>JAHNEJ010003164.1:0-68710 GCA_022559845.1 Amorphophallus konjac | reverse complement strand
TCCTAGTAGCGTGGCTAGGGCGGTTCGTGTCTGGTGGTCCCCGATCGTGGAATCGGGTGGTCGGGTGCGTGGCTTGGTTGTCCCCCGACGGGAGACTAGGTGGTGTTTTCTGGTACATTAGGAGTAGCTGTAGAGCCGAGGTTTTATCGGCCACCGTAGTTACTTTCCTGCCTTCGTGGTTACTTTTCTCCGTTGCCGTCTTGCTAGCGTAGCCTTCCTTCTGCCGTTGTTTCTCAGTTGGGGTTCCGCGGGATCCCTACTGGGCCAATGACAGGAGGCTCACCCCCTGCGTTTCAGGTGAGGCGGTTCTTCTTCCTCGAGGTTCGAGGGCGCGGAGCGGAGGTTCTTAGTTGCCAGCTTGCCGGCCGAGTGTTCACTTGGCTTGTGGTACGTTTTACTGCTTTAGACTGTACTTTCTGTTGGACTAGACTCTGTTGTAGTTGTTTATTTATTTCTGTTAATTATTGAATTGTCCTGCTTTATTTCCTATTTCTTTGTGCCTCCACACTCCTTTTAGCCCTTCCGAGCCCTCCCGGCTCGTGGGCGGCGGTGCGAGTCTCGGGTTATCGGGCCTTCCCGGTAATCGGATTTTCGGGTCGTCACAGCTGCTATGTTATGTTTGCTTGCATTAAGAAAATAAGTGTGTCATCCGCATACAGCAGGTGAGATATTTGGATAATATTTTTAGGCCCATTGTAACCCTTCAAGGCTCCTGATTGGAATAGAGTAGACAACCCCCTGCTTAACACTTCCGAGGCTAGTATAAAAAGATATGGGGCTAAAGGGTCACCTTGTCTGATACCTCTGCTAGATTTAAAGAAACCTGCCATATTACCATTGAAATTGATTGAAAACCAACAGTTACTTAAAATCATTCCAATGTAAGAGGTGAATCTTGTACTGAAACCAAATTTCCTAAGTGCTGCCAGTAAGAAATCCCACTCAATTCTGTCATAGGCCTTAGCCATATCCAGCTTAACAATGGCATTGTGACCCCTTACTTTCCTATCAATATCTCTCATAAGTTGTCTTGCTATAGCAACATTGTCCAGGATATTTCGACCTTGGACAAAAGCTCCTTGTTCCTTAGAAATAATGTTTGGCAGAATTGGTGCAAGCCTCTTCGAGATGATTGAAGAGATAATTTTGTAGGAAAAATTACAAAGACTTATAGGCCGAAAATCATTGAAGGACTTAGGCACTTGAATTTTTGGGATTAAGGCAATAATGGAAGATGCCATTCCTCTTGGAATTGGGAAACCCATGAAAAAGCTTTGCACTGCACAGATGACATCTTGACCTATAATGTCCCAAACTTGCTTATAGAACTCTCCAGGAAACCCATCCGGACCAGGGGTGCTAGATCCTTTTAGGGACCATACAGGTTCTTTAATCTCATTGCCTTCAGGAACAGAGCAAAGGAGATTGTTCTGATCATTTGTGATAAGTTGAGGATTGCAATCTAGTGTGGAACAGTCTATTGTATGGTCTTCAGAGGAGAAAAGCTTCTGAAAATAATGATTTGCCTGCCTGCCAAGAGTAGCTTGGTCTTCACACCAATTATCAGATTCATCCAGCTTTAACCTACTGATAAATCATCTTCTTCGGTTTTGTTGAGCAAGAGAGTGATAATATGATGTATTTCTGTCCCCACTTTCAATCCAATCTGTGCGGGATTTTTGATGCCAAAACATTTCTTCCCTATGCAAGGCCCGATGGAATTTAGCCATGGCAGCATTCAAATTACATCTGTTTTCAGTTGAAGGAGAAATATCAAATTCAATTTGTTTCTTTTCCACTTCCTGTTCAGCTAATCGAACATTCTTTATCACATCTCCGAAGATTTCCCTGTTCCATTTGCTGAGAGACATTTTCACAGCCTTTAATTTGGTGGACAATCTAATCATTGCATTTGGATGTTGAACAGTGCACTGCTTCCAAGCATCAGCTACTACTTGATTGAAAGATTTATGAGTACACCACATCTTTTGGAAAAATGAACCTGGATGGACCATGAGAAGAATTATAAGTTGATAATAACATCGGGGTGTGATCAGAGGGGCCTCTTGCTAAGTGCTTCACAACCAGCTGGGGGAAAGCATTTTGACATTCAGTGTTAGTGAAGACCCTGTCCAGTCTAGCTTTGATGTTTGCAGCTCCAATTCGGTTATTATTCCAAGTCATTGATTCACCAACAAAGCCTGCATCCATGAGCCCTGCTGAACAAACAAAAGCGTTAAATTCAGCCATATTAGCCATTGAGGGAGAAATTCCACCCTTTTTTTCTGAGAGCTTCAGAACACAGTTAAAATCCCCTCCTATTATCCATGGGACAGTCACTGTACTAGCAAAAGTAGCTAACTCATTGAACAAATCAAGTCTAAGATGGGGATCACAGGAAGCATACACAAAGGAAAAGAGACTAGAGATTCTATTTTCCTCCTTTAAACCCAAAGTAATATGTTGGGCAGATGTGCCAATCACATCCAGTCTACAGCTGTCATGCCAAAAAACCCAGATTTTAGAATCAGCTAGAGAATTGACAGCAAATTTTGCCAATTTGATAAACCTTCCAAGCTTCATAGCTTTCTCTGCATCCAACATTGGCTCACTAATAGCAACAAGATCCACTTTGTGAATTTGGATCAGCTTTTTTAAACATCTCCGAGAACCTTGGTTCCCTACTCCTCTGATATTCCAAATGAGAGTTGTGTTTAACATTGAAACTCCTATGGTTGAGTTTCAACCGATCTAGCTCTAGATCGTGTGATAATACCCTTTTTAGAATGGGCTTTTCCAGCAAGGGCCTCCCTTCCTACTTCAATTAATTGCATTAGGGAATTATCACTTCCAGCCTTTTCAGTAATAGAATTTCCAATCTCTGATAACATCTGGATGTCTGGCCGTTCAGAATCCCCTTGCCATTCAGAATACCTTCTTGATAGTATTGAGGAGGATTCAGAAGCAATGAAACTAAAATTACTTGATGAATTTATATTCTTCTTGGCTTCAACCGATTGAGGCTTGCTGCATTCAGGGTTTGAGTTATTCATCTGACATAACAGGAATTCCTCATGTACCTGCTGAGCTATTCCATCAGATATAACTTGCTTGTCTACCTTAGTATTTAGTTCACAACCATCCAGTGGTTTTCGAGGTTGAGCAGGTTCTGTAATTATTCTGCTAGTTTGCTCCTGAGTATCTTCCTTATTTGCTTGGGGAAAATCAGATGAGTGATTACTAAGTATCTCATCAACTTTTTTTAATGCTGCAGAACTATTCTCCTCTGAGACCACTTGTCTAACATATTGTGGGTCTGCTATAAGTGCCTTTTCAAAAGCATTTGGTTCTAAAACATGGGGACCAGAAGGCCGAGGCTTGAAGATCTGAGTAAATTCCTTAGTGGTAGTCGGCTGACGACTTGCCTTTCCAAGCTTCTTCTTACAAAATTCAGCAGTATGACCAAGTTTATGGCAAAAGGAACAGAGAGCTGGTGCTCGATTAAAATTAACAGTCTGCCAATAACCTTTTCCATCCAGATCAATCCACAGTCTCTCCTGACGCGGGGCTAGAATATCCATTTCTATACATACAAGGGCCTCTGAGGTATCTGTCAAGGCTAGTGACTTCTCGTGAATACGCAAAACTGGACCAAAATTCCCAGCAATGGAGCGCAGGCAATCTTCATGGTATAGATTGGCCAGAAGTGCAGGAAATCCAATCCAAATCGGAACAGTCGGCGGATCTGCTTCAAAATTAAAATCAGGAGTCCACCGAAAGAATCGAAATAGGAAACCATTTATGTACATGTTTTTCTGTAAGAGAAGTTTCAGGAAATCCTCTTCTATGTCAAATCTAATAAGGAGGTGTCTGGGATTTAGTTCACTTAGAACAAAACCATTTGATATAGCCAATCGCTGCGCCAAGCAGGATTTTATTTCAGCAAAAGAAGGCCTACCGTATGAGCACTTTGCCACAATTGCAAAAGAAAGAATATGTAGAGAAGCTTGAAGGTCTGCCTTGGAGAAATGTACAGCTGGCTCTACTTGATCGGTGAAGGCAGGCTCCTTAATCGGTATAGAGATTGATGCAGATCTTGGTTTCTCCATGAGAACTTGAGCAAACGATCGCCGTAAAATTTCGCCAGAAGAAGATGAAACTCCCCCTGGACGATCTCTGCCTCCTGCTTGCTCCAAAGGAGCCCCCAGCATGAGAGAACCAGGAAGAAGCCCCGCCGCGCCGGTCATAGCCAGCTGGGAGGGAGGAAAACCAAGAATGCGGGAGATTCGAACCAGAGTCTCTCACTCTAGAATCTGACCTGGCAGTTCATTTAAACTAAGTGTACTTTGAAAATGAACGTTGAGCGCCGTGCTCAAACCGGGCATCCGATTTGGATTCCGTCAGTTCTGACAAGTCACTTTCATCTCCCAGGTCGTGTTGGAACGATCGGCACGGCCATCCAACCGGTATTTCAGGTTTTAGACCCCCGGACCCGACCTGGCAGTTCATTTAAACTAAGTGTATTTTGAAAATGAATGTTGAGTGCCGAGCTCAAACAGGGCATCCGATTTGGATTCCGTCAGTTCTGACACCTCACTTTCATCTCCCAAGTCGTGTTGGAACGATCGGCACGGCCATCCGACCAGTATTTCAGGTTTTAGACCCCCGGACCCGACCTGGCAGTTCATTTAAACTAAGTGTATTTTGAAAATGAACGTTGAGCGCCGAGCTCAAACCGGGCATGCGACTTGGATTCCGTCAGTTCCGACTAGTCACTTTCATCTCCCAAGTCGTGTTGGAATGATCGGCACGGCCATCCGACCGGTATTTCAGGTTTTAGAGCCCCGGACCCGACCTAGCAGTTCATTTAAACGAAGTGTATTTTGAAAATGAACGTTGAGCGCCGAGCTCAAACCGGGCATCCGATTTGGATTCCGTGAGTTCTGACAAGTCACTTTCATCTCCCAGTTCGTGTTGGAATGATCGACACGGCCATCCGACCGGTATTTCAGGTTTTAGACCCCCGGACCCGACCTGGCAGTTCATTTAAACTAAGTGTATTTAGAAAATGAACTTTTGAGCGCCGAGCTCAAACCGGACATCCGATCTGGATTCCGTCAATTATGACATGTCACTTTCATCTCCCAGGTCATGTTGGAATGATCGGCACGGACATCCAATCGGTATTTCAAGTTTTAGACCCCCGGACCCGACCTGGCAGTTCATTTAAACTAAGTGTATTTTGAAAATGAACGTTGAGCGCCGTGCTCAAACCGGGCATCCGATTTGGATTCCGTCAGTTCTGACAAGTCACTTTCATCTTCCAGGTCGTGTTGGAATGATCGGCACGGCCATCCGACCGGTATTTCAGGTTTTAGACCCCCGGACCCGACCTGGCAGTTCATTTAAACTAAGTGTATTTTGAAAATGAACGTTGAGTGCCGAGCTCAAACCGGGCATCCGATTTGGATTCCGTCAGTTCTGACAAGTCACTTTCATCTCCCAAGTAGTGTTGGAATGATCGGCATGGTCATCCGACCGGTATTTCAGGTTTTAGACCCCCGGACCCGACCTGGCAGTTCATTTAAACTAAGTGTATTTTGAAAATGAACGTAGAGCGCCGAGCTCAAACCGGGCATCCGATTTGGATTCCGTGAGTTCTGACAAGTCACTTTCATCTCCCAGTTCGTGTTGGAACGATCGGCACGGCCATCCGACCGGTATTTCAGGTTTTAGACCCCCGGACCTGACCTGGCAGTTCATTTAAACTAAGTGTATTTTGAAAATGAACTTTGAGCGCCGAGCTCAAACCGGGCATCCGATTTCCATTTCTTCAGTTCTGACAAGTCACTTTCATCTCCCAGGTCGTGTTGGAATGATCGGCACGGCCATCCGACCGGTATTTCAGATTTTAGACCCCCGGACATGACCTGGCAGTTCATTTAAACTAAGTGTATTTTAAAAATGAACTTTGAGCGCCGAGCTCAAACCGGGCATCCGATTTGGATTACGTAGACCCCCGGACCCGACCTGGCAGTTCATTTAAACTAAGTGTATTTTGATAATGAACTTTGAGCGCCGAGCTCAAAACGGGCATCCGATCTGGATTCCGTCAGTTCTGACAAGTCACATTCATCTCCCAGGTCGTGTTGGATCAAACGGCACAGCCATCCGACCGGTATTTCAGGTTTTAGACCCCCGGACCCGACCTGGCAATTCATTTAAACTAAGTGTATTTTAAAAATGAACTTTGAGCGCCGAGCTCAAACCGGGCATCCGATCTGGATTCCGTCAGTTCTGACAAGTCACTTTCATCTCCCAAGTCGTGTTGGAATGATCGGCATGGCCATCCGACCGGTATTTCAGGTTTTAGACCCCCGGACCCTACCTGGCAGTTCATTTAAACTAAATGTACTTTAAAAATGAACGTTGAGCGCCGAGCTCAAACCGGGCATCCGATTTGGATTCCGTTAGTTCTGACAAGTCACTTTCATCTTCCAGGTCGTGTTGGAACGATCGGCACTGCCATCCGACCGGTATTTCAGGTTTTAAACCCCCGAAACTGACCTGGCAGTTCATTTAAACTAAGTGTATTTAGAAAATGAACTTTTGAGCGACGAGCTCAAACTGGGCTTCCGATTTGGATTCCGTCAGTTCTGACAAGTCACTTTCATCTCCCAGGTCGTGTTGGAACAATCGGCACAGACATCCGACTGGTATTTCAGGTTTTAGACCCCCGGACCCGACCTGGCAGTTCATTTAAACTAAGTGTACTTTTAAAATGAACGTTGAGCGCCGAGCTCAAACCGGTCATCCGCTTTGGATTCTGTCAGTTCTGACAAGTCACTTTCATCTCTCAAGTCGTGTTGGAATGATCGGCACGGCCATCCGACCGGTCTTTCAGGTTTTAGAGCCCTGGAACCGACCTGGCAGTTCATTTAAACTAAGTGTATTTAGAAAATGAACTTTTAAGCGCCGAGCTCAAACCGGGCATCCGATCTGGATTCCGTCTGTTCTGACAAGTCACTTTCATCTCCCAGGTCGTGTTGGAAGGATCGGCACGGACATCCAATCGGTATTTCAGGTTTTAGACCCCCGGACCCGACCTGGCAGTTCATTTAAACTAAGTGTACTTTGAAAATGAACGTTGAGCGCCGTGCTCAAACCGGACATCCGATTTGGATTCCGTGAGTTCTGACAAGTCACTTTCATCTATCAGGTCGTGTTGGAATGATCCGCACGGCCATCCGACCGGTATTTCAGGTTTTAGACCGCCGGACCCGACCTGGAAGTTCATTTAAACTAAGTGTATTTTGAAAATGAACGTTGAGCGCCGAGCTCAAACCGGGCATCCGATTTGGATTCCGTCAGTTCTGACACCTCAATTTCATCTCCCAGGTCGTGTAGGAACGATCGACACGGCCATCCAATTTGTATTTCAGGTTTTAGACCCCCGGACCCGACCTGGCAGTTCATTTAAACTAAGTGTACTTTGAAAATGAACGTTGAGCACCGAGCTCAAACCGGACATCCGATTTGGATTCCGTCAGTTCTGACAAGTCACATTCATCTCTCAGGTCGTGTTGGAATGATCGGCATGACCATCCGATCAGTATTTCAGGTTTTAGACCCCCGGACCCGACCTGGCAGTTCATTTAAACTAAGTGTACTTTGAAAATGACCTTTTGAGCGCCGAGCTCAAACCGAGCATCCGATTTGGATTCCGTCAGTTCTGACAAGTCACTTACATCTCTCAGGTCGTGTTAGAGCAATCGGCACGGCCATCCAACCTGTATTTCAAGTTTTAGACCCCCGGACCCGACCTGGCAGTTCATTTAAACTAAGTGTATTTTGAAAATGAACGTTGAGCGCCGAGCTCAAAACGGGCATCCGATATGGATTCCGTCAGTTCTGACAAGTCACTTTCATCTCCCATGTCGTGTTGGAACGAATGGCACGGCCATCCGACCGGTATTTCAGGTTTTAGACCCCCGAACCCGACCTGGCAGTTCATTTAAACTAAGTGTATTTTGAAAATGAATGTTGAGCGCAGAGCTCAAACCGGGCATCCGATTTGGATTCCGTCAGTTCTGACACCTCACTTTCATCTCCCAGGTCGTGTTGGAACGATCGGCACGGCCATCCGACCGGTATTTCATGTTTTAGAACCCCGGACCCGACCTGGCAGTTAATTTAAACAAAGTGTACTTTGAAAATGAACGTTGAGCGCCGAGCTCAAACCGGGCATCCGATTTGGATTCCGTCAGTTCTGACAAGTCACTTTCATCTCCCAGGTCGTGTTGGAATGTTCGGCATGGCCATCCGACCGGTATTTCAGGTTTTAGACCCCCGGACCCGACCTTGCAGTTCATTTAAACTAAGTGTATTTTGAAAATGAACGTTGAGCGCCGAGCTCAAACCGGGCATCCGATTTGGATTCCGTCAGTTCTGACAAGTCACTTTCATCTCCCAAGTCGTGTTGGAATGATCGGCACGGTCATCCGACCGGTATTTCAGGTTTTAGACCCCCGGACCCGACCTGGCAGTTCATTTAAACTAAGTGTATTTTGAAAATGAACGTTGAGCGCCGAGCTCAAACCGGGCATCCGATTTGGATTCCGTGAGTTCTGACAAGTCACTTTCATCTCCCAGTTCGTGTTGGAATGATCGGCACGGCCATCCGACCGGTATTTCAGGTTTTAGACCCCCGGACCCGACCTGGCAGTTCATTTAAACTAAGTGTATTTTGAAAATGAACTTTGAGCGCCGAGCTCAAACCGGGCATCCGATTTCGATTTCGTCAGTTCTGACAAGTCACTTTCATCTCCCAGGTCATGTTAGAATGATCGGCACGGCCATCCGACCGGTATTTCTGGTTTTAGACCCCCGGACACGACCTGGCAGTTCATTTAAACTAAGTGTATTTTAAAAATGAACTTTGAGCGCCGAGCTCAAACCGGGCATCCGATTTGGATTCCGTCAGTTCTGACAAGTCACTTTCATGTCTCAGGTCGTGTTGGAATGAACGGTAGGGCCATCCGACCGGTATTTCATATTTTAGACCCCCGGACCCGACCTGGCAGTTCATTTAAACTAAGTGTATTTTGATAATGAACTTTGAGCGCCGAGCTCAAAACGGGCATCCGATCTGGATTCCGTCAGTTCTGACAAGTCACTTTCATCTCCCAGGTCTTGTTGGAACAAACGGCATGGCCATCCGACCGGTATTTCAGGTTTTAGACCCCCGGACCCGACCTGACAATTCATTTAAACTAAGTGTATTTTAAAAATGAACTTTGAGCGCCGAGCTCAAACCGGGCATCCGATCTGGATTCCGTCAGTTCTGACAAGTCACTTTCATCTCCCAGGCCGTGTTGGAATGATCGGCATGGCCGTCCGACCGGTATTTCATGTTTTAGACCCCCGGTCCCGAAGCTCAAATCGGGCATCCGATTTGGATTCCGTTAGTTCTGACAAGTCACTTTCATCTCCCAGGTCGTTTTGGAAAGATCGGCACTGCCATCCGACTGGTCTTTCAGGTTTTAGACCCCCGGAACCGACCTGGCAGTTCATTTAAACTAAGTGTATTTAGAAAATGAACTTTTGAGCGCCGAGCTCAAACCGGGCTTCCGATCTGGATTCCGTCAGTTCTGACAAGTCATTTTCATCTCCCAGGTCGTGTTGGAACAATCGGCACAGACATCCGACTGGTATTTTAGGTTTTAGACCCCCGGACCCGACCTGGCAGTTCATTTAAACTAAGTGTACTTTGAAAATGAACGTTGAGCGCCGAGCTCAAACCGGGCATCCGATTTGGATTCCGTCAGTTCTGACAAGTCACTTTCATCTCCCAGGTTGTGTTGGAATGATCGGCATGGACATCCAACCGGTATTTCAGGTTTTAGACCCCCGGACCTGACCTGGCAGTTCATTTAAACTAAGTGTACTTTAAAAATGAACGTTGAGCGCCGTACTCAAACCGGGCATCCGATTTGGATTCCGTCAGTTCTGAGAAGTCACTTTCATCTCCCAAGTTGTGTTGGAATGATCGGCACGGCCATCCGATCGGTATTTCAGGTTTTAGACCCCCGGACCCGACCTGGCAGTTCATTTAAACTAAGTGTACTTTGAAAATGAACGTTGAGCGCCGAGCTCAAACCGGGCATCCGATTTGGATTCCGTAAGTTCTGACAAGTCACTTTCATCTTTCAGGTCATGTTGGAACGATCGGCATGGCCATCCGACCGGTATTTCAGGTTTTAGACCCCCGTACTCGACCTGGCAGTTCATTTAAACTAAGTGTATTTTGAAAATGAACGTTGAGCGCCGAGCTCAAACCGGGCATCCGATTTGGATTTCGTCAGTTCTGAAAAGTCACTTTCATCTCCCAGGTCGTGTTGGAACAATCGTCATGGACATCCGACTGGTATTTCAGGTTTTAGACCCCCGGACCCGACCTGGCAGTTCATTTAAACTAAGTGTACTTTGAAAATGAACGTTGAGCGCCGAGCTCAAACCGGGCATCCGATTTGGATTCCGTCAGTTCTGACAAGTCACTTTCATCTCTCAGGTCGTGTTGGAACGATCGGTACGGCCATCCGACCGGTATTTCAGATTTTAGACCCCCGGACCTGACCTGGCAGTTCATTTAAACTAAGTGTATTTTGAAAATGAACGTTGAGCGCCGAGCTCAAACCGGGCATCCGATTTGGATTCCGTCAGTTCTAACACCTCACTTTCATCTCCCAGGTCGTGTTGGAACGATCGGCACGGCCATCCGACCGGTATTTCAGGTTTTAGACCCCCGGACCCGACCTGGCAGTTCATTTAAACTAAGTGTATTTAGAAAATGAACTTTGAGCGCCGAGCTCAAACCGGGCATCCGATCTGGATTCCGTCAGTTCTGACAAGTCACTTTCATCTCCAGGTCGTGTTGGAATGATCGGCACGGCCATCCGACCGGTATTTCAGGTTTTAGACCCCCGGACCCGACCTGACAGTTCATTTAAACTAAGTGTATTTTGAAAATGAACGTTGAGCGCCGAGCTCAAAACGGGCATCCGATCTGGATTCCGTCAGTTCTGACAAGTCACTTTCATCTCCCAGGTCATGTTGGAATGAACGGCACGGGCATCCGACCGGTATTTCAAGTTTTAGACCCCCGAACCCGACCTGGCAGTTCATTTAAACTAAGTGTATTTTGAAAATGAACGTTGAGCGCAGAGCTCAAACTGGGCATCCGATTTGGATTCCGTCAGCTCTGACACCTCACTTTCATCTCCCAGGTCGTGTTGGAATTATCGGCACGACCATCCGACCGGTATTTCATGTTTTAGACCCCCGGACCCGACCTGGCAGTTAATTTAAACAAAGTGTACTTTGAAAATGAACGTTGAGCGCCGAGCTCAAACCGGGCATCCGATTTGGATTCCGTCAGTTCTGACAAGTCACTTTCACCTCCCAGGTCATGTTGGAACGTTCGGCACGGCCATCCGACCGGTATTTCAGGTTTTAGACCCCCGGACCCGACCTGGCAGTTCATTTAAACTAAGTGTATTTAGAAAATGAACTTTTGAGCGCCGAGCTCAAACCGGGCATCCGATCTGAATTACGTCAGTTCTGACAAGTCACTTTCATCTCCCAGGTCGTGTTGGAATGATCGGCATGGACATACAATCGGTATTTCAGGTTTTAGACCCCTGACCCGACCTGGCAGTTCATTTAAACTAAGTGTACTTTGAAAATGAACGTTGAGCCCCGTGCTCAAACCGGGCATCCGATTTGGATTCCGTCAGTTCTGACAAGTCACTTTCATCTATCAGGTCGTGTTGGAACGATCGGCATGGCCATTCGACCGGTATTTCAGGTTTTAGACCCCCGGACCCGACCTGGCAGTTCATTTAAACTAAGTGTATTTTGAAAATGAACGTTGAGCGCCGAGCTCAAACCGGGCATCCGATTTGGATTCCGTCAGTTCTGACACCTCACTTTCATCTCCCAGGTCGTGTTGGAAAGATCGGCACGGCCATCCGACCGGTATTTCAGGTTTTAGACCCCCGAACCCGACCTGGCAGTTCATTTAAACTAAGTGTATTTTGAAAATGAACGTTGAGCGCAGAGCTTAAACCGGGCATCCGATTTGGATTCCGTCAGTTCTGACACCTCACTTTCATCTCCCAGGTCGTGTTGGAATGATCGGCACGGCCATCCGACCGGTATTTCATGTTTTAGACCCCCGGACCCGACCTGGCAGTTAATTTAAACAAAGTGTACTTTGAAAATGAACGTTGAGCGCCGAGCTCAAACCGGGCATCCGATTTGGATTCCGTCAGTTTTGACAAGTCACTTTCAACTCCCAGGTCGTGTTGGAACGATCGGCACTGCCATCCGACCGGTATTTCAGGTTTTAGACCCCCGGAACCGACCTGGCAGTTCATTTAAACTAAGTGTTTTTAGAAAATGAACTTTTGAGCGCCGAGCTCAAACCGGGCTTTCGATCTTGATTCCGTCAGTTCTGAAAAGTCACTTTCATCTCCCAGGTCGTGTTGGAACAATCGGCATGGACATCCGACTGGTATTTCAGGTTTTAGACCCCCGGACCCGACCTGGCAGTTCAGTTAAACTAAGTGTACTTTGAAAATGAACGTTGAGCGCCGAACTCAAACCGGGCCTCCGATTTGGATTCCGTCAGTTCTGACAAGTCACTTTCATCTCTCAGGTCGTGTTGGAATGATCGGCACGGCCATCCGACCAGTATTTTAGGTTTTAGACCCCCGGACCCGACCTGGCAGTTCATTTAAACTAAGTGTACTTTGAAAATGAACGTTGAGCGCCGAGCTCAAACCGGGCATCCGATTTGGATTCCGTCAGTTCTGACAAGTCACTTTCATCTCTCAGGTCGTGTTGGAACGATCGGCACGGCCATCCGACCGGTATTTCAGGTTTTAGACCCCCGGACCCGACCTGGCAGTTCATTTAAACTAAGTGTATTTTGAAAATGAACGTTGAGCGCCGAGCTCAAACCGGGCATCCGATTTGGATTCCGTCAGTTCTGACACCTCACTTTCATCTCCCAGGTCATGTTGGAATGATCGGCACGGCTATCCGACTGGTATTTCAGGTTTTAGAACCCCAGACCCGACCTGGCAGTTCATTTAAACTAAGTGTATTTAGAAAATGAACTTTTGAGCGCCGAGCTCAAACTGGGCATCCGATCTGGATACCGTGAATTCTGACAAGTCACTTTCATCTCCCCGGTCTCGTTGGAATGATCGGCATGGACATCCAACCGGTATTTAGGTTTTAGACCCCCGGACCCGACCTGGCAGTTCATTTAAACTAAGTGTACTTTGAAAATGAACGTTGAGCGCCGAGCTCAAACCGGGCATCGATTTGGATTCCGTCAGTTCTGACAAGTCACTTTCATCTCCCGGGTCGTGTTGGAATGAACGGCACAGCCATCCGACCGGTATTTCAGGTTTTAGACCCCCGGACCCGACCTGGCAGTTCATTTAAACTAAGTGTATTTTGAAAATGAACTTTGAGCGCCGAGCTCAAACCGGGCATCCGATCTGGATTCCGTCAGTTCTGACAAGTCACTTTCATCTCCCAGGTCGTGTTGGAATGATCGGCATGGCCATCCGACCGGTATTTCAGGTTTTAGACCCCCGGACCCGACCTGGCAGTTCATTTAAGCTAAATGTACTTTGAAAATGAACGTTGAGCGCCGAGCTCAAACTGGGCATCCGATTTGGATTCCGTTAGTTCTGACAAGTCACTTTCATCTCCCAGGTCGTGTTGGAACGATCGGCACTGCCATCCGACCGGTATTTCAGGTTTTAGACCCCCGGAACCGACCTGGCAGTTCATTTAAACTAAGTGTATTTAGAAAATGAACTTTTGAGCGCCGAGCTCAAACCGGGCTTCCGATCTGGATTCGTCAGTTCTGACAAGTCACTTTCATCTCCCAGGTCGTGTTGGAACAGATCGGCACGGACATCCGACTGGTATTTCAGGCTTTAGACCCCGGACCCGACCTGGCAGTTCATTTAAACTAAGTGTACTTTGAAAATGAACGTTGAGCGCCGAGCTCAAACCGGGCATCCGATTTGGATTCCGTCAGTTCTGACAAGTCACTTTCATCTCTCAGGTCATGTTGGAATGATCGGCACGGCCATCCGACCGGTATTTCAGGTTTTAGACCCCCGGACCCGACCTGGCAGTTCATTTAAACTAAGTGTACTTTGAAAATGAACGTTGAGCGCCGAGCTCAAACCGGGCATCCGATTTGGATTCCGTCAGTTCTGACAAGTCACTTTCATCTCCCAGGTCGTGTTGGAATGTTCGGCATGGCCATCCGACCGGTATTTCAGGTTTTAGACCCCCGGACCCGACCTGGCAGTTCATTTAAACTAAGTGTATTTTGAAAATGAACGTTGAGCGCCGAGCTCAAACCGGGCATCCGACTTGGATTCCGTCAGTTCTGACTAGTCACTTTCATCTCCTAAGTCGTGTTGGAATGATCGGCACGGTCATCCGACCGGTATTTCAGGTTTTAGACCCCCGGACCCGACCTGGCAGTTCATTTAAACTAAGTGTATTTTAAAAATGAACGTTGAGCGCCGAGCTCAAACCGGGCATCCGATTTCGATTTCGTCAGTTCTGACACCTCACTTTCATCTCCCAGGTCGTGTTGGAACGATCGGCACGGCCATCCAACCGGTATTTCAGGTTTTAGACCCCCGGACCCGACCTGGCAGTTCATTTAAACTAAGTGTATTTTAAAAATGAACTTTGAGCGCCGAGCTCAAACCGGGCATCCGATTTGGATTCCGTCCGTTCTGACAAGTCACTTTTATCTCTCAGGTTGTGTTGGAATGAACGGTAGGGCCATCCGACCGGTATTTCATGTTTTAAACCCCCGGACCAGACCTGGCAGTTCATTTAAACTAAGTGTATTTTGATAATTAACTTTGAGCGCCGAGCTCAAAACGGGCATCCGATCTGGATTCCGTCAGTTCTGACAAGTCACTTTCATCTCCCAGGTCGTGTTGGAATGAACGGCATGGCCATCCGACCGGTATTTCAGGTTTTAGACCCCCGGACCCGACCTGGCAGTTCATTTAAACTAAGTGTATTTTGAAAATGAACGTTGAGCGCCGAGCTCAAACCGGGCATCCGATCTGGATTCCGTCAGTTCTGACAAGTCATTTTCATCTCCCAGGTCGTGTTGGAATGATCAGCATGGCCATCCGACCGGTATTTCAAGTTTTAGACCCACGGACCCGACCTGGCAGTTCATTTAAACTAAATGTACTTTGAAAATGAACGTTGAGCGCCGAGCTCAAACCGGGCATCCGATTTGGATTCCGTTAGTTCTGAAAAGTCACTTTCATCTCCCAGGTAGTGTTGGAACGATCGGCACTGCCATCCGACCGGTATTTCAGGTTTTCGACCCCCGGATCCGACCTGGCAGTTCATTTAAACTAAGTGTATTTAGAAAATGAACTTTTGAGCGCCGAGCTCAAACCGGGCTTCCGATCTGGATTCCGTCATTTCTGACAAGTCACTTTCATCTCCCAGGTCGTGTTGGAATGATCGGTATGGCCATCCGACCGGTATTTCAGGTTTTAGACCCCCGGACCCGACCTGGCAGTTCATTTAAACTAAATGTACTTTGAAAATGAACGTTGAGCGCCGAGCTCAAACCGGGGATCCGATTTGGATTCCGTTAGTTCTGACAAGTCACTTTCATCTCCCAGGTCGTGTTGGAACGATTGGCACTGCCATCCGGCTGGTATTTCAGGTTTTAGACACCCGGAACCGACCTGGCAGTTCATTTAAACTAAGTGTATTTAGAAAATGAACTTTTGAGCGCCGAGCTAAAACCGGGCTTCCGATCTGGATTCTGTCAGTTCTGACAAGTCACTTTCATCTCCCAGGTCGTGTTGGAACAATCGGCACGGACATCCGACTGGTATTTCAGGTTTTAGACCCCCGGACCCGACCTGACAGTTCATTTAAACTAAGTGTACTTTGAAAATGAACGTTGAGCGCCGAGCTCAAACCGGGCATCCGATTTGGATTCCGTCAGTTCTGACAAGTCACTTTCATCTCTCAAGTCATGTTGGAATGATCGACACGGCCATCCGACCGGTATTTCAGATTTTAGACCCCTGGACCCGACCTGGCAGTTCATTTAAACTAAGTGTACTTTGAAAATGAACGTTGAGCACGGAGCTCAAATCGGGCATCCGATTTGGATTCCGTCAGTTCTGACAAGTCACTTTCATGTCCCTGGTCGTGTTGGAATGATCGGCACGGACATCCAACCGGTATTTCATGTTTTAGACCCCCGGACCCGACCTGTCAGTTCATTTAAACTAAGTGTACTTTGAAAATGAACGTTGAGCGCCGTGCTCAAACCGGGCATCCGATTTGGATTCCGTCAGTTCTGACGAGTCACTTTCTTCTCCCAGGTCGTGTTGGAATGATCGGTATGGCCATCCGACCGGTATTTCAGGTTTTAGACCCCCGGACCCGACCTGGCAGTTCATTTAAACTAAGTGTACTTTGAAAATGAACGTTGAGCGCCGAGCTCAAACCGGGCATCCGATTTGGATTCCGTCAGTTCTGACAAGTCACTTTCATCTCCCAGGTCGTGTTGGAACGATTGGCACTGCCATCCGACCGGTATTTCAGGTTTTAGACCCCCGGACCCGACCTGGCAGTTCATTTAAACTAAGTGTATTTAGAAAATGAACTTTGAGCGCCGAGCTCAAACCGGGCATCCGATCTGGATTCCGTCAGTTCTGACAAGTCACTTTCATCTCCCAGGTCGTGTTGGAACAATCGGCACGGACATCCGACGGGTATTTCAGGTTTTAGACCCCCGGACCCGACCTGACAGTTCATTTAAACTAAGTGTACTTTGAAAATGAACGTTGAGCGCCGAGCTCAAACCGGGCATCCGATTTGGATTCCGTCAGTTCTGACAAGTCACTTTCATCTCTCAAGTCATGTTGGAATGATCGGCACGGCCATCCGACCGGTATTTCAGATTTTAGACCCCCGGACCCGACCTGGCAGTTCATTTAAACTAAGTGTACTTTGAAAATGAACGTTGAGCGCCGAGCTCAAACCGGGCATCCGATTTGGATTCCGTCAGTTCTGACAAGTCACTTTCATCTCCCAGGTCGTGTTGGAATGATCGGCACGGACATCCGACCGGTATTTCAGGTTTTAGACCCCCGGACCCGACCTGGCAGTTCATTTAAACTAAGTGTACTTTGAAAATGAACGTTGAGCGCCGTGCTCAAACCGGGCATCCGATTTGGATTCCGTCAGTTCTGACAAGTCACTTTCATCTATCAGGTCGTGTTGGAACGATCGGCATGGCCATTCGACCGGTATTTCAGGTTTTAGACCCCCGGACCCGACCTGGCAGTTCATTTAAACTAAGTGTATTTTGAAAATGAACGTTGAGCGCCGAGCTCAAACCGGGCATCCGATTTGGATTCCGTCAGTTCTGACACCTCACTTTCATCTCCCAGGTCGTGTTGGAAAGATCGGCACGGCCATCCGACCGGTATTTCAGGTTTTAGACCCCCGACCCGACCTGGCAGTTCATTTAAACTAAGTGTATTTTGAAAATGAACGTTGAGCGCAGAGCTAAACCGGGCATCCGATTTGGATTCCGTCAGTTCTGACACCTCACTTTCATCTCCCAGGTCGTGTTGGAATGATCGGCACGGCCATCCGACCGGTATTTCATGTTTTAGACCCCCGGACCCGACCTGGCAGTTCATTTAAACTAAGTGTACTTTGAAAATGAACGTTGAGCGCCGAGCTCAAACCGGGCATCCGATTTGGATTCCGTCAGTTCTGACAAGTCACTTTCATCTCCCAGGTCGTGTTGGAACGATCGGCACTGCCATCCGACCGGTATTTCAGGTTTTAGACCCCCGGACCCGACCTGGCAGTTCATTTAAACTAAGTGTTTTTGAAAATGAACGTTGAGCGCCGAGCTCAAACCGGGCTTCGATTTGATTCCGTCAGTTCTGACAAGTCACTTTCATCTCCCAGGTCGTGTTGGAATGATCGGCACTGGACATCCGACTGGTATTTCAGGTTTTAGACCCCCGGACCCGACCTGGCAGTTCAGTTAAACTAAGTGTACTTTGAAAATGAACGTTGAGCGCCGAGCTCAAACCGGGCATCCGATTTGGATTCCGTCAGTTCTGACAAGTCACTTTCATCTCTCAGGTCGTGTTGGAATGATCGGCACGGCCATCCGACCGGTATTTAGGTTTTAGACCCCCGGACCCGACCTGGCAGTTCATTTAAACTAAGTGTACTTTGAAAATGAACGTTGAGCGCCGAGCTCAAACCGGGCATCCGATTTGGATTCCGTCAGTTCTGACAAGTCACTTTCATCTCTCAGGTCGTGTTGGAACGATCGGCACGGCCATCCGACCGGTATTTCAGGTTTTAGACCCCCGGACCCGACCTGGCAGTTCATTTAAACTAAGTGTATTTTGAAAATGAACGTTGAGCGCCGAGCTCAAACCGGGCATCCGATTTGGATTCCGTCAGTTCTGACACCTCACTTTCATCTCCCAGGACATGTTGGAATGATCGGCACGGCTATCCGACTGGTATTTCAGGTTTTAGAACCCCAGACCCGACCTGGCAGTTCATTTAAACTAAGTGTATTTAGAAAATGAACTTTTGAGCGCCGAGCTCAAACTGGGCATCCGATCTGGATACCGTGAATTCTGACAAGTCACTTTCATCACCCCGGTCTCGTTGGAATGATCGGCATGGACATCCAACCGGTATTTTAGGTTTTAGACCCCCGGACCCGACTTGCAGTTCATTTAAACTAAGTGTACTTTGAAAATGAACGTTGAGCGCCGAGCTCAAACCGGGCATCCGATTTGGATTCCGTCAGTTCTGACAAGTCACTTTCATCTCCAGGGTCGTGTTGGAATGAACGGCACAGCCATCCGACCGGTATTTCAGGTTTTAGACCCCCGGACCCGACCTGGCAGTTCATTTAAACTAAGTGTATTTTGAAAATGAACTTTGAGCGCCGAGCTCAAACCGGGCATCCGATCTGGATTCCGTCAGTTCTGACAAGTCACTTTCATCTCCCAGGTCATGTTGGAATGATCGGCATGGCCATCCGACCGGTATTTCAGGTTTTAGACCCCCGGACCCGACCTGGCAGTTCATTTAAGCTAAATGTACTTTGGAAATGAACGTTCAGCGCCGAGCTCAAACTGGGCATCCGATTTGGATTCCGTTAGTTCTGACAAGTCACTTTCATCTCCCAGGTCGTGTTGGAACGATCGGCACTGCCATCCGACCGGTATTTCAGGTTTTAGACCCTTGGAACCGACCTGGCAGTTCATTTCAACTAAGTGTAATTAGAAAATGAACTTTTGAGCGCCGAGTTCAAACCGGGCTTCCGATCTGGATTCTGCCAGTTCTGACAAGTCATTTTCATCTCCCAGGTCGTGTTGGAACAATCGGCACGGACATCCGACTGGTATTTCAGGCTTTAGACCTCCGGACCCGACCTGGCAGTTCATTTAAACTAAGTGTACTTTGAAAATGAACGTTGAGCGCCGAGCTCAAACCGGGCATCCGATTTGGATTCCGTCAGTTTTGAAAAGTCACTTTCATCTCTCAGGTCATGTTGGAATGATCGGCACGGCCATCCGACCGGTATTTCAGGTTTTAGACCCCCGGACCCGACCTGGCAGTTCATTTAAACTAAGTGTACTTTGAAAATGAACGTTGAGCGCCGAGCTCAAACCGGGCATCCGATTTGGATTCCGTCAGTTCTGACAAGTCACTTTCATCTCCCAGGTCGTGTTGGAATGATCGGCATGGCCATCCGACCGGTATTTCAGGTTTTAGACCCCCGGACCCGACCTGGCAGTTCATTTAAACTAAGTGTATTTTGAAAATGAACGTTGAGCGCCGAGCTCAAACCGGGCATCCGATTTGGATTCCGTCAGTTCTGACTAGTCACTTTCATCTCTCAGGTCGTGTTGGAATGATCGGCACGGCCATCCGACCGGTATTTCAGGTTTTAGACCCCCGGACCCGACCTGGCAGTTCATTTAAACTAAGTGTATTTGAAAATGAACGTTGAGCGCCGAGCTCAAACCGGGCATCCGATTTCGATTCGTCAGTTCTGACAAGTCACTTTCATCTCCCAGGTCGTGTTGGAACGATCGGCACGGCCATCCGACCGGTATTTCAGGTTTTAGACCCCCGGACCCGACCTGGCAGTTCATTTAAACTAAGTGTATTTTAAAAATGAACGTTGAGCGCCGAGCTCAAACCGGGCATCCGATTTGGATTCCGTCAGTTCTGACAAGTCACTTTCATCTCTCAGGTCGTGTTGGAATGAACGGTAGGGCCATCCGACCGGTATTTCAGGTTTTAGACCCCCGGACCCGACCTGGCAGTTCATTTAAACTAAGTGTATTTTGATAATGAACTTTGAGCGCCGAGCTCAAAACGGGCATCCGATCTGGATTCCGTCAATTCTGACAAGTCACTTTCATCTCCCAGGTCGTGTTGGAATGATCGGCATGGCCATCCGACCGGTATTTCAGGTTTTAGACCCCCGGACCCGACCTGGCAGTTCATTTAAACTAAGTGTATTTTGAAAATGAACGTTGAGCGCCGAGCTCAAACCGGGCATCCGATCTGGATTCCGTCAGTTCTGACAAGTCACTTTCATCTCCCAGGTCGTGTTGGAATGATCAGCATGGCCATCCGACCGGTATTTCAGGTTTTAGACCCACGGACCCGACCTGGCAGTTCATTTAAACTAAGTGTACTTTGAAAATGAACGTTGAGCGCCGAGCTCAAACCGGGCATCCGATTTGGATTCCGTTAGTTCTGACAAGTCACTTTCATCTCCCAGGTCGTGTTGGAACGATCGGCACTGCCATCCGACCGGTATTTCAGGTTTTAGACCCCCGGAACCGACCTGGCAGTTCATTTAAACTAAGTGTATTTAGAAAATGAACTTTTGAGCGCCGAGCTCAAACCGGGCTTCCGATCTGGATTCCGTCAGTTCTGACAAGTCACTTTCATCTCCCAGGTCGTGTTGGAATGATCGGCATGGCCATCCGACCGGTATTTCAGGTTTTAGACCCCCGGACCCGACCTGGCAGTTCATTTAAACTAAATGTACTTTGAAAATGAACTTTGAGCGCCGAGCTCAAACTGGGCATCCGATTTGGATTCCGTTAGTTCTGACAAGTCACTTTCATCTCCCAGGTCGTGTTGGAACGATCGGCACGGCCATCCGACCGGTATTTCAGGTTTTAGACCCCCGGAACCGACCTGGCAGTTCATTTAAACTAAGTGTATTTAGAAAATGAACTTTTGAGCGCCGAGCTCAAACCGGGCTTCCGATCTGGATTCTGTCAGTTCTGACAAGTCACTTTCATCTCCCAGGTCGTGTTGGAACAATCGGCACGGCCATCCGACTGGTATTTCAGGTTTTAGACCCCCGGACCCGACCTGGCAGTTCATTTAAACTAAGTGTACTTTGAAAATGAACGTTGAGCGCCGAGCTCAAACCGGGCATCCGATTTGGATTCCGTCAGTTCTGACAAGTCACTTTCATCTCTCAAGTCATGTTGGAATGATCGGCACGGCCATCCGACCGGTATTTCAGGTTTTAGACCCCCGGACCCGACCTGGCAGTTCATTTAAACTAAGTGTACTTTGAAAATGAACGTTGAGCGCCGAGCTCAAACGGGCATCCGATTTGGATTCCGTCAGTTCTGACAAGTCACTTTCATCTCCCAGGTCGTGTTGGAATGATCGGCACGGCCATCCGACCGGTATTTCAGGTTTTAGACCCCCGGACCCGACCTGGCAGTTCATTTAAACTAAGTGTACTTTGAAAATGAACGTTGAGCGCCGAGCTCAAACCGGGCATCCGATTTGGATTCCGTCAGTTCTGACAAGTCACTTTCATCTCCCAGGTCGTGTTGGAATGATCGGCACGGCCATCCGACCGGTATTTCAGGTTTTAGACCCCCGGACCCGACCTGGCAGTTCATTTAAACTAAGTGTACTTTGAAAATGAACGTTGAGCGCCGAGCTCAAACCGGGCATCCGATTTGGATTCCGTCAGTTCTGACAAGTCACTTTCATCTCCCAGGTCGTGTTGGAATGATCGGCACGACATCCGACCGGTATTTCAGGTTTTAGACCCCCGGACCCGACCTGGCAGTTCATTTAAACTAAGTGTATTTTGAAAATGAACGTTGAGCGCCGAGCTCAAACCGGGCATCCGATTTGGATTCCGTCAGTTCTGACAAGTCACTTTCATCTCCCAGGTCGTGTTGGAACTGATCGTCATGGACATCCGACCGGTATTTCAGGTTTTAGACCCCCGGACCCGACCTGGCAGTTCATTTAAACTAAGTGTACTTTGAAAATGAACGTTGAGCGCCGAGCTCAAACCGGGCATCCGATTTGGATTCCGTCAGTTCTGACAAGTCACTTTCATCTCTCAGGTCGTGTTGGAATGATCGGCACGGCCATCCGACCGGTATTTCAGGTTTTAGACCCCGGACCCGACCTGGCAGTTCATTTAAACTAAGTGTACTTTGAAAATGAACGTTGTGCGCCGAGCTCAAACCGGGCATCCGATTTGGATTCCGTCAGTTCTGACAAGCCACTTTAATCTCCCAGGTCATGTTGGAATGATCGGCATAGACATCCAACCGGTATTTCAGGTTTTAGACCCCCGGACCCGACCTGGCAGTTCATTTAAACTAAGTGTACTTTGAAAATGAACGTTGAGCGCCGTGCTCAAACCGGGCATCCGATTTGGATTCCGTCAGTTCTGACAAGTCACTTTCATCTCCCAGGTCGTGTTGGAATGATCGGCATGGCCATCCGACCGGTATTTCAGGTTTTAGACCCCCGGACCCGACCTGGCAGTTCATTTTAACTAAGTGTATTTTGAAAATGAACGTTGAGCGCCGAGCTCAAACCGGGCATCCGATTTGGATTCCGTCAGTTCTGACAAGTCACTTTCATCTCCCAGGTCATGTTGGAATGATCGGCACGATCATCCGACCGGTATTTCAGGTTTTAGACCCCCGGACCCGACCTGGCAGTTCATTTAAACTAAGTGTATTTTGAAAATGAACGTTGAGCGCCGAGCTCAAACCGGGCATCCGATTTGGATTCCGTCAGTTCTGACAAGTCACTTTCATCTCCCAGGTCGTGTTGGAACGATCGGCATGGACATCCGACTGGTATTTCAGGTTTTAGACCCCCGGACCCGACCTGGCAGTTCATTTAAACTAAGTGTACTTTGAAAATGAACGTTGAGCGCCGAGCTCAAACCGGGCATCCGATTTGGATTCCGTCAGTTCTGACAAGTCACTTTCATCTCTCAGGTCGTGTTGGAATGATCGGCACGGCCATCCGACCGGTATTTCAGTTTTAGACCCCCGGACCCGACCTGGCAGTTCATTTAAACTAAGTGTACTTTGAAAATGAACGTTGAGCGCCGAGCTCAAACCGGGCATCCGATTTGGATTCCGTCAGTTCTGACAAGTCACTTTCATCTCCCAGGTCGTGTTGGAATGATCGGCACGGACATCCGACCGGTATTTCAGGTTTTAGACCCCCGGACCCGACCTGGCAGTTCATTTAAACTAAGTGTATTTTGAAAATGAACGTTGAGCGCCGAGCTCAAACCGGGCATCCGATTTGGATTCCGTCAGTTCTGACAAGTCACTTTCATCTCCCAGGTCGTGTTGGAATGATCGGCACGGCCATCCGACCGGTATTTCAGGTTTTAGACCCCCGGACCCGACCTGGCAGTTCATTTAAACTAAGTGTATTTTGAAAATGAACGTTGAGCGCCGAGCTCAAACCGGGCATCCGATTTGGATTCCGTCAGTTCTGACAAGTCACTTTCATCTCCCAAGTCGTGTTGGAATGATCGGCACCGTCATCCGACCGGTATTTCAGGTTTTAGACCCCCGGACCCGACCTGGCAGTTCATTTAAACTAAGTGTATTTTGAAAATGAACGTTGAGCGCCGAGCTCAAACCGGGCATCCGATTTGGATTCGTCAGTTCTGACAAGTCACTTTCATCTCCCAGGTCGTGTTGGAACGATCGGCATGGACATCCGACCGGTATTTCAGGTTTTAGACCCCCGGACCCGACCTGGCAGTTCATTTAAACTAAGTGTATTTTGAAAATGAACTTTGAGCGCCGAGCTCAAACCGGGCATCCGATTTCGGATTCGTCAGTTCTGACAAGTCACTTTCTTCTCCCAGGTCGTGTTGGAATGATCGGCACGGCCATCCGACCGGTATTTCAGGTTTTAGACCCCCGGACCCGACCTGGCAGTTCATTTAAACTAAGTGTACTTTGAAAATGAACTTTGAGCGCCGAGCTCAAACCGGGCATCCGATTTGGATTCCGTCAGTTCTGACAAGTCACTTTCATCTCCCAGGTCGTGTTGGAACGATCGGCACTGCCATCCGACCGGTATTTCAGGTTTTAGACCCCGGACCCGACCTGGCAGTTCATTTAAACTAAGTGTATTTTGAAAATGAACTTTGAGCGCCGAGCTCAAACCGGGCATCCGATTTGGATTCCGTCAGTTCTGACAAGTCACTTTCATCTCCCAGGTCGTGTTGGAACTATCGGCACGGACATCCGACCGGTATTTCAGGTTTTAGACCCCCGGACCCGACCTGGCAGTTCATTTAAACTAAGTGTACTTTGAAAATGAACGTTGAGCGCCGAGCTCAAACCGGGCATCCGATTTGGATTCCGTCAGTTCTGACAAGTCACTTTCATCTCTCAAGTCGTGTTGGAATGATCGACACGGCCATCCGACCGGTATTTCAGGTTTTAGACCCCCGGACCCGACCTGGCAGTTCATTTAAACTAAGTGTACTTTGAAAATGAACGTTGAGCGCCGAGCTCAAACCGGGCATCCGATTTGGATTCCGTCAGTTCTGACAAGTCACTTTCATCTCCCAGGTCGTGTTGGAATGATCGGCACGGACATCCGACCGGTATTTCAGGTTTTAGACCCCCGGACCCGACCTGGCAGTTCATTTAAACTAAGTGTACTTTGAAAATGAACGTTGAGCGCCGAGCTCAAACCGGGCATCCGATTTGGATTCCGTCAGTTCTGACAAGTCACTTTCATCTCCCAGGTCGTGTTGGAATGATCGGCACGGCCATCCGACCGGTATTTCAGGTTTTAGACCCCCGGACCCGACCTGGCAGTTCATTTAAACTAAGTGTACTTTGAAAATGAACGTTGAGCGCCGAGCTCAAACCGGGCATCCGATTTGGATTCCGTCAGTTCTGACAAGTCACTTTCATCTCCCAGTCGTGTTGGAATGATCGGCACGACATCCGACCGGTATTTCAGGTTTTAGACCCCCGGACCCGACCTGGCAGTTCATTTAAACTAAGTGTATTTTGAAAATGAACGTTGAGCGCCGAGCTCAAACCGGGCATCCGATTTGGATTCGTTAGTTCTGACAAGTCACTTTCATCTCCCAGGTCGTGTTGGAACAATCGTCATGGACATCCGACCGGTATTTCAGGTTTTAGACCCCCGGACCCGACCTGGCAGTTCATTTAAACTAAGTGTACTTTGAAAATGAACGTTGAGCGCCGAGCTCAAACCGGGCATCCGATTTGGATTCCGTCAGTTCTGACAAGTCACTTTCATCTCTCAGGTCGTGTTGGAATGATCGGCACGGCCATCCGACCGGTATTTCAGGTTTTAGACCCCCGGACCCGACCTGGCAGTTCATTTAAACTAAGTGTACTTTGAAAATGAACGTTGAGCGCCGAGCTCAAACCGGGCATCCGATTTGGATTCCGTCAGTTCTGACAAGTCACTTTAATCTCCCAGGTCATGTTGGAATGATCGGCATAGACATCCAACCGGTATTTCAGGTTTTAGACCCCCGGACCCGACCTGGCAGTTCATTTAAACTAAGTGTACTTTGAAAATGAACGTTGAGCGCCGAGCTCAAACCGGGCATCCGATTTGGATTCCGTCAGTTCTGACAAGTCACTTTCATCTCCCAGGTCGTGTTGGAATGATCGGCATGGCCATCCGACCGGTATTTCAGGTTTTAGACCCCCGGACCCGACCTGGCAGTTCATTTAAACTAAGTGTATTTGAAAATGAACGTTGAGCGCCGAGCTCAAACCGGGCATCCGATTTGGATTCCGTCAGTTCTGACAAGTCACTTTCATCTCCCAAGTCATGTTGGAATGATCGGCACGATCATCCGACCGGTATTTCAGGTTTTAGACCCCCGGACCCGACCTGGCAGTTCATTTAAACTAAGTGTATTTTGAAAATGAACGTTGAGCGCCGAGCTCAAACCGGGCATCCGATTTGGATTCCGTCAGTTCTGACAAGTCACTTTCATCTCCCAGGTCGTGTTGGAACGATCGTCATGGACATCCGACTGGTATTTCAGGTTTTAGACCCCCGGACCCGACCTGGCAGTTCATTTAAACTAAGTGTACTTTGAAAATGAACGTTGAGCGCCGAGCTCAAACCGGGCATCCGATTTGGATTCCGTCAGTTCTGACAAGTCACTTTCATCTCCAGGTCGTGTTGGAATGATCGGCACGGCCATCCGACCGGTATTTCAGGTTTTAGACCCCCGGACCCGACCTGGCAGTTCATTTAAACTAAGTGTACTTTGAAAATGAACGTTGAGCGCCGAGCTCAAACCGGGCATCCGATTTGGATTCCGTCAGTTCTGACAAGTCACTTTCATCTCCAAGTCGTGTTGGAATGATCGGCACGGCCATCCGACCGGTATTTCAGGTTTTAGACCCCCGGACCCGACCTGGCAGTTCATTTAAACTAAGTGTATTTGAAAATGAACGTTGAGCGCCGAGCTCAAACCGGGCATCCGATTTGGATTCCGTCAGTTCTGACAAGTCACTTTCATCTCCCAGGTCGTGTTGGAATGATCGGCACGGCCATCCGACCGGTATTTCAGGTTTTAGACCCCCGGACCCGACCTGGCAGTTCATTTAAACTAAGTGTATTTTGAAAATGAACGTTGAGCGCCGAGCTCAAACCGGGCATCCGATTTGGATTCCGTCAGTTCTGACAAGTCACTTTCATCTCCCAGGTCGTGTTGGAATGATCGGCACGGCATCCGACCGGTATTTCAGGTTTTAGACCCCCGGACCCGACCTGGCAGTTCATTTAACTAAGTGTATTTTGAAAATGAACGTTGAGCGCCGAGCTCAAACCGGGCATCCGATTTGGATTCGTCAGTTCTGACAAGTCACTTTCATCTCCCAGTCATGTTGGAACGATCGGCATGGCATCCGACCGGTATTTCAGGTTTTAGACCCCCGGACCCGACCTGGCAGTTCATTTAAACTAAGTGTATTTTGAAAATGAACGTTGAGCGCCGAGCTCAAACCGGGCATCCGATTTGGATTCTGTCAGTTCTGACAAGTCACTTTCATCTCCCAGGTCGTGTTGGAATGATCGGCACGGCCATCCGACCGGTATTTCAGGTTTTAGACCCCCGGACCCGACCTGGCAGTTCATTTAAACTAAGTGTATTTTAAAAATGAACGTTGAGCGCCGAGCTCAAACCGGGCATCCGATTTGGATTCCGTCAGTTCTGACAAGTCACTTTCATCTCTCAGGTCGTGTTGGAATGATCGGTAGGGCCATCCGACCGGTATTTCAGGTTTTAGACCCCCGGACCCGACCTGGCAGTTCATTTAAACTAAGTGTACTTTGAAAATGAACGTTGAGCGCCGTGCTCAAACCGGGCATCCGATTTGGATTCCGTCAGTTCTGACAAGTCACTTTCATCTCCAAGGTCGTGTTGGAATGATCGGCACGGCCATCCGACCGGTATTTCAGGTTTTAGACCCCCGGACCCGACCTGGCAGTTCATTTAAACTAAGTGTACTTTGAAAATGAACGTTGAGCGTCGAGCTCAAACCGGGCATCCGATTTGGATTCCGTCAGTTCTGACAAGTCACTTTCATCTCTCAGGTCGTGTTGGAACGATCGGCACGGCCATCCGACCGGTATTTCAGATTTTAGACCCCCGGAGCCGACCTGGCAGTTCGTTTAAACTAAGTGTATTTTGAAAATGAACGTTGAGCGTCGAGCTCAAACCGGGCATCCGATTTCGATTTCGTTAGTTCTGACAAGTCACTTTCATCTCCCAGGTCATGTTGGAATGATCGGCACGGCCATCCGACCGGTATTTCAGGTTTTAGACCCCCGGACCCGACCTGGCAGTTCATTTAAACTAAGTGTATTTTAAAAATGAACTTTGAGCGCCGAGCTCTAACCGGGCATCCGATTTGGATTCCGTCAGTTCTGACAAGTCACTTTCATCTCTCAGGTCGTGTTGGAATGAACGGTAGGGCCATCCAACCGGTATTTTAGGTTTTAGACCCCCGGACCCGACTTGACAGTTCATTTAAATTAAGTGTACTTTGAAAATGAACGTTGAGCGCCGAGCTCACGTGTTGGAATGATCGGCACGGTCATCCGACCGGTATTTCAGGTTTTAGACCCCCGGACCCGACCTGGCAGTTCATTTAAACTAAGTGTATTTTGAAAATGAACGTTGAGCGCCGAGCTCAAACCGGGCATCCGATTTCGATTTCGTCAGTTCTGACACCTCACTTTCATCTCCCAGGTCGTGTTGGAACGATTGGCACGGCCATCCGACCGGTATTTCAAGTTTTAGACCCCCGGACCCGACCTGACAGTTCATTTAAACTAATTGTATTTTAAAAATGAACTTTGAGCGCCGAGCTCAAACCGGGCATGTGATTTGGATTCCGTCCGTTCTGACAAGTCACTTTTATCTCTCAGGTTGTGTTGGAATGAACGGTAGGGCCATCCGACCGGTATTTCATGTTTTAAACGCCCGGACCAGACCTGGCAGTTCATTTAAACTAAGTGTATTTTGATAATGAACTTTGAGCGCCGAGCTCAAAACGGGCATCCGATCTGGATTCCGTCAATTCTGACAAGTCACTTTCATCTCCCAGGTCGTGTTGGAATGAACGGCATGACCATCCGACCGGTATTTCAGGTTTTAGACCCCCGGACCCGACCTGGCAGTTCATTTAAACTAAGTGTATTTTGAAAATGAACGTTGAGCGCCGAGCTCAAACCGGGCATCCGATCTGGATTCCGTCAGTTCTGACAAGTCACTTTCATCTCCCAGGTCGTGTTGGAATGATCGGCATGGCCATCCGACCGGTATTTCAGGTTTTAGACCCTAGGACCCGACCTGGCAGTTCATTTAAACTAAGTGTACTTTGAAAATGAACGTTGAGCGCCGAGCTCAAACCGGGCATCCGATTTGGATTCCGTCAGTTCTGACAAGTCACTTTCATCTCCCAGGTCGTGTTGGAACAATCGGCACGGCCATCCGACCGGTATTTCAGGTTTTAGACCCCCGGACCCGACCTGGCAGTTCATTTAAAGTAAGTGTACTTTGAAAATGAACTTTGAGCGCCGAGCTCAAACCGGGCATCCGATTCGGATTCCGTCAGTTCTGACAAGTCACTTTCATCTCCAGGTCGTGTTGGAACTGATCGGCACGGCCATCCGACCGGTATTTCAGGTTTTAGACCCTCGGACCCGACCTGGCAGTTCATTTAAACTAAGTGTACTTTGAAAATGAACGTTGAGCGCCGAGCTCAAACCGGGCATCCGATTTGGATTCCGTCAGTTCTGACAAGTCACTTTCATCTCTCAAGTCGTGTTGGAATGATCGACACGGCCATCCGACCGGTATTTCAGATTTTAGACCCCTAGACCCGACCTGGCAGTTCATTTAAACTAAGTGTACTTTGAAAATGAACGTTGAGCACGGAGCTCAAATCGGGCATCCGATTTGGATTCCGTCAGTTCTGATAAGTCACTTTCAACTCCCAGGTCGTGTTGGAATGATCGGCACGGACATCCAACCGGTATTTCATGTTTTAGACCCCCGGACCCGACCTGGCAGTTCATTTAAACTAAGTGTACTTTGAAAATGAACGTTGAGCGCCGTGCTCAAACCGGGCATCCGATTTGGATTCCGTCAGTTCTGACAAGTCACTTTCATCTCCAGGTCGTGTTGGAACGATCGGCACGGCCATCCGACCGGTATTTCAGGTTTTAGACCCCCGGACCCGACCTGGCAGTTCATTTAACTAAGTGTATTTTGAAAATGAACGTTGAGCGCCGAGCTCAAACCGGGCATCCGATTTGGATTCCGTCAGTTCTGACAAGTCACTTTCATCTCCCAGGTCGTGTTGGAATGATCGGCATGGCCATCCGACCGGTATTTCAGGTTTTAGACCCCCGGACCCGACCTGGCAGTTCATTTAAACTAAGTGTACTTTGAAAATGAACGTTGAGCGCCGAGCTCAAACCGGGCATCCGATTTGGATTCCGTCAGTTCTGACAAGTCACTTTCATCTCCCAAGTCATGTTGGAATGATCGGCACGATCATCCGACCGGTATTTCAGGTTTTAGACCCCCGGACCCGACCTGGCAGTTCATTTAAACTAAGTGTATTTTGAAAATGAACGTTGAGCGCCGAGCTCAAACCGGGCATCCGATTTGGATTTCGTCAGTTCTGAAAAGTCACTTTCATCTCCCAGGTCGTGTTGGAACAATCGTCATGGACATCCGACTGGTATTTCAGGTTTTAGACCCCCGGACCCGACCTGGCAGTTCATTTAAACTAAGTGTACTTTGAAAATGAACGTTGAGCGCCGAGCTCAAACCGGGCATCCGATTTGGATTCCGTCAGTTCTGACAAGTCACTTTCATCTCTCAGGTCGTGTTGGAATGATCGGCACGGCCATCCGATCGGTATTTCAGATTTTAGACCCCCGGACCCGACCTGGCAGTTCATTTAAACTAAGTGTACTTTGAAAATGAACGTTGAGCGCCGAGCTCAAACCGGGCATCCGATTTGGATTCCTTCAGTTCTGACAAGTCACTTTCATCTCCCAAGTCGTGTTGGAATGATCGGCACAGACATCCGACCGGTATTTCAGGTTTTAGACCCCCGGACCCGACCTGGCAGTTCATTTAAACTAAGTGTATTTTGAAAATGAACGTTGAGCGCCGTGCTCAAACCGGGCATCCGATTTGGATTCCGTCAGTTCTGACAAGTCACTTTCATCTCCTAAGTCGTGTTGGAACGTTCGGCATGGCCATCCGACCGGTATTTCAGGTTTTAGATCCCCGGACCCGACCTGGCAGTTCATTTAAACTAAGTGTACTTTGAAAATGAACGTTGAGCGTCGAGCTCAAACCGGGCATCCGATTTGGATTCCGTCAGTTCTGACAAGTCACTTTCATCTCCCAAGTCATGTTGGAATGATCGGCACGATCATCCGACCGGTATTTCAGGTTTTAGACCCCCGGACCCGACCTGGTAGTTCATTTAAACTAAGTGTATTTTGAAAATGAACGTTGAGCGCCGAGCTCAAACCGGGCATCCGATTTGGATTTCGTCAGTTCTGAAAAGTCACTTTCATCCCCCAGGTCGTGTTGGAAGAATCGTCATGGACATCCGACTGGTATTTCAGGTTTTAGACCCCCGGACCCGACCTGGCAGTTCATTTAAACTAAGTGTACTTTGAAAATGAACGTTGAGCGCCGAGCTCAAACCGGGCATCCGATTTGGATTCCGTCAGTTCTGACAAGTCACTTTCATCTCTCAGGTCGTGTTGGAATGATCGGCACGGCCATCCGACCGGTATTTCAGATTTTAGACCCCCGGACCCGACCTGGCAGTTCATTTAAACTAAGTGTACTTTGAAAATGAACGTTGAGCGCCGAGCTCAAACCGGGCATCCGATTTGGATTCCGTCTGTTCTGACAAGTCACTTTCATCTCCCAGGTCGTGTTGGAATGATCGGCACAGACATCCAACCGGTATTTCAGGTTTTAGACCCCCGGACCCGACCTGGCAGTTCATTTAAACTAAGTGTATTTTGAAAATGAACGTTGAGCGCCGTGCTCAAACCGGGCATCCGATTTGGATTCCGTCAGTTCTGACAAGTCACTTTCATCTCCCAGGTCGTGTTGGAACGATCGGCACGGCCATCCGACCGGTATTTCAGGTTTTAGACCCCCGGGCCCGACCTGGCAGTTCATTTAAACTAAGTGTATTTTGAAAATGAACGTTGAGCGCCGAGCTCAAACCGGGCATCCGATTTGGATTCCGTCAGTTCTGACAAGTCACTTTCATCTCCCAAGTCATGTTGGAATGATCGGCACGATCATCCGACCGGTATCTCAGGTTTTAGACCCCCGGACCCGACCTGGCAGTTCATTTAAACTAAGTGTATTTTGAAAATGAACGTTGAGCGCCGAGCTCAAACCGGGCATCCGATTTGTATTCCGTGAGTTCTGACAAGTCACTTTCAATTCCCAGTTCGTGTTGGAACGATCGGCACGGCCATCCGACCGGTATTTCAGGTTTTACACCCCCGGACCCGACCTGGCAGTTCATTTAAACTAAGTGTATTTTGAAAATGAACGTTGAGCGTCGAGCTCAAACCGGGCATCCGATTTCGATTTCGCCAGTTCTGACAAGTCACTTTCATCTCCCAGGTCGTGTTGGAATGATCGGCACGGCCATCCGACCGGTATTTCAGGTTTTAGACCCCCGGACCCGACCTGGCAGTTCATTTAAACTAAGTGTATTTTAAAAATGAACTTTGAGCGCCGAGCTCAAACCGGGCATCCGATTTGGATTCTGTCAGTTCTGACAAATCACTTTCATCTCTCAGGTCGTTTTGGAATGAACGGTAGGGCCATCCGACCGGTATTTCAGGTTTTAGACCCCCGGACCCGACCTGGCAGTTCATTTAAACTAAGTGTACTTTGAAAATGAACGTTGAGCGCCGAGCTCAAACCGGGCATCCGATTTGGATTCCGTCAGTTCTAAAATGTCACTTTCATCTCTCAGGTCGTGTTGGAATGATCGGCACGGCCATCCGACCGGTATTTCAGGTTTTAGACCCCCGGACCCGACCTGGCAGTTCATTTAAACTAAGTGTACTTTGAAAATGAACGTTGTGCGCCGAGCTCAAACCGGGGATCCGATTTGGATTCCGTCAGTTCTGACAAGTCACTTTCATCTCTCAGGTCGTGTTGGAACGATCGGCACGGCCATCCGACCGGTATTTCAGATTTTAGACCCCCGGAGTCGACCTGGCAGTTCATTTAAACTAAGTGTATTTTGAAAATGAACGTTGAGCGCCGTGCTCAAACCGGGCATCCGATTTGGATTCCGTCAGTTCTGACACCTCACTTTCATCTCCCAGGTCGTGTTGGAACGATCGGCACGGCCATCCGACCGGTATTTCAGGTTTTAGACCCCCGGACCCGACCTGGCATTTCATTTAAACTAAGTGTATTTAGAAAATGAACTTTTGAGCGCCGAGCTCAAACCGGGCATCCGATTTGGATTCCGTCAGTTTTGACAAGTCACTTTCATCTCCCAAGTCATGTTGGAATGATCGGCACGATCATCCGACCGGTATTTCAGGTTTTAGACCCCCGGACCCGACCTGGCAGTTCATTTAAACTAAGTGTATTTTGAAAATGAACGTTGAGTGCCGAGCTCAAACCGGGCATCCGATTTGGATTTCGTCAGTTCTGAAAAGTCACTTTCATCTCCCATGTCGTGTTGGAACAATCATCATGGACATCCGACTGGTATTTCAGGTTTTAGACCCCCGGACCCGACCTGGCAGTTCATTTAAACTAAGTGTACTTTGAAAATGAACGTTGAGCGCCGAGCTCAAACCGGGCATCCGATTTGGATTCCGTCAGTTCTGACAAGTCACTTTCATCTCTCAGGTCGTGTTGGAATGATCGGCACGGCCATCCGACCGGTATTTCAGATTTTAGACCCCCGGACCCGACCTGGCAGTTCATTTAAACTAAGTGTACTTTGAAAATGAACGTTGAGCGCCGAGCTCAAACCGAGCATCCGATTTGGATTCCGTCAGTTCTGACAAGTCACTTTCATCTCTCAGGTCGTGTTGGAATGATCGGCACAGACATCCAACCGGTATTTCAGGTTTTAGACCCCCGGACCCGACCTGGCAGTCCATTTAAACTAAGTGTATTTTGAAAATGAACGTTGAGCGCCGAGCTCAAACTGGGCATCCGATCTGGATTCCGTCAGTTCTGACAAGTCACTTTCATCTCCCAGGTCGTGTTGGAATGATCGGCATGGCCATCCGACCGGTATTTCAGGTTTTAGACCCCCGGACCCGACCTGGCAGTTCATTTAAACTAAATGTACTTTGAAAATGAACGTTGAGCGCCGAGCTCAAACCGGGGATCCGATTTGGATTCCGCTAGTTCTGACAAGTCGCTTTAATCTCCCAGGTCGTGTTGGAACGATCGGCACTGCCATCCGGCTGGTATTTCAGGTTTTAGACACCCGGAACCGACCTGGCAGTTCATTTAAACTAAGTGTATTTAGAAAATGAACTTTTGAGCGCCGAGCTAAAACCGGGCTTCCGATCCGGATTCTGTCAGTTCTGACAAGTCACTTTCATGTCCCAGGTCGTGTTGGAACAATCGGCACGGACATCCGACTGGTATTTCAGGTTTTAGACCCCCGGACCCGACCTGGCAGTTCATTTAAACTAAGTGTACTTTGAAAATGAACGTTGAGCGCCGAGCTCAAACCGGGCATCCGATTTGGATTCCGTCAGTTCTGACAAGTCACTTTCATCTCTCAAGTCGTGTTGGAATGATCGACACGGCCATCCGACCGGTATTTCAGATTTTAGACCCCTGGACCCGACCTGGCAGTTCATTTAAACTAAGTGTACTTTGAAAATGAACGTTGAGCCCGGAGCTCAAATCGGGCATCCGATTTGGATTCCGTCAGTTCTGATAAGTCACTTTCATCTCCCAGGTCGTGTTGGAATGATCGGCAGGGACATCCAACCGGTATTTCATGTTTTAGACCCCCGGACCCGACCTGGCAGTTGAATTAAACTAAGTGTACTTTGAAAATGAACGTTGAGCGCCGTGCTCAAACCGGGCATCCGATTTGGATTCCGTCAGTTCTGACAATTCACTTTCATCTCCTAGGTCGTGTTGGAACGATCGGCACGGCCATCCGACCGGTATTTCAGGTTTTAGACCCCCGGACCCGACCTGGCAGTTCATTTAAACTAAGTGTACTTTGAAAATGAACGTTGAGCGCCGAGCTCAAACCGGGCATCCGATTTGGATTCCGTCAGTTCTGACAAGTCACTTTCATCTCCCAAGTCATGTTGGAATGATCGGCACGATCATCCGACCGGTATTTCAGGTTTTAGACCCCCGGACCCGACCTGGCAGTTCATTTAAACTAAGTGTATTTTGAAAATGAACGTTGAGCGCCGAGCTCAAACCGGGAATCCGATTTGGATTTCGTTAGTTCTGAAAAGTCACTTTCTTCTCCCAGGTCGTGTTGGAACAATCGTCATGGACATCCGACTGGTATTTCAGGTTTTAGACCCCCGGACCCGACCTGGCAGTTCATTTAAACTAAGTGTACTTTGAAAATGAACGTTGAGCGCCGAGCTCAAACCGGGCATCCGATTTGGATTCCGTCAGTTCTGACAAGTCACTGTCATCTCTCAGGTCGTGTTGGAATGATCGGCACGGCCATCCGACCGGTATTTCAGATTTTAGACCCCCGGACCCGACCTGGCATTTCATTTAAACTAAGTGTATTTAGAAAATGAACTTTTGAGCGCCGAGCTCAAACCGGGCATCCGATTTGGATTTCGTCAGTTCTGAAAAGTCACTTTCATCTCCCATGTCGTGTTGGAACAATCGTCATGGACATCCGACTGGTATTTCAGGTTTTAGACCCCCGGACCCGACCTGGCAGTTCATTTAAACTAAGTGTACTTTGAAAATGAACGTTGAGCGCCGAGCTCAAACCGGGCATCCGATTTGGATTCCGTCAGTTCTGACAAGTCACTTTCATCTCTCAGGTCGTGTTGGAATGATCGGCACGGCCATCCGACCGGTATTTTAGGTTTTCGACCCCCGGACCCGAGTTGACAGTTCATTTAAACTAAGTGTACTTCGAAAATGAACGTTGAGCGCCGAGCTCAAACCGGGCATCCGATTTGGATTCCGTCAGTTCTGACAAGTCACTTTCATCTCTCAGGTCGTGTTGGAACGTTCGGCATGGCCATCCGACCGGTATTTCAGGTTTTAGACCCCCGGACCCGACCTGGCAGTTCATTTAAACTAAGTGTATTTTGAAAATGAACGTTGAGCGCCGTGCTCAAACCGGGCATCCTATTTGGATTCCGTCAGTTCTGACAAGTCACTTTCATCTCCCAGGTCGTGTTGGAACGATCGGCACGGCCATCCGACCGGTATTTCAGGTTTTAGACCCCCGGGCCCGACCTGGCAGTTCATTTAAACTAAGTGTATTTTGAAAATGAACGTTGAGCGCCGAGCTCAAACCGGGCATCCGATTTGGATTCCGTCAGTTCTGACAAGTCACTTTCATCTCCCAAGTCATGTTGGAATGATCGGCACGATCATCCGACCGGTATCTCAGGTTTTAGACCCCCGGACCCGACCTGGCAGTTCATTTAAACTAAGTGTATTTTGAAAATGAACGTTGAGCGCCGAGCTCAAACCGGGCATCCGATTTGGATTCCGTGAGTTCTGACAAGTCACTTTCAATTCCCAGTTCGTGTTGGACCGATCGGCACGGCCATCCGACCGGTATTTCAGGTTTTACACCCCCGGACCCGACCTGGCAGTTCATTTAAACTAAGTGTATTTTGAAAATGAACGTTGAGCGTCGCGCTCAAACCGGGCATCCGATTTCGATTTCGTCAGTTCTGACAAGTCACTTTCATCTCCTAGTTCATGTTGGAACGATCGACACGGCCATCCGACCGGTATTTCAAGTTTTAGACCCCCGGACCCGACCTGGCAGTTCATTTAAACTAAATGTTCTTTGAAAATGAACGTTGAGCGTCGAGCTCAAACCGGGCATCCGATTTGGATTCCGTTAGTTCTGACAAGTCACTTTCATCTCCCAAGTCGTGTTAGAATGATCGGCACTGCCATCCGACCGGTATTTTCAGGTTTTAGACCCCCGGAACCGACCTGGCAGTTCATTTAAACTAAGTGTATTTAGAAAATGAACTTTTGATTGCCGAGCTCAAACCGGGCTTCCGATCTGGATTCCGTCAGTTCTGACAAGTCACTTTCATCTCCCAGGTCGTGTTGGAATGATCAGCATGGCCATCCGACCGGTATTTCAGGTTTTAGACCCCCGGACCCGACCTGGCAGTTCATTTAAACTAAATGTACTTTGAAAATGAACGTTGAGCGCCGAGCTCAAACCGGGCATCCGATTTGGATTCCGTCAGTTCTGACAAGTCACTTTCATCTCCCAGGTCCTGTTGGAACGATCGGCACTGCCATACGGCCGGTATTTCAGGTTTTAGACCCCCGGAACCGACCTGGCAGTTCATTTAAACTAAGTGTATTTAGAAAATGAACGTTGAGCGTCGAGCTCAAACCGGGTATCCGATTTGGATTCCGTCAGTTCTGACACCTCACTTTCATCTCCCAGGTCGTGTTGGAATGATCGGCATGGCCATCTGACCGGTATTTCAGATTTTAGACCCCCGGAACCGTCCTGGCAGTTCATTTAAACTAAGTGTATTTTGAAAATGAACGTTGAGCGCCGAGCTCAAACCGGGCATCCGATTTGGATTCCGTGAGTTCTGACAAGTCACTTTCAATTCCCAGTTCGTGTTGGAACGATCGGCACGGCCATCCGACCGGTATTTCAGGTTTTACACCCCCGGACCCGACCTGGCAGTTCATTTAAACTAAGTGTATTTTGAAAATGAACGTTGAGCGTCGAGCTCAAACCGGGCATCCGATTTCGATTTCGTCAGTTCTGACAAGTCACTTTCATCTCCCAGGTCGTGTTGGAATGATCGGCACGGCCATCCGACCGGTATTTCAGGTTTTAGACCCCCGGACCCGACCTGGCAGTTCATTTAAACTAAGTGTATTTTAAAAATGAACTTTGAGCGCCGAGCTCAAACCGGGCATCCGATTTGGATTCTGTCAGTTCTGACAAGTCACTTTCGTCTCTCAGGTCGTGTTGGAATGAACGGTAGGGCCATCCGACCGGTATTTCAGGTTTTAGACCCCCGGACCCGACCTGGCAGTTCATTTAAACTAAGTGTACTTTGAAAATGAACGTTGAGCGCCGAGCTCAAACCGGGCATCCGATTTGGATTCCGTCAGTTCTAAAATGTCACTTTCATCTCTCAGGTCGTGTTGGAATGATCGGCACGGCCATCCGTCCGGTATTTCAGGTTTTAGTCCCCCGGACCCGACCTGGCAATTCATTTAAACTAAGTGTACTTTGAAAATGAACGTTGTGCGCCGAGCTCAAACCGGGCATCCGATTTGGATTCCGTCAGTTCTGACAAGTCACTTTCATCTCCCAAGTCGTGTTGGAATGAACGGTAGGGCCATCCGACCGGTATTTTAGGTTTTAGACCCCCGGACCCGACCTGGCAGTTCATTTAAACTAAGTGTACTTTGAAAATGAACGTTGAGCGCCGAGCTCAAACCGGGCATCTGATTTGGATTCCGTCAGTTCTGACAAGTCACTTTCATCTCTCAAGTCGTGTTGGAATGATCGACACGGCCATCCGACCGGTATTTCAGATTTTAGACCCCTGGACCCGACCTGGCAGTTCATTTAAACTAAGTGTACTTTGAAAATGAACGTTGAGCACGGAGCTCAAATCGGGCATCCGATTTGGATTCCGTCAGTTCTGACAAGTCACTTTCATCTCTCAGGTCGTGTTGGAATGATCGGCACGGACATCCAACCGGTATTTCAGGTTTTAGACCCCCGGACCCGACCTGGCAGTTCATTTAAACTAAGTGTACTTTAAAAATGAACGTTGAGTGCCGTGCTCAAACCGGGCATCCGATTTGGATTCCGTCAGTTCTGACAAGTCACTTTCATCTTTCAGGTCGTGTTGGAATGATCGGCACGGCCATCCGACCGGTATTTCAGGTTTTAGACCCCCGGACCCGACCTGGCAGTTCATTTAAACTAAGTGTATTTTGAAAATGAACGTTGAGTGCCGAGCTCAAACCGGGCATCCGATTAGGATTCCGTCAGTTCTAAAGGGTCACTTTTATCTCGCAAGTCATGTTGGAATGATCAGCACGGTCATCCGACCGGTATTTCTGGTTTTTGACCCCCGGACCCGACCTGGCAGTTCATTTAAACTAAGTGTATTTTGAAAATGAACGTTGAGCGCCGAGCTCAAACCGGGCATCCGATTTGGATTCCGTGAGTTCTGACAAGTCACTTTCATCTCCCAGTTCGTGTTGGAACGATCGACACGGCCATCCGACCGGTATTTCAGGTTTTAGACCCCCGGACCCGACCTGGCAGTTCATTTAAACTAAATGTACTTTGAAAATGAACGTTGAGCGTCGAGCTCAAACCGGGCATCCGATTTGGATTTCGTTAGTTCTGAGAAGTCACTTTCATCTCCCAGGTCGTGTTAGAATGATCGGCACTGCCATCCGACCGGTATTTTCAGGTTTTAGACCCCCGGAACCGACCTGGCAGTTCATTTAAACTAAGTGTATTTAGAAAATGAACTTTTGATTGCCGAGCTCAAACCGGGCTTTCGATCTGGATTCCGTCAGTTCTGACAAGTCACTTTCATCTCCCAGGTCGTGTTGGAATGATTAGCATGGCCATCCGACGGGTATTTCAGGTTTTAGACCCCCGGACCCGACCTGGCAGTTCATTTAAACTAAATGTACTTTGAAAATGAACGTCGAGCGCCGAGCTCAAACCGGGCATCCGATTTGGATTCCGTCAGTTCTGACAAGTCACTTTCATCTCCCAGGTCCTGTTGGAACGATCGGCACTGCCATACGGCCGGTATTTCAGGTTTTAGACCCCCGGAACCGACCTGGCAGTTCATTTAAACTAAGTGTATTTAGAAAATGAACGTTGAGCGTCGAGCTCAAACCGGGCATCCGATTTGGATTCCGTCAGTTCTGACACCTCACTTTCATCTCCCAAGTCGTGTTGGAATGATCGGCATGGCCATCTGACCGGTATTTCAGATTTTAGACCCCCGGAACCGTCCTGGCAGTTCATTTAAACTAAGTGTATTTAAAAATGAACTTTTGAGCGCCGAGCTCAAACCGGGCATCCGATCTGGATTCCGTCAGTTCTGACAAGTCACTTTCATCTCTCAGGTCGTGTTGGAATGATCGGCGCGGACATCCAACCGGTATTTCGGGTTTTAGACCCCCGGACCCGACTTGACAGTTCATTTAAACTAAGTGTACTTTGAAAATGAACGTTGAGCGCCGAGCTCAAACCGGGCATCCGATTTGGATTTCGTTAGTTCTGACAAGTCACTTTCATCTCCCAGGTCGTGTTGGAACATTCGGCACGGCCATCCGACTGGTATTTCAGGTTTTAGACCCCCGGACCCGACCTGGCAGTTCATTTAAACTATGTGTATTTTGAAAATGAACGCTGAGCGCCGAGCTCAAACCGGGCATCCGATTTGGATTCTGTCAGTTCTGACAAGTCACTTTCATGTTCCAGGTCGTGTTGGAATGATCGGCACGGCCATCCGACCGGTATTTCAGGCTTTAGACCCCCGGACCCGACCTGGCAGTTCATTTAAACTAAGTGTATTTTGAAAATGAACGTTGAGCGCCGAGCTCAAACCGGGCATCCGATTTGGATTCCGTCAGTTCTGACAAGTCACTTTCATCTCCCAGTTCGTGTTAGAACGATCGGAACGGCCATCCGACCGGTATTTCAGGTTTTAGACCCCCGGACCCGACCTGGCAGTTAATTTAAACAAAGTGTATTTTGAAAATGAACTTTGAGCGCCGATCTCAAACCGGGCATCCGATTTCGATTTCGTCAGTTCTGACAAGTCACTTTCATCTCCCAGGTCGTGTTGGAATGATCGGCACGGCCATCCGACCGGTATTGCAGGTTTTAGACCCCCGGACCCGACCTGGCAGTTCATTTAAACTAAGTGAATTTTGAAAATGAACGTTGAGCGCCGAGCTCTAATCGGGCATCCGATTTGGATTCCGTCAGTTCTGACAAGTCACTTTCATCTCCCAGTTCGTGTTGGAACGATCGGCACTGCCATCCGACCGGTATTTCAGGTTTTAGACCCCCGGACCCGACCTGGCAGTTCATTTAAACTAAGTGTACTTTGAAAATGAACGTTGAGCGCCGAGCTCAAAATGGGCATCCGATCTGTATTCCGTCAGTTCTGACAAGTCACTTTCATCTCCCAGGTCGTGTTGGAACATTCGGCACGGCCATCCGACCGGTATTTCAGGTTTTAGACCCCCGGACCCGACCTGGCAGTTCACTTAAACTAAGTGTATTTTGATAATGAACTTTGAGCGTCGAGCTCAAAACGGGCATCCGATCTGGATTCCGTCAGTTCTGACAAGTCACTTTCATCTCCCAGGTCGTGTTGGAACGAACGGCGTGGCCATCCGACCGGTATTTCAGTTTTTAGACCCCCGGACCTGACCTGGCAGTTCATTTAAACTAAGTGTATTTTGAAAATGAACGTTGAGCGCCGAGCTCAAACCGGGCATCCGATCTGGATTCCGTCAGTTCTGACAAGTCACTTTCATCTCCCAGGTCGTGTTGGAATGATCGGCATGGCCATCCGACCGGTATTTCAAGTTTTAGACCCCTGGACCCGACCTGGCAGTTCATTTAAAATAATGTACTTTGAAAATGAACGTTGAGCGTCGAGCTCAAACCGGGCATCCGATTTGGATTCCGTTAGTTTTGACAAGTCACTTTTATCTCCCAGGTCGTGTTAGAACGATCGGCACTGCCATCCGACCGGTATTTCAGGTTTTAGACCCCCGGAACCTACCTGGCAGTTCATTTAAACTAAGTGTATTTACAAAATGAACTTTTGAGCGCCGAGCTCAAACCGGGCTTCCGATCTGGATTCCGTTAGTTCTGACAAGTCACTTTCATCTCCCAGGTCGTGTTGGAATGATCGGCATGGCCATCCGACCGGTATTTCAGGTTTTAGACCCCCGGACCCGACCTGGCAGTTCATTTAAACTAAATGTACTTTGAAAATGAACGTTGAGCGCCGAGCTCAAAACGGGCATCCGATCTGGATTCCGTTAGTTCTGAAAAGTCACTTTCATCTCCCAGGTCCTGTTGGAACGATCGGCACTGCCATCCGGCCGGTATTTCAGGTTTTAGACCCCCGGAACCGACCTGGCAGTTCATTTAAACAAAGTGTATTTAGAAAATGAACGTTGAGCGCCGAGCTCAAACCGGGCATCCGATCTGGATTCCGTCAGTTCTGACAAGTCACTTTCATCTCCCAAGTCGTGTTGGAATGATCGGCACGGTCATACGACCTGTATTTCAGGTTTTAGACCCCCGGAACCGTCCTGGCAGTTCATTTAAACTAAGTGTATTTAGAAAATGAACTTTTGAGCGCCGAGCTCAAACCGGGCATCCGATCTGGATTCCGTCAGTTCTGACATGTCACTTTCATCTCCCAGGTCATGTTGGAATAATCAGCACGGACATCCAACCGGTATTTCAGGTTTTAGACCCCCGGACCCGACTTGGCAGTTCATTTAAACTAAGTGCATTTTGAAAATGAACGTTGAGCGTCGAGCTCAAACCGGGCATCCGATTTGGATTCCGTCAGTTCTGACACCTCACTTTCATCTCCCAGGTCGTGTTGGAATGATCGGCATGGCCATCCGACTGGTATTTCAGGTTTTAGACCCCCGGAACCGTCCTGGCAGTTCATTTAAACTAAGTGTATTTAGAAAATGAACTTTTGAGCACCGAGCTCAAACCGGGCATCCGATATGGATTCCGTCAGTTCTGACAAGTCACTTTCATCTCCCAGGTCGTGTTGGAATGATCGGCACGGACATCCAACCGGTATTTTAGGTTTTAGACCCCCGGACCCGACTTGACAGTTCATTTAAACTAAGTGTACTTTGAAAATGAACGTTGAGCGCCGAGCTCAAACCGGGCATCCGATTTGGATTCCGTCAGTTCTGACAAGTCACTTTCATCTCTCAGGTCGTGTTGGAACGTTCAACACAGCCATCCGATCTGTATTTCAGGTTTTAGACCCCCGGACCCGACCTGGCAGTTCATTTAAACTAAGTGTATTTTGAAAATGAACGCTGAGCGCCGAGCTCAAACCGGGAATCCGATTTGAATTCCGTCAGTTCTGACAAGTCACTTTCATCTTCCAGGTCGTGTTAGAATGATCGGCACGGCCATCCGACCGGTATTTCAGGCTTTAGACCCGCGGACCCGACCTGGCAGTTCATTTAAACTAAGTGTATTTTGAAAATGAACGTTGAGCGCCGATGTGACGACCCGAGAATCCGATTACCGGGAAGGCCCGATAACCCGAGACTCGCACCGCCGCCCACGAGCCGGGAGGGCTCGGAAGGGCTAAAAGGAGTGTGGAGGCACAAAGAAATAGGAAATAAAGCAGGACAATCAACAATTAACAGAAATAAATAAACAACTACAACAGAGTCCAGTCCAACAGAAAGTACAGTCTAAAGCAGTAAAACGTACCACATGCCAAGTGAACACTCGACCCGGCAAGCTGGCAACTAAGAACCTCCGCTCCGCGTCCTCGAACCACGAGGAAGAACCGCCACACCTGAAAAGCAGGGAATGAGTCTCCAAAACAGAGACTCAGCAGGGATCCCGCGGAACCCCAACCGGAAACAACGGCGTAGCGGAAAGGAGAGCTACAACTACAGCAGGAACAGCAAACCGGTGGCCGGTCAAAACTCGGCTCTACAGCTACTCCTACTGTACCAGAAAACACGACCCAGTCTCCCATCGGGGGACAACCAAGCCACGCACCCGACCACCCGATTCCACGATCGGGGACCACTAAACACGAGCCGCCCTAGCCACGCTACTAGGAAAACGTCACGATACCTCCGCAGCGGAGGCCTGCCCTCACCAGAAGGGCCCAAACCAAAACCACACGGTCAGGGAACACGGTCACGACCTCACCGTCGTGAACACAACACTATCTGGGAAAAGGCCCTCGGTGAAACTCACCGGAAACCCCAGACCTCGACTCCGGGAACTCTCCCGAAACCACTCACGAAGTCCCGTCTCACGGACAGAAATAAAACCTGGTACACAACAACTCACGTCACGTGACAGGAGCATCACCCACTAGAAGAACGACCGGATGCGTCCCCTGACGTCTTACACCGCGTCACAAGTGTCTAGCTACAACGCCCCGGGCGTGAGACTCAGACACGCAACAAGTAACCAGTACCACAACAAGGACTAGCTGGGGTCACGCTCGTCAGCGCGTGTCCTAAGCCCCCAACTACGTGTGCACACACAGACCATCTGCTCTAGGTCGGGTCCTCTAGCTGGTTTTCCCCCCCACCGGACTCTGGTGGCAAAGGCAAGGGGCCGACGGAAACCAGCCTAAAAACCGCGTCTCACCGGGTCGCGCTCTCCACCACTCCCAGGTGGGTCCGCACACGCGTGCGCAGGAAGCTACGACTAGTGGAGGATCACTGAGAGAGTAGACTCTCAAAACAACAGAAAACGACGTCCCGGACCTAACGAAGTACGAGGACCATCCCACGTAGCAGCACCATCGCACGGTGACCACAATCGGAGAAGAAACGGGACGCACAGTCCACGGCCAAACACATGACCCACTCGGGAATCATCTTCCAGGAAGACTCACGACATGCGGGGGAACCCCACCGCACAAATACCGATACACGGTGACTCGATCGAGCGAGAATACGGAAACCCGAAACACCTGGGGTCACCCGGACCCACCAAGCCCACGGGCACACTTATCGAGGTAACACGGCACCTCCAGACACCCCAAAACACGGTAACAAAACCCACGGGGTGCCCGGGACACTCACAAGGCCAAAGGTCGACCACTGTGTCACAACCGGGTCGACCGGAGACCAACACAACCCAATCGGAACACTAGTAAACCGCCCGGACCCTTACACTCACGAGCACGTAAATCAAGGTAAACGGAACCCCCGGACACCCCAAAGACACGGTCACGGAACTCCACGGGGTGTCCAAGGCACACACGGCCCACGAGGAGCACGATCAGCCGCAGACCGCCCGCCCCGGGCAGCCCGGCTGGTCCCTCCAAGAACGCGCTATAGGTCCATAGCGCGTTCAAGCAGAACGCGCTAGGAGCCTATAGCGCGACAAGCCAGGTCGCGCTATGTTTCCATAGCGCGACAGTCCAGAACGCGCCGTAACCCTATAGCGCGACAGGAACCGCCATACTGTTCATCTTCTCCGATGAACGCGCCCCGTCGGGGCGGCGCGACCCTCAAGAACGCGCTACTGGAAGCTAGCGCGTTCTCAGTCCGCGCCCGAAAACGGTAGAAACGGCGGGAAAATCCATTCCACGCCCCGATCACCCCCGGGTGATGGGGAAACAAAGGGGGAAGCATTCCCCAACCCCTCTGGCACCGAGAGGACCCATTTGAACCCCAAAAACACGATCAAAACACAAGATTCGGCTCACACCCCAAAAACATGCATTTTTCCCAAATCACCCCGTTTAGCCCGCTCGGCTCACCACGGCCTACGAAACTCGTGGGAATTGAAGTACACGGGTTGAGGGTCCATCTCCCTACCTCCACCGAAGATTCGACGCACCGTGGACACCGATCCACGAAGAAAACGCCGCTTAAACCCTCGCCGGTTCACGATCCCACGAACCGCCTCCACCACCGCGATCCTCATCCCGTACCCGTCGCTCCACGCCCCACGAGCCACGCCGCCCCGCCCTCGCCGCCTCCGTCGGCCGCCCGGAGTGAGAGGGGGAGAGGAGAGAACGTGAGAGAAGAGAGAGGGAGGGAAGAGAGAAATGAGATGGGGAGAGAGAAAAAGGAGGTTATTATATAGAAAATCCAGAAATTCCCAAAAATACCGAAAAATAGAAAATCACATTTCTGCGATCCTCGGAACACATCGATCGCAACGGTACCACTCGCGCCCTGGTGAACAGCCCCGTTCACCCGTAACGAGGTTCCGAAGGAATTACCGAAACACACACCGGGAATCGGAAAACACACGCAGAAAAGCTGCGGAACGCTCCCGGGCCTCCGAAACAACTCTGGATCGCGCCGATCCGAACACGAAAGATGTCCGAAATGAAATTTCGGAGACAACGGAGTCGGACACTCCAAGAAACCAGATCCGGGACCCATGAACAAGGATCCGGAAAATCCGGGGCATTACAGCCCTCCCCCCTTAAAGGAATTTCGTCCTCGAAATTCAGGACTAGCACCAAGAAAACCATCACTTCCGTCAGGTCAGCTCCTCCGACAACACTTACCAAGTGTCTCGTCGGACCATGGTCTCAACATCCTCGATGCACCACCGCTACAATCCCCCGACTGCAACACGACCGCCGACAACCTCTGCCCAACGCAACACAACCAGGGCCACCACTCAAGGGAGAAAGCTCTCGACCTCGATCTTTAGACCCCACGCCGGCACGAAAGCCGTGAACAACAACCACCTTCACAGCGCCGCACAGCGCACTCAAACTCTCAAGCGAGAAACAAAGCGAAAAACATGCACGAAACCCTATGCCAACTGCTGACTGTACTGGACCTTACGGACTCTGATCACTGCAATATCTCGAATTCCTATGTACGTCCACAACCACTGCTCTGATACCAGCTGTGACGACCCGAGAATCCGATTACCGGGAAGGCCCGATAACCCGAGACTCGCACCGCCGCCCACGAGCCGGGAGGGCTCGGAAGGGCTAAAAGGAGTGTGGAGGCACAAAGAAATAGGAAATAAAGCAGGACAATTCAGCAATTAACAGAAATAAATAAACAACTACAAAAGAGTCCAGTCCAACAGAAAGTACAGTCTAAAGCAGTAAAACGTACCACATGCCAAGTGAACACTCGACCCGGCAAGCTGGCAACTAAGAACCTCCGCTCCGCGTCCTCGAACCACGAGGAAGAACCGCCACACCTGAAAAGCAGGGAATGAGTCTCCAAAACAGAGACTCAGCAGGGATCCCGCGGAACCCCAACCGGAAACAACGGCGTTGCGGAAAGGAGAGCTACAACTACAGCAGGAACAGCAAACCGGTGGCCGGTCAAAACTCGGCTCTACAGCTACTCCTACTGTACCAGAAAACACGACCCAGTCTCCCATCGGGGGACAACCAAGCCACGCACCCGACCACCCGATTCCACGATCGGGGACCACTAAACACGAGCCGCCCTAGCCACGCTACTAGGAAAACGTCACGATACCTCCGCAGCGGAGGCCTGCCCTCACCAGAAGGGCCCAAACCAAAACCACACGGTCAGGGAACACGGTCACGACCTCACCGTCGTGAACACAACACTATCTGGGAAAAGGCCCTCGGTGAAACTCACCGGAAACCCCAGACCTCGACTCCGGGAACTCTCCCGAAACCACTCACGAAGTCCCGTCTCACGGACAGAAATAAAACCTGGTACACAACAACTCACGTCACGTGACAGGAGCATCACCCACTAGAAGAACGACCGGATGCGTCCCCTGACGTCTTACACCGCGTCACAAGTGTCTAGCTACAACGCCCCGGGCGTGAGACTCAGACACGCAACAAGTAACCAGTACCACAACAAGGACTAGCTGGGGTCACGCTCGTCAGCGCGTGTCCTAAGCCCCCAACTACGTGTGCACACACAGACCATCTGCTCTAGGTCGGGTCCTCTAGCTGGTTTTCCCCCCCACCGGACTCTGGTGGCAAAGGCAAGGGGCCGACGGAAACCAGCCTAAAAACCGCGTCTCACCGGGTCGCGCTCTACACCACTCCCAGGTGGGTCCGCACACGCGTGCGCAGGAAGCTACGACTAGTGGAGGATCACTGAGAGAGTAGACTCTCAAAACAACAGAAAATGACGTCCCGGACCTAACGAAGTACGGGGACCATCCCACGTAGCAGCACCATCGCACGGTGACCACAATCGGAGAAGAAACGGGACGCACAGTCCACGGCCAAACACATGACCCACTCGGGAATCATCTTCCAGGAAGACTCACGACATGCGGGGGAACCCCACCGCACAAATACCGATACACGGTGACTCGATCGAGCGAGAATACGGAAACCCGAAACACCTGGGGTCACCCGGACCCACCAAGCCCACGGGCACGCTTATCGAGGTAACACGGCACCTCCAGACACCCCAAAACACGGTAACAAAACCCACGGGGTGCCCGGGACACTCACAAGGCCAAAGGTCGACCACTGTGTCACAACCGGGTCGACCGGAGACCAACACAACCCAATCGGAACACTAGTAAACCGCCCGGACCCTTACACTCATGAGCACGCAAATCAAGGTAAACGGAACCCCCGGACACCTCAAAGACACGGTCACGGAACTCCACGGGGTGTCCAAGGCACACACGGCCCACGAGGAGCACGATCAGCCGCAGACCGCCCGCCCCGGGCAGCCCGGCTGGTCCCTCCAAGAACGCGCTATAGGTCCATAGCGCGTTCAAGCAGAACGTGCTAGGAGCCTATAGCGCGACAAGCCAGGTCGCGCTATGTTTCCATAGCGCGACAGTCCAGAACGCGCCGTAGCCCTATAGCGCGACAGGAACCGCCATACTGTTCATCTTCTCCGATGAACGCGCCCCGTCGGGGCGGCGCGACCCTCAAGAACGCGCTACTAGAAGCTAGCGCGTTCTCAGTCCGCGCCCGAAAACGGTAGAAACGGCGGGAAAATCCATTCCACGCCCCGATCACCCCCGGGTGATGGGGAAACAAAGGGGGAAGCATTCCCCAACCCCTCTGGCACCGAGAGGACCCATTTGAACCCCAAAAACACGATCAAAACACAAGATTCAGCTCACACCCCAAAAACATGCATTTTTCCCAAATCACCCCGTTTAGCCCGCTCGGCTCACCACGGCCTACGAAACTCGTGGGAATTGAAGTACACGGGTTGAGGGTCCATCTCCCTACCTCCACCGAAGATTCGACGCACCGTGGACGCCGATCCACGAAGAAAATGCCCTTAAACCCTCGCCGGTTCACGATCCCACGAACCGCCTCCACCACCGCGATCCTCATCCCGTACCCGTCGCTCCACGCCCCACGAGCCACGCCGCCCCGCCCTCGCCGCCTCCGTCGGCCGCCCGGAGTGAGAGGGGGAGAGGAGAGAACGTGAGAGAAGAGAGAGGGAGGGAAGAGAGAAATGAGATGGGGAGAGAGAAAAGGAGGTTATTATATAGAAAATCTAGAAATTCCCGAAAATACCGAAAAATAGAAAATCACATTTCTGCGATCCTCGGAACACACCGATCGCAACGGTACCACTCACGCCCTGGTGAACAGCCCCGTTCACCCGTAACGAGGTTCCGAAGGAATTACCGAAACACACACCGGGAATCGGAAAAACACACGCAGAAAAGCCGCGGAACGCTTCCGGGCCTCCGAAACAACTCCGGATCGCGCCGATCCGAACACGAAAGATGTCCGAAACGAAATTTCAGACACAACGGAGTCTGACACTCCAAGAAACCAGATCCGGGACCCATGAACAAGGATCCGGAAAATCCGGGGCATTACAGCCGAGCTCAAACCGGGCATCCGATTTGGATTCCGTCAGTTCTGATAAGTCACTTTTATCTCCCAGTTTGTGTTGGAACGATCGGCACGGCCATCCGACCGGTATTTCAGGTTTTAGACCCCCGGACCCGACCTGGCAGTTAATTTAAACAAAGTGTATTTTAAAAATGAACTTTGAGCGCCAAGCTCAAACCGGGCATCCGATTTCGATTTCGTCAGTTCTGACAAGTCACTTTCATCTCCTAGGTCGTGTTGGAATGATCGGCACGGCCATCCGACCGGTATTTCAGGTTTTAGACCCCCGGACCCGACTTGGCAGTTCATTTAAACTAAGTGTATTTTGAAAATGAACGTTGAGCGCCGAACCGGGCATCCGATTTGGATTCCGTCAGTTCTGACAAGTCACTTTTATCTCCCAGGTCGTGTTGGAACGATCGGCACTGCCATCTGACCGGTATTTCAGGTTTTAGACCCCCGGACCCGACATGGCAGTTAATTTAAACTAAGTGTACTTTGAAAATGAACGTTGAGCGCCGAGCTCAAACCGGGCATCCGATTTGGATTCCGTCAGTTCTGACAAGTCACATTCATCTCCCAAGTCTGTTGGAACATTCGGCACGGCCATCCGACCGGTATTTCAGGTTTTAGACCCCCGGACCCGACCTGGCAGTTCATTTAAACTATGTGTATTTTGAAAATGAACGCTGAGCGCCGAGCTCAAACCGGGCATCCGATTTGGATTCCGTCAGTTCTGACAAGTCACTTTCATCTTCCAGGTCGTGTTGGAATGATCGGCACGGCCATCCGACCGGTATTTCAGGCTTTAGACCCCCGGACCCGACCTGGCAGTTCATTTAAACTAAGTGTATTTTGAAAATGAACGTTGAGCGCCGAGCTCAAACCGGGCATCCGATTTGGATTCCGTCAGTTCTGACAAGTCACTTTCATCTCCCAGTTCGTGTTGGAACGATCGGCACGGCCATCCGACCGGTATTTCAGGTTTTAGACCCCCGGACCCGACCTGCCAGTTAATTTAAACAAAGTGTATTTTGAAAATGAACTTTGAGCGCCGAGCTCAAACCGGGCATCCGATTTCAATTTCGTCAGTTCTGAGAAGTCACTTTCATCTCCCAGGTCGTGTTGGAATGATCGGCACGGCCATCCGATCGGTATTTCAGGTTTTAGACCCCCGGACCCGACCTGGCAGTTCATTTAAACTAAGTGTATTTTGAAAATGAACGTTGAGCGCCGAGCTCAAACCGGGCATCCGATTTGGATTCCGTCAGTTCTGACAAGTCACTTTCATCTCTCAGGTCGTGTTGGAATAAACGGTAGGGCCATCCGACCGGTATTTCATGTTTTAGACCCCCGGACCCGACCTGGCAGTTCATTTAAACTAAGTGTATTTTGAAATGAACTTTGAGCGCCGAGCTCAAAACGGGCATCCGATCTGGATTCCGTCAGTTCTGACAAGTCACTTTCATCTCCCAAGTCGTGTTGGAACGAACGGCACGGCCATCCGACCGGTATTTCAGGTTTTAGACCCCCGGACCCGACCTGGCATTTCATTTAAACTAAGTGTATTTTGAAAATGAACGTTGAGCGCCGAGCTCAAACCGGGCATCCGATCTGGATTCTGTCAGTTCTGACAAGTCACTTTCATCTCCCAGGTCGTGTTGGAATGATCGGCATGCCCATCCGACCGGTATTTCAAGTTTTAGACCCCGGGACCCGACCTGGCAGTTCATTTAAACTAAATATACTTTGAAAATGAACGTTGAGCGTCGAGCTCAAACCGGGCATCCGATTTGGATTCCGTTAGTTCTGACAAGTCACTTTCATCTTCCAGGTCGTGTTAGAATGATTGGCACTGCCATCCGACCGGTATTTCAGGTTTTAGACCCCCGGAACCGACCTGGCAGTTCATTTAAACTAAGTGTATTTAGAAAATGAACTTTTGAGCGCCGAGCTCAAACCGGGCTTCCGATCTGGATTCCGTCAGTTCTGACAAGTCACTTTCATCTCTCAGGTCGTGTTGGAATGATCGGCATGGCCATCCGATCGGTATTTCAGGTTTTAGACCCCCGGACCCGACCTGGCAGTTCATTTAAACTAAATGTACTTTGAAAATGAGCGTTGAGCGCCGAGCTCAAAACGGGCATCCGATCTGGATTCCGTTAGTTCTGACAAGTCACTTTCATCTCCCAGGTCCTGTTGGAACGATCGGCACAACCATCCGGCCGGTATTTCAGGTTTTATACCCCCGGAACCGACCTGGCAGTTCATTTAAACTAAGTGTATTTAGAAAATGAACGTTGAGCGCCGAGCTCAAACCGGTCATCCGATCTGGATTCCGTCAGTTCTGACAAGTCACTTTCATCTCCCAAGTCGTGTTGGAATGATCGGCACGGTCATACGACCCGTATTTCAGGTTTTAGACCCCCGGACCCGACCTGGCAGTTCATTTAAACTAAGTGTACTTTGAAAATGAACGTTGAGCGTCGAACTCAAACCGGGCATCCGATTTGGATTCCGTCAGTTCTGACAAGTCACTTTCGTCTCTCAGGTCGTGTTGGAATGATCGGCACGGTGATCCGACCGGTATTTTAGGTTTTAGACCCCCGGACCCGACCTGGCAGTTCATTTAAACTAAGTGTACTTTGAAAATGAACGTTGAGCGCCGAGCTCAAACCGGGCATCCGATCTGGATTCCGTCAGTTCTGACAAGTAACTTTCATCTCTCAGGTCGTGTTGGAATGATCGGCACGGCCATCCTACCCGTATTTCAGGTTTTAGACCCCCGGACCCGACCTGGCAGTTCATTTAAACTAAGTGTATTTTAAAAATGCACGTTGAGCGCCGAGCTCAAACCGGGCATCCGATTTGGATTCCGTCAGTTCTGACACCTCACTTTCATCTCCCAAGTCGTGTTGGAACGATCGGCACGGCCATCCGACCGGTATTTCAGGTTTTAGACCCCCGGAACCGTCCTGGCAGTTCATTTAAACTAAGTGTATTTAGAAAATGAACTTTTGAGCGCCGAGCTCAAACCGGGCTTCCGATATGGATTCTGTCAGTTCTGACATATCACTTTCATCTCCCAAGTCGTGTTGGAATGAACGACACGGCCATCCGACCGGTATTTCAGGTTTTAGACCCCCGGACCCGACCTGGCAGTTCATTTAAACTAAGTGTATTTAGAAAATGAACTTTTGAGCGCCGAGCTCAAACCGGGCATCCGATCTGGATTCCGTCAGTTCTGAAAAGTCACTTTCATCTCCCCGGTCTCGTTGGAATGATCGGCATGGACATCCAACCGGTATTTTAGGTTTTAGACCCCCGGACCCGACTTGAGAGTTCATTTAAACTAAGTGTACTTTGAAAATGAACGTTGAGCGCCGAGCTCAAACCGGGCATCCGATTTGGATTCCGTCAGTTCTGACAAGGCACTTTCATCTCCCAGTTCGTGTTGGAACGATCGGCACGGCCATCCGACCGGTATTTCAGGTTTTAGACCCCCGGACCCGACCTGGCAGTTAATTTAAACAAAGTGTATTTTGAAAATGAACTTTGAGCACCGAGCTCAAACCGGGCATCCGATTTCAATTTCGTCAGTTCTGAGAAGTCACTTTCATCTCTCAGGTCGTGTTGGAATGATCGGCATAGCCATCCGATCGGTATTTCAGGTTTTAGACCCCCGGACCCGACCTGGCAGTTCATTTAAACTAAGTGTATTTTGAAAATGAACTTTGAGCGCCGAGCTCAAAACGGGCATCCGATCTGGATTCCGTCAGTTCTGACAAGTCACTTTCATCTCCCAAGTCGTGTTGGAACGAACGGCACGGCCATCCGACCGGTATTTCAGGTTTTAGACCCCCGGACCCGACCTGGCATTTCATTTAAACTAAGTGTATTTTGAAAATGAACGTTGAGCGCCGAGCTCAAACCGGGCATCCGATCTGGATTCTGTCAGTTCTGACAAGTCACTTTCATCTCCCAGGTCGTGTTGGAATGATCGGCATGGCCATCCGACCGGTATTTCAAGTTTTAGACCCCGGGACCCGACCTGGCAGTTCATTTAAACTAAATATACTTTGAAAATGAACGTTGAGCGTCGAGCTCAAACCGGGCATCCGATTTGGATTCCGTTAGTTCTGACAAGTCACTTTCATCTCCCAGGTCGTGTTAGAATGATCGGCACTGCCATCCGACCGGTATTTCAGGTTTTAGACCCCCGGAACCGACCTGGCAGTTCATTTAAACTAAGTGTATTTAGAAAATGAACTTTTGAGCGCCGAGCTCAAACCGGGCTTCCGATCTGGATTCCGTCAGTTCTGACAAGTCACTTTCATCTCCAGGTCGTGTTGGAATGATCGGCATGGCCATCCGATCTGTATTTCAGGTTTTAGACCCCCGGACCCGACCTGGCAGTTCATTTAAACTAAATGTACTTTGAAAATGAGCGTTGAGCGCCGAGCTCAAAACGGGCATCCGATCTGGATTCCGTTAGTTCTGACAAGTCACTTTCATCTCCCAGGTCGTGTTGGAACGATCGGCACAGGCCATCCGACCGGTATTTCAGGTTTTAGACCCCCGGACCCGACCTGGCAGTTCATTTAAACTAAGTGTATTTAGAAAATGAACGTTGAGCGCCGAGCTCAAACCGGGCATCCGATCTGGATTCCGTCAGTTCTGACAAGTCACTTTCATCTCCCAGGTCGTGTTGGAATGATCGGCACGGCCATCCGACCCGGTATTTCAGGTTTTAGACCCCCGGACCCGACCTGGCAGTTCATTTAAACTAAGTGTATTTTGAAAATGAACGTTGCGCGCCGAGCTCAAACCGGGCATCCGATTTGGATTCCGTCAGTTCTGACACCTCACTTTCATCTCCCAGGTCGTGTTGGAACGATCGGCACGGCCATCCGACCGGTATTTCAGATTTTACACCCCCGGAACCGTCCTGGCAATTCATTTAAACTAAGTGTATTTAGAAAATGAACTTTTGAGCGCCGAGCTCAAACCGGGCATCCGATCTGGATTCCGTCAGTTCTGACATGTCACTTTCATCGCCCAGGTCGTGTTGGAATGAACGGCATGGCCATCCGACCGGTATTTCAGGTTTTAGACCCCCGGACCCGACCTGGCAGTTCATTTAAACTAAGTGTATTTAGAAAATGAACTTTTGAGCGCCGAGCTCAAACCGGGCATCCGATCTGGATTCCGTCAGTTCTGACAAGTCACTTTCATCTCTCAGGTCATGTTGGAATGATCGTCATGGCCATCCGACCGGTATTTCAGGTTTTAGACTCCCGGACCCGACCTGGCAGTTCATTTAAACTAAATGTACTTTGAAAATGAACGTTGAGCGCCGAGCTCAAACCGGGCATCCGATTTGGATTCCGTTAGTTCTGACAAGTCACTTTCAACTCCCAGGTCGTGTTGGAACGATCGGCACTGCCATCCGACCGGTATTTCAGGTTTTAGACCCCCGGAACCGACCTGGCAGTTCATTTAAACTAAGTGTTTTTAGAAAATGAACTTTTGAGCGCCGAGCTCAAACCGGGCTTCCGATCTAGATTCCGTCAGTTCTGACAAGTCACTTTCATCTCCCAGGTCGTGTTGGAATAATCAGCACGGACATCCGACTGGTATTTCAGGTTTTAGACCCCCGGACCCGACCTGGCAGTTCATTTAAACTAAGTGTACTTTGAAAATGAACGTTGAGCGTCGAACTCAAACCGGGCATCCGATTTGGATTCCGTCAGTTCTGACAAGTCACTTTCGTCTCTCAGGTCGTGTTGGAATGATCGGCACGGTGATCCGACCGGTATTTTAGGTTTTAGACCCCCGGACCCGACCTGGCAGTTCATTTAAACTAAGTGTACTTTGAAAATGAACGTTGAGCGCCGAGCTCAAACCGGGCATCCGATTTGGATTCCGTCAGTTCTGACAAGTAACTTTCATCTCTCAGGTCGTGTTGGAATGATCGGCACGGCCATCCGACCGGTATTTCAGGTTTTAGACCCCCGGACCCGACCTGGCAGTTCATTTAAACTAAGTGTATTTTGAAAATGAACGTTGAGCGCCGAGCTCAAACCGGGCATCCGATTTGGATTCCGTCAGTTCTGACACCTCACTTTCATCTCCCAGGTCGTGTTGGAATGATCGGCACGGCCATCCGACTGGTATTTCAGGTTTTAGACCCCCGGACCCGACCTGGCAGTTCATTTAAACTAAGTGTATTTAGAAAATGAACTTTTGAGCGCCGAGCTCAAACTGGGCATCCGATCTGGATTCGTCAGTTCTGACAAGTCACTTTCATCTCCCAGTCGTGTTGGAATGATCGGCACGGCCATCCGACCCGGTATTTCAGGTTTTAGACCCCCGGACCCGACCTGGCAGTTCATTTAAACTAAGTGTATTTGAAAATGAACGTTGAGCGCCGAGCTCAAACCGGGCATCCGATTTGGATTCCGTTAGTTCTGACACCTCACTTTCATCTCCCAGGTCGTGTTAGAACGATCGGCACGGCCATCCGACCGGTATTTCAGGTTTTAGACCCCCGGAACCGTCCTGGCAGTTCATTTAAACTAAGTGCATTTAGAAAATGAACTTTTGAGCGCCGAGCTCAAACCGGGCATCCGATCTGGATTTCGTCAGTTCTGACATGTCACTTTCATCTCCCAGGTCGTACTGGAATGAACGGCACGGCCATCCGACCGGTATTTCAGGTTTTAGAACCCCGGACCCGACCTGGCAGTTCATTTAAACTAAGTGTATTTAGAAAATGAACTTTGAGCGCCGAGCTCAAACCGGGCATCCGATCTGGATTCCGTCAGTTCTGACAAGTCACTTTCATCTCCCAGGTCATGTTGGAATGATCGGCATGGCCATCCGACCGGTATTTCAGGTTTTAGACCCCCGGACCCGACCTGGACAGTTCATTTAAACTAAGTGTACTTTAGAAAATGAACGTTGAGCGCCGAGCTCAAACCGGGCATCTGATTTGGATTCCGTCAGTTCTGACAAGTCACTTTCATCTCCCAAGTCGTGTTGGAACGATCGGCACGGCCATCCGACCGGTATTTCAGGTTTTAGACCCCCGGACCCGACCTGGCAGTTCATTTAAACTAAGTGTATTTTGAAAATGAACTTTGAGCTCCGAGCTCAAACCGGGCATCCGATCTGGATTCCGTCAGTTCTGACAAGTCACTTTCATCTCCCAGGTCGTGTTGGAATGATCGGCACGGCCATCCGACCGGTATTTCAGGTTTTAGACCCCCGGACCCGACCTGGCAGTTCATTTAAACTAAGTGTACTTTGAAAATGAACGTTGAGCGCCGAGCTCAAACCGGGCATCCGATTTGGATTCCGTCAGTTCTGACAAGTCACTTTCATCTCTCAGGTCGTGTTGGAATGATCGGCATGGCCATCCGACCGGTATTTCAGGTTTTAGACCCCCGGAACTGTCCTGGCAGTTCATTTAAACTAAGTGTATTTAGAAAATGAACTTTTGAGCGCCGAGCTCAAACCGGGCATCCGATCTGGATTCCGTCAGTTCTGACAAGTCACTTTCATCTCCCAAGTCGTGTTGGAATGATCGACACGGTCATACGACCCGTATTTCAGGTTTTAGACCCCCGGACCCGACCTGGCAGTTCATTTAAACTAAGTGTATTTTAAAAATGCACGTTGAGCGCCGAGCTCAAACCGGGCATCCGATTTGGATTCCGTCAGTTCTGACACCTCACTTTCATCTCCCAAGTCGTGTTGGAACGATCGGCACGGCCATCCGACCGGTATTTCAGGTTTTAGACCCCCGGAACCGTCCTGGCAGTTCATTTAAACTAAGTGTATTTAGAAAATGAACTTTTGAGCGCCGAGCTCAAACTGGGCTTCCGATATGGATTCTGTCAGTTCTGACATATCACTTTCATCTCCCAGGTCGTGTTGGAATGAACGACACGGCCATCCGACCGGTATTTCAGGTTTTAGACCCCCGGACCCGACCTGGCAGTTCATTTAAACTAAGTGTATTTAGAAAATGAACTTTTGAGCGCCGAGCTCAAACCGGGCATCCGATCTGGATTCCGTCAGTTCTGAAAAGTCACTTTCATCTCCCCGGTCTCGTTGGAATGATCGGCATGGACATCCAACCGGTATTTTAGGTTTTAGACCCCCGGACCCGACTGAGAGTTCATTTTAACTAAGTGTACTTTGAAAATGAACGTTGAGCGCCGAGCTCAAACCGGGCATCGATTTGGATTCCGTCAGTTCTGACAAGGCACTTTCATCTCCCAGTTCGTGTTGGAACGATCGGCATGGCCATCCGACCGGTATTTCAGGTTTTAGACCCCCGGACCCGACCTGGCAGTTAATTTAAACAAAGTGTATTTTGAAAATGAACTTTTGAGCACCGAGCTCAAACCGGGCATCCGATTTCAATTTCGTCAGTTCTGAGAAGTCACTTTCATCTCTCAGGTCGTGTTGGAATGATCGGCACAGCCATCCGATCGGTATTTCAGGTTTTAGACCCCCGGACCCGACCTGGCAGTTCATTTAAACTAAGTGTATTTGAAAATGAACTTTGAGCGCCGAGCTCAAAACGGGCATCCGATCTGGATTCCGTCAGTTCTGACAAGTCACTTTCATCTCCCAAGTCGTGTTGGAACGAACGGCACGGCCATCCGACCGGTATTTCAGGTTTTAGACCCCCGGACCCGACCTGGCAGTTCATTTAAACTAAGTGTATTTTGAAAATGAACGTTGAGCGCCGAGCTCAAACCGGGCATCCGATCTGGATTCTGTCAGTTCTGACAAGTCACTTTCATCTCCCAGGTCGTGTTGGAATGATCGGCACGGCCATCCGACCGGTATTCAAGGTTTTAGACCCCGGACCCGACCTGGCAGTTCATTTAAACTAAATATACTTTGAAAATGAACGTTGAGCGTCGAGCTCAAACCGGGCATCCGATTTGGATTCCGTTAGTTCTGACAAGTCACTTTCATCTCCCAGGTCGTGTTAGAATGATCGGCACTGCCATCCGACCGGTATTTCAGGTTTTTAGACCCCCGGAACCGACCTGGCAGTTCATTTAAACTAAGTGTATTTAGAAAATGAACTTTGAGCGCCGAGCTCAAACCGGGCTTCCAATCTGGATTCCGTCAGTTCTGACAAGTCACTTTCATCTCTCAGGTCGTGTTGGAATGATCGGCATGGCCATCCGATCTGTATTTCAGGTTTTAGACCCCCGGACCCGACCTGGCAGTTCATTTAAACTAAGTGTACTTTGAAAATGACGTTGAGCGCCGAGCTCAAAACGGGCATCCGATCTGGATTCCGTTAGTTCTGACAAGTCACTTTCATCTCGCAGGTCCTGTTGGAATGATCGGCACAACCATCCGGCCGGTATTTCAGGTTTTAGACCCCCGGAACCGACCTGGCAGTTCATTTAAACTAAGTGTATTTAGAAAATGAACGTTGAGCGCCGAGCTCAAACCGGTCATCCGATCTGGATTCCGTCAGTTCTGACAAGTCACTTTCATCTCCCAAGTCGTGTTGGAATGATCGGCACGGTCATACGACCCGTATTTCAGGTTTTAGACCCCCGGACCCGACCTGGCAGTTCATTTAAACTAAGTGTATTTTGAAAATGAACGTTGAGCGCCGAGCTCAAACCGGGCATCCGATTTGGATTCCGTCAGTTCTGACACCTCACTTTCATCTCCCAGGTCGTGTTGGAACGATCGGCACGGCCATCCGACCGGTATTTCAGATTTTACACCCCCGGAACCGTCCTGGCAATTCATTTAAACTAAGTGTATTTAGAAAATGAACTTTTGAGCGCCGAGCTCAAACCGGGCATCCGATCTGGATTCCGTCAGTTCTGACATGTCACTTTCATCGCCCAGGTCGTGTTGGAATGAACGGCATGGCCATCCGACCGGTATTTCAGGTTTTAGACCCCCGGACCCGACCTGGCAGTTCATTTAAACTAAGTGTATTTAGAAAATGAACGTTTGAGCGCCGAGCTCAAACCGGGCATCCGATCTGGATTCCGTCAGTTCTGACAAGTCACTTTCATCTCCCAGGTCATGTTGGAATGATCGTCATGGCCATCCGACCGGTATTTCAGGTTTTAGACTCCCGGACCCGACCTGGCAGTTCATTTAAACTAAATGTACTTTGAAAATGAACGTTGAGCGCCGAGCTCAAACCGGGCATCCGATTTGGATTCCGTTAGTTCTGACAAGTCACTTTCAACTCCCAGGTCGTGTTGGAACGATCGGCACTGCCATCCGACCGGTATTTCAGGTTTTAGACCCCCGGAACCGACCTGGCAGTTCATTTAAACTAAGTGTTTTTAGAAAATGAACTTTTGAGCGCCGAGCTCAAACCGGGCTTCCGATCTGGATTCCGTCAGTTCTGACAAGTCACTTTCATCTCCCAGGTCGTGTTGGAACAATCAGCACGGACATCCGACTGGTATTTCAGGTTTTAGAACCCCGAACCCGACCTGGCAGTTCATTTAAACTAAGTGTACTTTGAAAATGAACGTTGAGCGTCGAACTCAAACCGGGCATCCGATTTGGATTCCGTCAGTTCTGACAAGTCACTTTCATCTCTCAGGTCGTGTTGGAATGATCGGCACGGTGATCCGACCGGTATTTTAGGTTTTAGACCCCCGGACCCTTCCTGGCAGTTCATTTAAACTAAGTGTACTTTGAAAATGAACGTTGAGCGCCGAGCTCAAACCGGGCATCCGATTTGGATTCCGTTTGTTCTGACAAGTAACTTTCATCTCTCAGGTCGTGTTGGAATGATCGGCACGGCCATCCGACCGGTATTTCAGGTTTTAGACCCCCGGACCCGACCTGGCAGTACATTTAAACTAAGTGTATTTTGAAAATGAACGTTGAGCGCCGAGCTCAAACCGGGCATCCGATTTGGATTCCGTCAGTTCTGACACCTCACTTTCATCTCCCAGGTCATGTTGGAATGATCGGCACGGCCATCCGACTGGTATTTCAGGTTTTAGACCCCCGGACCCGACCTGGCAGTTCATTTAAACTAAGTGTATTTTGAAAATGAACTTTGAGCACCGAGCTCAAACCGGGCATCCGATCTGGATTCCGTCAGTTCTGACAAGTCACTCTCATCTCCCAGGACGTGTTGGAATGATCGGCACGGCCATCCGACCGGTATTTCAGGTTTTAGACCCCCGGACCCGACCTGGCAGTTCATTTAAACTAAGTGTACTTTGAAAATGAACGTTGAGCGCCGAGCTCAAACCGGGCATCCGATTTGGATTCCGTCAGTTCTGACAAGTCACTTTCATCTCTCAGGTCGTGTTGGAATGATCGGCACGGCCATCCGACCGGTATTTCAGGTTTTAGACCCCCGGAACCGTCCTGGCAGTTCATTTAAACTAAGTGTATTTAGAAAATGAACTTTTGAGCGCCGAGCTCAAACCGGGCATCCGATCTGGATTCCGTCAGTTCTGACAAGTCCCTTTCATCTCCCAAGTCGTGTTGGAATGATCGACACGGTCATACGACCCGGTATTTCAGGTTTTAGACCCCCGGACCCGACCTGGCAGTTCATTTAAACTAAGTGTATTTGAAAATGCACGTTGAGCGCCGAGCTCAAACCGGGCATCCGATTTGGATTCCGTCAGTTCTGACAAGCTCACTTTCATCTCCCAGGTCGTGTTGGAACTGATCGGCACGGCCATCCGACCGGTATTTCAGGTTTTAGACCCCCGGAACCGACCTGGCAGTTCATTTAAACTAAGTGTATTTAGAAAATGAACTTTTGAGCGCCGAGCTCAAACCGGGCATCCGATCTGGATTCTGTCAGTTCTGACAAGTCACTTTCATCTCCCAGGTCGTGTTGGAATGACGACACGGCCATCCGACCGGTATTTCAGGTTTAGAACCCCGGACCCGACCTGGCAGTTCATTAAACTAAGTGTATTTAGAAAATGAACTTTGAGCGCCGAGCTCAAACCGGGCATCGATCTAGATTCCGTCATTTCTGACAACTCACTTTCATCTCCCAGGTCGTGTTGGAACGATCGGCACGGCATCCGACCGGTATTTCAGGTTTTGACCCCCGGACCCGACCTGGAGTTCATTTAAACTAAGTGTATTTAGAAATGAACTTTGAGCGCCGAGCTCAAAACCGGCATCGATTTGGATTCGTCAGTTCTGACAAGTCACTTTCATCTCCCAGTCGTGTTGGAACGAACGACACGGCCATCCGACCGGTATTTCATGTTTTAGACCCCCGGACCCGACCTGGCAGTTCATTTAAACTAAGTGTATTTTGAAAATGAACTTTGAGCACCGCACGAGCTCAAACCGGGCATCCGATCTGGATTCCGTCAGTTCTGACAAGTCACTTCTCATCTCCCAGGACGTGTTGGAATGATCGGCACAGCCATCCGACCGGTATTTCAGGTTTTAGACCCCCGGACCCGACCTGGCAGTTCATTAAACTAGTGTACTTTGAAAATGAACGTTGAGCGCCGAGCTCAAACCGGGCCATCCGATTTGGATTCCGTCAGTTCTGACAAAGTCACTTTCATCTCCCAGGTCGTGTTGAAGGATCGGCATGGCCATCCGACCGGTATTTCAGGTTTTAGACCCCCGGACCCGACCTGGCAGTTCATTTAAACTAAGTGTACTTTGAAAATGAACGTTGAGCGCCGAGCTCAAACCGGGCATCCGATTTGGATTCCGTCAGTTTCTGACAAGTCACTTTCATCTCTCAGGTCGTGTTGGAACTGATCGGCACGGCCATCCGACCGGTATTTCAGATTTTAGACCCCCGGACCCGACCTGGCAGTTCATTTAAACTAAGTGTATTTGAAAATGAACGTTGAGCGCCGAGCTCAAACCGGGCATCCGATTCTGGATTCGTTAGTTCTGACAACTCACTTTCATCTCCCAGGTCGTGTTGGAACGGATCGGCCCGGCCATCCGACCGGTATTTCAGGTTTTTGACCCCCGGACCCGACCTGGCAGTTCATTTAAATAAGTGTATTTGAAAATGAACGTTGAGCGCCGAGCTCAAACCGGGCATCCGATCTGGATTCCGTCAGTTCTGACAAGTCACTTTCATCTCTCAGGTCGTGTTGGAAACGAACGGACGGGCCATCCGACGAGTATTTCATGTTTTAGACCCCCCGGACCCGACCTGCAGTTCATTTAAACTAAGTGTATTTTAGAAATGAACGTTGAGCGCGAGCTCAAACGGGCATCCGATCTGGATTCGTCAGTTCTGACAAGTCACTTTTCATCTCCCAGGTCGTGTTGGAACGATCGGCACGGCATCCGACCAGTATTTCAGGTTTTAAGACCCCCGGACCCGACCTGGCAGTTCATTTAAACTAAGTGTATTTTGAAAAAGAACGTTGAGCGCCGAGCTCAAACCGGGCATCCGATCTGGATTCCGTCAGTTCTGACAAGTCACTTTCATCTCCCAGGTCGTGTTGGAATGATCGGCATGGCCATCCGACCGGTATTTCAGGTTTTAGACCCCCGGACCCGACCTGGCAGTTCATTTAAACTAAGTGTACTTTGAAAATGAACGTTGAGCGCCGAGCTCAAACCGGGCATCCGATTTGGATTCCGTTAGTTTGACAAGTCACTTTCATCTCCCAGGTCGTGTTAGAATGATCGGCATGGCCATCCGACCGGTATTTCAGGTTTAGACCCCCGGACCCGACCTGGCAGTTGATTTAAACTAAGTGTATTTAGAAAATGAACTTTTGAGCGCCGAGCTCAAAACCGGGCATCCGATTCTGGATTCCGTCAGTTCTGACAAGTCACTTTCATCTCCCAGGTCGTGTTGGAATGATCGGCAATGGCCATCCGACTGTATTTCAGGTTTTAGACCCCCGGGACCCGACCTGGCAGTTCATTTAAACTAAATGTACTTTGAAAATGAACGTTGAGCGCCGAGCTCAAAACTGGGCATCCCGTTTCGATTTCCGTTAGTTCTGACAAGTCCCTTTCATCTCCCAGGTCCTGTTGGAACGATCGGCACTGGCACTCCGGCCGGTATTTCAGGTTTTAGACCCCCGGAAACCGACCTGGCAGTTCATTTAAACATAAGTGTATTTAGAAAAATGACGTTGAGCGCGAGCGCAAACCGGTCATCCGATCTGGATTCCGTCAGTTCTGACAAGTCACTTTCATCTCCCAAGTCGTGTTGGAATGATCGGCTAACGGTCATACGACTCGTATTTCAGGTTTAGACCCCCCGGACCCGACCTGGCAGTTCATTTAAACTAAGTGTATTTTTGAAAATGAACGTTGAGCGCCGAGCTCAAAAACGGGCATCCATTTGGATTCCGTCAGTTCTGACAAGCTCACTTTCATCTCTCCAGGTCGTGTTGGAATGATCGGCACGGCCATCCGACCGGTATTTCAGGTTTTAGACCCCCGGACCCGACCTGGCAGTTCATTTAAACTAAGTGTAATTATGAAAATGAACTTTTGAGCGCCGAGCTCAAATCGGGCATCCGATCTTGATTCCGTCAGTTCTGACAGGTCACTTTCATCTCCCAGGTCGTGTTGGAAAGAACGGCATGGCCATCCGACCGGTTTTTCAGGTTTTAGACCCCCGGACCCGACCTGGCAGTTCATTTAAACTAAGTGTATTTAGAAAATGAACTTTTGAGCGCCGAGCTCAAACCGGGCATCCGAGCTGGATTCCGTCAGTTCTGACAAGTCACTTTCATCTCCTAGGTCATGTTAGAATGATCGTCATGGCCATCCGACCGGTATTTCAGGTTTTAGACCCCCGGACCCGACATGGCAGTTCATTTAAACTAAGTGTACTTTGAAAATGAACGTTGAGCGCAGAGCTCAAACCGGGCATCCGATTTGGATCCGTTAGATTTGACAAGTCACTTTCAACTCCCAGGTCGTGTTGGAACGATCGGCACTGCCATCCGACCGGTATTTCAGGTTTTAGACCCCCGGAACCGACCTGAGCAGTTCATTTAAACTAAGTGTTTTTAGAAAATGAACTTTTGAGCGCCGAGCTCAAACCTGGGCTTTCGATCTTGATTCCGTCAGTTCTGAAAAGTCACTTTCATCTCCCAGGTCGTGTTGGAACAATCGGCACGGACATCCGACTGGTATTTCAGGTTTTAGACCCCCGGACCCGACCTGGCAGTTCATTTAAACTAAGTGTACTTTTGAAATGAACGTTGAGCGCCGAACTCAAACCGGGCCTCCGATTTGGATTTCCGTCAGTCTGACAAGTCCACTTTCATCTCTCCAGGTCGTGTTGGAATGATCGGCACGGCCATCCGACAGAATTTTCGGTTTTAGACCCCCGGACCCGACCTGGCAGTTCATTTAAACTAAGTGTACTTTGAAAATGAACGTTGAGCGCGAGCTCAACCGGGCATCCGATTTTGGATTCCGTCAGTTCTGACAAGTCACTTTCATCTCTCAGGTCGTGTTGGAACTGATCGGCTACGGCCATCCGACCGGTATTTCAGGTTTTAGACCCCCGGACCCGACCTGGCAGTTCATTTAAACTAAGTGTATTTTGAAAATGAACTTTGAGCGCCGAGCTCAAAACCGGGCATCCGATCTGGATTCCGTCAGTTCTGACAAGTCACTTTCATCTCCCAGGTCGTGTTGGAAGAACGGGCACGGCCATCGACCGGTATTTCAGGTTTTAGACCCCCGGACCCGACCTGGCAGTTCATTTAAACTAAGTGTATTTGAAAATGAACTTTGAGCGCCGAGCTCAAACCGGGCATCCGATTTGGATTCCGTCAGTTCTGACAAGTCACTTTCATCTCCCAGGTCGTGTTGGAATGATCGGCACGGCCATCCGACCGGTATTTCAGGTTTTAGACCCCCGGACCCGACCTGGCAGTTCATTTAAACTAAGTGTATTTGAAAATGAACGTTGAGCGCCGAGCTCAAACCGGGCATCCGATTTGGATTCCGTCAGTTCTGACAAGTCACTTTCATCTCCCAGGTCGTGTTGGAAGATCGGCACGGCCATCCGACCGGTATTTCAGGTTTTAGACCCCCGGACCCGACCTGGCAGTTCATTTAAACTAAGTGTATTTTGAAAATGAACGTTGAGCGCCGAGCTCAAACCGGGCATCCGATTTGGATTCCGTCAGTTCTGACAAGTCACTTTCATCTCCAGGTCGTGTTGGAATGATCGGCATGGCCATCCGACCGGTATTTCAGGTTTTAGACCCCCGGACCCGACCTGGCAGTTCATTTAAACTAAGTGTATTTAAAATGAACTTGAGCGCCGAGCTCAAACCGGGCATCCGATTTGGATTCCGTCAGTTCTGACAAGTCACTTTCATCTCCCAGGTCGTGTTGGAATGATCGGCACGGCCATCCGACCGGTATTTCAGGTTTTAGACCCCCGGACCCGACCTGGCAGTTCATTTAAACTAAGTGTATTTGAAAATGAACTTTGAGCGCCGAGCTCAAACCGGGCATCCGATTTGGATTCCGTCAGTTCTGACAAGTCACTTTCATCTCCCAGGTCGTGTTGGAATGATCGGCACGGCCATCCGACCGGTATTTCAGGTTTTAGACCCCCGGACCCGACCTGGCAGTTCATTTAAACTAAGTGTATTTTGAAAATGAACTTTGAGCGCCGAGCTCAAACCGGGCATCCGATTTGGATTCCGTCAGTTCTGACAAGTCACTTTCATCTCCCAGGTCGTGTTGGAATGAACGGTGGCCATCCGACCGTATTTCAGGTTTTAGACCCCCGGACCCGACCTGGCAGTTCATTTAAACTAAGTGTATTTTGAAAATGAACTTTGAGCGCCGAGCTCAAACCGGGCATCCGATTTGGATTCCGTCAGTTCTGACAAGTCACTTTCATCTCCCAGGTCGTGTTGGAATGATCGGCACGGCCATCCGACCGGTATTTCAGGTTTTAGACCCCCGGACCCGACCTGGCAGTTCATTTAAACTAAGTGTATTTGAAAATGAAGCTTTGAGCGCCGAGCTCAAACCGGGCATCCGATTGGATTCCGTCAGTTCTGACAAGTCACTTTCATCTCCCAGGTCGTGTTGGAATGATCGGCAGGCCATCCGACCGGTATTTCAGGTTTTAGACCCCCGGACCCGACCTGGCAGTTCATTTAAACTAAGTGTACTTTGAAAATGAACGTTGAGCGCCGAGCTCAAACCGGGCATCCGATTTGGATTCCGTCAGTTCTGACAAGTCACTTTCATCTCCCAGGTCGTGTTGGAATGATCGGCACGGCCATCCGACCGGTATTTCAGGTTTTAGACCCCCCACCCGACCTGGCAGTTCATTTAAACTAAGTGTATTTTGAAAATGAACGTTGAGCGCCGAGCTCAAACCGGGCATCCGATTTGGATTCCGTCAGTTCTGACAAGTCACTTTCATCTCCCAGGTCGTGTTGGAATGATCGGCACGGCCATCCGACCGGTATTTCAGGTTTTAGACCCCCGGACCCGACCTGGCAGTTCATTTAAACTAAGTGTATTTGAAAATGAACTTTGAGCGCCGAGCTCAAACCGGGCATCCGATTTGGATTCCGTCAGTTCTGACAAGTCACTTTCATCTCCCAGGTCGTGTTGGAATGATCGGCACGGCCATCCGACCGGTATTTCAGGTTTTAGACCCCCGGACCCGACCTGGCAGTTCATTTAAACTAAGTGTATTTTGAAAATGAACTTTGAGCGCCGAGCTCAAACCGGGCATCCGATTTGGATTCCGTCAGTTCTGACAAGTCACTTTCATCTCCCAGGTCGTGTTGGAACGATCGGCAGGCCATCCGACCGGTATTTCAGGTTTTAGACCCCCGGACCCGACCTGGCAGTTCATTTAAACTAAGTGTATTTTGAAAATGAACTTTGAGCGCCGAGCTCAAACCGGGCATCCGATTGGATTCCGTCAGTTCTGACAAGTCACTTTCATCTCCCAGGTCGTGTTGGAACAACGGCACGGCCATCCGACCGGTATTTCAGGTTTTAGACCCCCGGACCCGACCTGGCAGTTCATTTAAACTAAGTGTATTTGAAAATGAACTTTGAGCGCCGAGCTCAAACCGGGCATCCGATTGGATTCCGTCAGTTCTGACAAGTCACTTTCATCTCCCAGGTCGTGTTGGAATGATCGGCATGGCCATCCGACGGTATTTCAGGTTTTAGACCCCCGGACCCGACCTGGCAGTTCATTTAAACTAAGTGTATTTGAAAATGAACTTTGAGCGCCGAGCTCAAACCGGGCATCCGATTGGATTCCGTCAGTTCTGACAAGTCACTTTCATCTCCCAGGTCGTGTTGGAATGATCGGCACTGGCCATCCGACGGTATTTCAGGTTTTAGACCCCGGACCCGACCTGGCAGTTCATTTAAACTAAGTGTATTTTGAAAATGAACTTGAGCGCCGAGCTCAAACCGGGCATCCGATTTGGATTCCGTCAGTTCTGACAAGTCACTTTCATCTCCCAGGTCGTGTTGGAATGATCGGCACGGCCATCCGACCGGTATTTCAGGTTTTAGACCCCCGGACCCGACCTGGCAGTTCATTTAAACTAAGTGTATTTTGAAAATGAACGTTGAGCGCCGAGCTCAAACCGGGCATCCGATTTGGATTCCGTCAGTTCTGACAAGTCACTTTCATCTCCCAGTCGTGTTGGAACGATCGGCACGGCCATCCGACCGTATTTCAGGTTTTAGACCCCCGGACCCGACCTGGCAGTTCATTTAAACTAAGTGTATTTTGAAAATGAACTTTGAGCGCCGAGCTCAAACCGGGCATCCGATTTCGATTCGTCAGTTTTGACAAGGCACTTTCATCTCCAGGTCGTGTTGGAATCGATCGGCACGGCCATCCGACCGGTATTCA
>JAHNEJ010003162.1:0-58658 GCA_022559845.1 Amorphophallus konjac | reverse complement strand
CGCGTGTCCAAAGGATGATTTTCCCTTACCTCACATTGATGTGTTGATTGATAACACGGCAGGTTTTGAAACCCTCTCTTTCATGGATGGATTTTCAGGATACAATCAAATTCGTTTGGCAGAAGAGGATCAGGAAAAGACGTCATTCACTACCCCTTGGGGAACATATTGTTACGTGGTCATGCCGTTTGGGTTAAAGAATGCTGGAGCTACTTACCAAAGAGCGATGATGGCCATATTTCATGACATGATGCACATATATCTGGAAGTGTATGTGGATGACTTATTGGTAAAATCAAGGACCAGGATGGAACATCCAGAAGTTTTGGCTAAGGTCTTGCAAAGGTCAAGAGAATTCCAATTGAAAATGAACCCGAAAAAGTGTGTGTTTGGTGTGTCGTCAGGTAAATTGCTGGGGTTCATTGTGAGTAAAAGAGGGATCGAGATAGATCCCGACAAAGCCAAGGCTATCAGGGATATGCCGCCTCCCAAGAATTTGAGGGAAGTCCGAGGTTTAATCGGCAGGCTGCAGTTTATTCGTCGGTTTGTGTCTCAACATTCACAAAGGTGTAGACCTCTCTACGAGTTGACCAAGCCAGGAGTAGAATTCCACTGGAATTCTAAATGTCAGAAAGCTTTTGAAGGGTTGAAGGAATATCTGGCTAGTCCACCCGTTCTCATTCCACCTAAACCAGAAAAACCTCTGATCCTTTACATCTCAGTCTTGGATGACTCCGTGGGAGCCGTCCTCGCACAAGCTGATGAAGAAGGCAAGGAACGGGCAACCTATTACTTGTCCAAACTTCTCAATCCCTGTGAGCAGAAGTACACCGGCATGGAGAAAACCTGTGCTGCCCTCGTTTGGGTAGTGCAGAAATTGAAGCACTACTTCTTGGCTCACGAAGTCCACTTGATTGCTCGAATGAATCCTATCAAATTCCTTCTGGAGAAAGCCGTCCTTACGGATAGGCTAGCACGCTGGCAAAGTTTTCTCTCTCAGTTCGACATCACCTACATCCAGCAAAAGGCGATTAAAGGTTATGCCATAGCCGAGCATCTCGCTCACCATCCTCTTCCCAAGTTCGATCCCGTCCAATCAGAGTTTCCAGATGAGGAACTAATGTCCATCAACCAATCAGATGAGCCAATGTGGACACTATATTTTGATGGAGCTCTGAATTCTCAAGGGAGAGGAATCGGCATCGCCCTCCTGTCGCCGGAAGGCCTCACATTCCCATTGGCATACCAGCTCAAATTTCCAGTCACCAACAATATAGCCGAATATGAAGCTCTTCTAGCTGGCCTAGGACTCGCTCATTCTTTTCGTATCACTGAGTTGCGAGTCGTAGGTGATAGTCAACTCATCCTTCGCCAGGTACTCACTAAGTATCGCACTCGCGATCCCAAACTCAAGCCATACCAAGAACTCACTGCTGCCTTTGCCAAACTGTTCACAAAACTGATCTTTGTTCATATCCCTCGTCATCAGAATATTCTCGCCGATGCCCTCGCCTCATTGGCATCATCCATAAGGTTCCCTCTAGGAAGATGGTTTAAGTCCATTTCCATCTACAAACTTCACGCCCCTGCAGTCGATGATGCTTCCTACGTAAACATCAAAGACAGGATAGCAAGGAAGATCCTGCAGGAAGATATCCTTGAGAAGAGGGAGCTCATGTTGGCAGAGGCCGAAGAAGAACTGGCTGATGAAGAGAAACCATGGTTCTATGAAATTGTCAAATATTGCCAAGATCAGTCTTATCCTGAAGGGGCCACCACAGAGGACAAGAAAGCCATAAGAAGGGTGGCTCAGAAATACACATTGATTGGAGGTCTACTCTATAGGAGGAGCCTTACTGGTATTCTGTTAAGATGTCTTGGTGACGATGAGGTTTGGAAATGTGTAGAAGAGACGCACTCGGGTGTGTGCGGTGGCCACGTGAATAGTCAGATGCTCGCCAAGAAGATCATTCGTCAAGGCTTTTATTGGCCCACTATGGAAGAGGATTGTGCTGTCTATGTCCGTAGGTGTGTCAAGTGTCAACTTCACGCCGATAAAATCCATTCACCATCTTCCTCACTTCATCCAATATCCTCCCCATGGCCTTTCTCCATGTGGGCATTCGACATCATTGGTCCCTAGGTGATCCCAATTCCCTCACCAAGCAGAAATCTTTCATCCTTACTGCGACGGAATACTTCACCAAATGGGCCGAAGCCGAAGCTTACGCGGAAATCAAGGCGTCAACAGTCTGCAAGTTCATCATGAAGAACATTCTCGCCAGATTCGGCGTCCCAAGCACGATCGTCACCGACAATGGGCCACAATTCATTTCTCAGGACCTACAGGACCTCTGCAAAAGGTACGCAATTGCATTGCATCATTCATCGCCTTATTACCCACAAGGTAACGGCCAAGCGGAGGCCACCAATAAAACATTGCTCAAAATCATCAAAAAAACCTGCGAGTCTAGTAAGTTTTCAGACTGGCCAGAAAAGCTTATCGAAGCCCTATGGGCCTATCGCACCTCAATCCGTACCCCCACCGGGCAGACTCCATTTGCCCTCACTTATGGTATGGAAGCGGTAGTCCCGTACGAGACTCTGATCCCTTCTCTCAGGGTACAATTGGATGAGGAATTTCCCCTCGACGATCGTCGTAATTCACTCCTCGCCCAGTTGGAACTCTTGGATGAGAAACGGCTGGCCGCCGCCGAACACGCGCGTGTGTATCAAAATAGACTCGCTCGCTTTTACCAAAAGAAAGTCGTTGAGAGAAAATTCAAAGTCGGTGAGATGGTCGTAAAAAGAATTTTTGTCAAACCTGGAGGGCCGCGTTCTAAGCTCCAACCCAATTGGGAAGGACCATTTGTAATTCAAGCCGTGTACCCTGGCAACGCCTACAAGCTAATCAACGCCGAAGGGACCGAGTTATCCCACCCTTGGAATGGGCTTTATCTTAAGAAATACTACCCTTAGCACAAAACAAAAAAAAATGATGATGAAAAGATAAAAAACATCAAAAACAAGGAAATATTGAAAACCACTAAAAATATGGAAAATTCAAAATGCCGATGCCTGGCAGGCACCATGTAGTTAAGTCCCTGCATCTAACCTTCATGTTAGGATAGGGCCCATTAAGGCTTGGTAGGCACCGGGTCTTGGTTTGCCAGAACCGTGGAGATCCCTGTCCGGCCACGTCGGCCTATGCTCGCTCGAAGGAAGCTAACATGTGTTCACTTATGTATTTTATTCAAAAAAGTTGGTAGCATCACCTACGGTAGGGCCACACCTAGAAGATCTCCGGAAGCTGTAATCTTTATTCTTTTCTCTTCGACCAAATGAGACAGTCGGCGCCCTTAAAACGCTGAGCATGAGAAACCGAAACTCAAACCCCAAAGGCAAGAGTAGGACCCATTTCCTCGAGCATCGATCAGAGCACGAGAAGAGGGCAGTGTCCCCGCAGGCATACGAAGAGGGAGCCCACCAACGTCAAACGACTATATCTCCCTCACAGAAAGAAATACAAAATCAAAATCAAGAGAAAAGCCTGGTCGTGACCGTGCCTGGTACGATAAACGGAACCCCTCAAAGCAAAAGTCTGAATCCACAAAGGGGGGCCGTGGAATGTAAATGCTCGAGATTTGGTCCGAAGTTGTCCGAAAGGAAAGAGTTAATGGGCCCTTATTCGCTCGCCGGGTTAACGGCTTTGCCGGTCCTCTCAGGAGGTTTATCCCCTACGCTCTTCCTTCTCCCTCTAAAGATGAAGGTTCGATGGAGTTTCTGAAAGGTGAAAACTGCCCAGGGTCTGCGACCTTATTTTAATATACACATTTTGGTTGCCTACTTTGAAAAGCAAAAGCTATCGCTGCGAAGGAGTCTCCGTGTTTCTGGCTGGTCAAGACCCCTGTTTACCACCTTGATGTCTTCTTGTTTAACCTCGGGCTTAGGCCAATGCAAGCGCGTCACCTATGGGTGCGACGGCGTCTGATTCCGGGTCAGCGTCGCGCGGTTGGTCGTTAGGGTTCCAGGGTGTTCCATCTTATACCATCTAGAGTTGTGAGGAAACAGACCCGGGTCGGGCAAATCATCTACCTCAAACACCTTTTGGGTGAATCCCTGTGGTCGGAAGCAACTGGGAGCCTAAGCATGGCATGACGGTATTGTCATCAGGGTAAGTCTTAGCCGGCGGGATCGTCATTCGAGGGGTCTAGAGGCCCAAATCAACCTAGATGTGCACTTAAGATACCTGGGAGGTTAGTAAGAAACCCCTGTCTCACGTAGGTTAGGTGCCATTTGGGTGCTTGCCGGGCGTTAGCAATAAAAAAAATTGAAATGATAAAAGCACAAAAAAATGGAAAAGAGAAATGTACATATTTGCAAACAAAAAAATCTTTTTATGATAAACAAAAAAATTCAAATATAAAAAAGAAAACAAATCAATTTTGCATGATTACATTTGCGTGCAGCATCTCACTTTAATACCGCTTGCATTCGTGTGCTTGCCTGTCGCATTTATCATCACCGCATCTTTCCCTTGCCTTCGTTAAATAAAGGCTTGGCCCCTTGACCAGTTATCAAGGACAGTCACAGTGACCATTTGCTTATTGAGCAAGGGGCCAAGTCAGAACAGAAATTCTGATTTGTTTGTTTCAGTGATATGTGCAGGGATTCAGGTAACTGAAGCAAAGGTGAAAAATAAACAAACCAAACCTTGTGTTTTATTCCAAAAAAAACCAAAAAAATTTACATCAAGTTCCGCCCTCTCTCTCTGCATTACTCGTCCCACTACTCTCCGGGCAAAACACTCTCAAAGGTGCTACCCAACTACGAAAAGCGGTACTCCTGCCGCTCTGTACTCCTCTTCCTATTCCCACATCCCGGCGTTGATCCGCGGAAGCAGCAGAGAAGCTACCAACACGAAAGCCACGCTCTCGTGCTTTTCGGTAGCGCTCCTCACCATCTCTCAGCCACTGTTCAGCAAGACCAAGGCCGATTCGGAGTTCGAATAGTTGGGCCTCCATGGCCCTTCGCTCCTCCCTTTCAGCCAAACTGTTGGCTCTTTCTCTCTCTGCGTTTCTTTCCTCTCTGCCCGTTCTCTCTCACGGTCTTCCCTCTCTAACTGGAGAGTGATCCTCAGTTCCATAGCATCCCTGGATGAGTCGTCATCAGGATGACGCCGCAGTTCCCTCTCCAGTTCTGCTATCCTAGCCTCCTTATGCGCAGCTTGGGCAAGCGCTTCTTCCGTCTCCTTTTCCTGCCGAGTGTACCATCTCAGATACGCGATAAGGCGTAAACAAAGAGAACTCAACGCTGAAACTTTTACCTGTATACGGAGCATTCCTTCTGCCTCCGCAGCACGCTGCGTGGCGTGAGCAAGTTGCTCATGAAGCGAGTCAAGTTCTGAGGTGGGAATCCACAAGCTGGAAGAGGCACCACCTACTCCCATCGCTGGGGAGGCTGCGCCAATCTGGGCATGCTGCGACCATGTGAATTAGCAGCCAACATCTGGAATCTGGGGTTTTAACTAGGAACGTACTGTACACCTACCAAGGCGCTCGTAGCTCCGCGGGCATCGCCCAACTGTTGTTCCATCTCTGCCAAGCGAGTTCGTAAATTCGCTATCATGGCATCCCGGACATCCTGCAGCCTTACAAGTCAGCATTTTCACCAGAAAAACCAAGAAAAGGAGAAAGAAGAGAAGAGAAAAGGGGGAAACCTACCTCCACAAGTCCCCTGGGTTGGAACCGTTCTGCGTACTTTGTCCTATATAGACGCAAGTAGTCCTCGCTGTCCCGCGCCTGTGATTCTACAATCGTGCCACCCCGTTGCCAGTCCTCATACTGTTCGGGGAATCGCACGCGCCAGTCAATGCAAGTCGCCGGTCCCCGCGTCTTTCTCCCGACACGAGGTGGCGCAGCTGAATCCACCCATTCTTGAGCCAGTCCTAAAGTCCTCATAATTAATCGTAGCCGAAGCGGCTCGATTTCATTCAGGCAGTGCATCCATAGTTCCCGTCCGAACCGGGCACGACTTGCTAGAACCCACGGCTGGTTGGCATCGACCATGTCTGAGTAGGGTCTCCAGTTTACCATCGCTGTAGGGAACTCCTGTAGCTCCCGCCTTAACACCATCAGTTGGTAGGTTAGGGGTGCCGCACTCATGACGGGTTCCCACCGCCTGGCTAGCGGCACCATCACGGGTCGCCAATGTCGAGCTCTCCCCATAGGGAGGTAATAATAGCTCCATAACTGCTCGGCGCAGGTCATCAGCACCTTGCGAAAACACACAAAAAAATACAAAACAAGCAAAACCAAAAAAATACCTGGATGAATGGTGTGAAACCACTCACAGTCATCTCACGATCCGTTTCTTGGAATAGGCCTGCAAACAAGTGTGCCAGCATGGCGGCTCCCCAGGCATAATACCCTACTCTTTCAAGGTCTGACAGCAGCTCCAGGAAGCAACATTGGATACCATCCCCTTTCGAGCTCAGTACCAATCTCCCCAAAAGGAAGAGGAGAAATCTCCTCAAATCTATGTTACATCTTTCCCAGTTGCCGAAATCTGTGCAGTACACGGCACGGCATCCTATTTCCATCCTTTCCATGAACTCTTCTGAGGATTCGTCGTCCCGCCGACGAGTGTCGGTGAGCCCTAATGCATCCATGAGGGACGCCCTAGCTACCGACCTGTTCTTCCGACCATCTAGGTCCAAACCCAGTAACTTCTGGGCACCTTCTCTGTAGTCCGCGTAAGTGACTCCGGTCACTGCCTCGCCTTCTACCTTCAGGCTTGTGATCCGGACCACATCCTCCAAGCTGGGCACCATGTGCCCCCAGGGCATCAGGAATGCCCGGCTCACTGGGTCCCATCTCTCACACAAGGCTTGGATCAGGACTAGGTCAAGCTGGATCGGCTCGATCCGAAGGAAGGTACCAAATCCCATCACGTCTAGCCTCGCCTTCTGAAAATCTGGGAGGCCCCTGTACGCTGCTACTACCAACTCCCATAAGATTTGTGATTTCATCACAACCTACACATACAAGGAATGGGGGTGAGGTTTGGTCAGAAGAAAGGAAGAAAAAATGAGAAAAGGGCAAGAAAACTTGGCTTACGAGTTGTGATTGGGCCCTTTCGCTGAAGTGCCCTTCAAGTCTGAAAGCCTCCTGGAACTACTACCACTGGACCTGCTTCTCTTCGAGGAATGGGAAGATTCGCCCTCCATCCAACTCTCAGAATTTTGAACTCCTCCTCTCCCGTAAGAACTTGTGCTCCTCGAGTTATTCCTCGATATACCTGGGAAGATAAAAGGGACAAGAATTTATAGAAATGGAAGGAGTGCGGGCCAAGATTGCCTCCATCACCTGTCGATGATAGCCCTCGCAATAAGACACCGGCCAAGCGGCCCCATGTGTCGCTTCACCGCTCGCACAGGGTGATTGACTGGACGAAGAATAGGACGAATAGCCCCTATGTTGTCTAGGGATACCCTATCATGTTTTGGAGGACGCCCGCAAAATTTGGCACAACATCCGGGAAAAGGAACTAGGGCCGTCAGTATTGACTTCGACGGCAGATTCCCGTGGAAAATGGTCACAACAAGACGTGATTCTCCGCTCGAGGCGGAGTCTCGACAGATCCGTCACATGGGAACAGTGCAAAGGAGAAGAAGTGTAGGGAAGAAGGAACGCACAAGAGGACAAACAAGCATCAGAAAATCAAATCACTCCATTCATAATTCTACATAAGCTGTCAAAAACATCATAAACATAAAGAGGTGACGGGTCCACTAGCCCGCCAATCCTCACCATCACTCATCTCTCCGGGCACTCTCCTCCTCTCCCCCGAGGTGAGGGTCCCTCAGAAGCCTCCGGGATCCCCGTGCAGTAGCACCTGCCTCGCCTCTGGGCGCCTGCTCCGCAGCAGTGACTCGCTGCTCCTCCCCTGGCGTGGCGAAGAAGCCACTGGCGGCAAAGCGACCGGACTGGCGGAGTCGCTCCCCGAACTCTCGCGCTCTCTCGTAGCGCGTCTCCATCCCTCCTAGCCTCTGCACGACGGCCTGAAGGCCCAGCTGGAGCTCCCTCACTTGGGCCTCCAAGGCCCTCCTCTCGGTCAGATCCCGCTGTCGCTCGGACCTTCTCTCGGCTTTCTCTCTCTCTACCTCTCTCCTCATCATCTGCAGAAGAACCCTTAACTCCAGGATGTCTGGAGAAGGTCTCTCCTCACCACGATGCCGCAGCTCCGCTACAGTCGCCACCCAGGCGTCACGCTCCTCTTCCGCCCGGGTCGCACGGGCCACCGCACCGGCAAGTTGCTCCCGGAGGGAAGCAATCTCGAGAAAAGGGGCCGAGGAGCTAGAAGATCCGCCAGCCGCTCCCACCGTCGCTGTCTGCTGGGCACGCTGGAACAAAATAAACAACGGCCGTCAGTGAAACTCCAAAATCTGAAGTTAAAAGGGCGGCACGTAACTTACCAGGAGCGACAGCTCATGTTGAGCGACGGCCAGTTGCCGCCTAGTCTCTGACAGCTGGGCGCGCGAGCCGCCGATGCCACGCGTGTCCCCAGCTTGGGGAAGCCCCGCGTAACTCTCTCTCTGCCGCCGCAGGAAGTCGGCACTGTCCTGCACCAGTACACCCCCTTGCTGTCCAGGGAGACGTACGGGCCAGTCCTCGAGCCTCGCCTTGCCGCGACTCTCCTCCTGACGCGGCTCGGCTCGTCTGCACTCGCCCACTCATCGGCCAGGCCCAGGGTCCTTGCCATGTCCTGCACCAAGAAAGGGGTCCCATATCAGTCAAAAGGAACGCGTCCCCTGTCTAGGACGCGTCCATCATTTGAGTGCAACACTCTCCGAACCCTTTCCTCCTCGCCCGGCTCGCTTCAAAACCCAAAATGAATTAAAAGAGGAAGAGATCGGAGGACCTACCGGACCGTGTTCACCTCCTCCCACGCCATCGGGCCCCTCGGGTCCCTCGGGGGCCCGAAGCGGCCCTTCCTCCTCCATGGACGCCGTTCCGTGCTCGGGCGCGTCCCTCCTTGGGCGAGGAGTTCCTCGTCCCTCTCCACCTTCACCACGGTCGGGCCCACCGAACTCCATCGATCAAAAGAGGAGGAAGACGAAAAAGGGGCAAGCGCGTTTCGGCGGAAGGCGGGCTCGTTTGCGGGTAAGGCACGGGAGAAGAAAGGACCACCCGTCGCTTTAAATTTAAAATCAAGGATTAAGACGCGTCCTCGCGCCTGGACGCGCCCAAAAGGGGGAAAAGGAAACAAAATCCCCCCGTGCAAAAGCGTAGTTCCCCGCTGTTCAGGGCAAGGTCTCGCGAGCGTGCCTCAAGGACAACTCAGTGCAAAGAAGAAAGTGTGGGAGAGAGAAAAGTACACACAACACAAAAGCCATTTCCATTTCATATAATAGCCGAAAGTACATCATACAGTGAGAAGGGTGACGTACAAGCAACTCTCTAACTCTCACCGTCACCCTCCTGGTCATCTCCTTCCTCCCTCCTCTGACGGAGATCCCTAGGGGGCCTCCGCGACCTCTGTGAACCCTGAGAAGCCGTGCTCGCCTCGCCCTGCGGTGGCACTCCAGCCTCGAAGGCGCGACGACGCTCCTCGGCCGAAGAAACCAGGTAGCTGCCCATGGAAAAAGAACCAGACTGACGAAGTCGCGCCCCGCGTTCCTTCGCCCTCTGGTACCGCTCCTCGCTCTCCCGAAGCCTCCCCTCCGCCGTGCCAAGACTCAATCGGAGCTCCAGCAGCTGGGCCTCTAGAGCCCTCCTCTCGGTCTGATCCCGCTGTCGCTCCTCCCTCTCTCTCTCCCTATCCCTCTCCCTCTCTCTCTCCACGCTCTCCCTATCCCTCTCCCTCTCCTCTCTCTCCCTCATCGCCTCTCTCCTCGACAGCTCGAGGGCGATCCGCAGATCCACTACGTCGCGAGGAAGCTCCTCAGCCTCCCGTCGCCGCTCCTCCTCTAGCTCCGCAATCCGGGCGTCACGCTCTGCCACCCGGGCATCGCGCTCCTGCTCAGCACGAACAGCACGCGCCAGGGCCTCTCGGATCTCGGCCACCTGTCAAGGCACGCATGCACCGTAAGAGAACAGTGATAGAAGGAAAGTAGCTAGAAAAGGGTCGCGGCCAAGCAAGCACTCACTCGAGCCTCGCGGTCACGCTCGGCCTCCTCAGCCCGAGCCACCGCGTACGCCAGCTGCTCCTGGAGGGCAGAAACCTCCGGAGGAGGGCCCCGCGAACTGGAACCCGCTCCACCAGCCATCGCGGCTGCCGCTGTCTGGTGGGCCCGCTGAAACACGGGGCAAACGTCAGTCAAAGGCTAAGCATCAAAAATCCAGGTCACAAAAAAATGCATTGCATAAACTCACCAGGATCTCCAACTCCTGTCGGATGGCCACCAACTGTCGCCTGGCGTCCGCCAACTGGGCCCGCAGGTCGGCAATCATGGTATCACGAGCATCCTGCATTACACATAAGTTAGTATCCCATGCATACATATAGAAAGGTGGAGCAGTTTCATTTCACTTACCCCTGCCATACCACCCAAGGAGAGGCGGTCCCCGTACGTAGCTCGGTACCGTCTCATGTAGTCTGTGCTATCCTGTACGTGGGACACTACTGGGACCCCGCCCTGCTGCCAGTCCTGGTACTGTGCTGGGAAGCGCGTACGCCAGTCCACGATCTTCGCCTTCCCCTTGGTCTTCCGCCCAATGCGGGCCGGCGCATCTACGTCTACCCACTCCTGGGCCAGCCCCAACGTCCTCATGACCAGTCTAAGCCGCAGCGGCTCAATCTCGTTCAGGCAATGGACCCACACGTCCCGCCTGAAGCGAGGAAGACCCGCTACAACCCAGGGCTGGCCAGCATCGCCCATGCCCAAGTAGGGCCTCCACACCACCTGCATCACCATACATACATCATGTTAGTTACCATTCAGTCACATGCATAAACACAAAAAAATCATACGCATCATACCATGGCCTCGGGATACTCGCTCAGCTCCCGACGAAGTGACGCCAGCTGGTAGCCGTGGGGTGCTGCAACCACGACCGGCCTCCACTGCCGCGCCAGAGGCACGGCCCTCCTGTTCCCATGCCTAGCCCTCCCCATCGGGAAATAGTAATAGCTCCACACCTGCATCCATCATACATCATTAGTACAATAATTGCATATTTAACTGTGGGAATGCATAAATAAAATGTTTACCTGGAGGAAAGGTGCGAAGCCGCTGACTGTCGTCTCCTTCTCCGAAGTCTGGGAGAGATCGCAATCAGATGGGCAAGCAGAGCCGCTCCCCACGCATAGTGCCCCACTCTGTCCAGATCCGCCAAGATCCCGAGGAAACGGCAGTGGATGCCATCCCCCTTCGTCCCCAGCAGAAGGCGGCCCAGGAAGAAGAAAAGAAACCTCCGAAGGTCTAGATCCACCAGCTCCCTCTCGCTCGGATCCTGGGTGAAAGCTGCACGAGCATCCCCCTCCAGTCGAGCCAAGAACTCCGCTCCAGTCTCGCTAACCCGCTGACGCGGGTCGACGAATCCGAGCGCCTCCATGATCTCCACTCGGCCGACTACCCTGCTGTCTCTATCAGTCACGCTCGTCTCTAACCACAGCAGGTCCAGGGCACTCTCTCGGTAGTCGGGGTAGGTGACCCCGCTGACTGCCTCTCCGTCAACTCGTAGCCCGGTGATCCGAGCCACGTCCTCCAGTGACGGCACCATGTGCCCCCAGGGCATCAGAAACGCCCGGCTCGGTGCGTGCCACCGCTCCCTCAGTGCCTGGATAAGAGGAAGGTCGAGCCGGAAGGGCTCGATCCTAAGGAAAGCTCCAAAGCCCATGGCGTCCACACGCGCCCTCTGGAAATCCGGCAGCCCACGGTATGCTGCCACCACCAAGGACCAGCTGATCCGGCCCTTCATCACGCCCTGCAAACCACAAAACCAACAAAGAACACATCAGCATCATGAACAGTAATCAACAATAACACTGTATATACTATTTTATTTTATTTAAAAAAAAATACATATATATATATTTTTGGAGGCGTCCAGTCCCCTGGACGCCTCCTTCCTATTTTCTTTATTCCTTTTTCGAAAAAAAAATCCAAAAACCAAAAATAAAAAAAAAATATATAATATATATATAATTATGGAGGCGTCCTAGGCCTTGGACGCCTCCTTATTTTTTAAATTTATTTTATTATTTACGAAAATTAATAAATAAAAAAAAAGAAAAAGAAAAAGTGGAGGCGTCCAGGTCCCTGGACGCCTCCTTCTCTCACTACCCGCCTCTCTCTCACAGCCTCTCGTCACCCCGTTTTAGCCTATTAACCACAGAGTGAGGATTCCGAGGTACTTACCGGGTCGTGATCATCCTCTCCCGCGTCACCAGCATCCGCAGCAGCCTCCGCGGCCAGGAGAGGCACCTCCATCCCCTCCTCCGCAGCAATCTCCTCTGCTGCAGCCTCCTCGGCATCATCCCTCAACCTCCTCGCACGACGAGCCAGTCGTTTTCGCTTCCCTGGAACCTGGCTCGATCCTCCTCGCTCCATGGGGACTAAGAATAGGTCGTCTGGGTGACTGGGTCGTCAGATTGAACAGTAAATGAGCAAAAGGGGGGGGGCAACCCTTAAATAGGAATTTCTTTTTTGGGGCGTCCAGGCGCCTGGACGCCCCCTTATTTTTATTTTTTTCAAAATTCAAAAAATTTTTGGGGCGTCCAGGCGCCTGGACGCCCCCAAAAATAAAATAAATAAAAAAATAAAAAAATCAAAATAGGGGCGTCCAGGACCCTGGACGCCCCCAAAAATAAAATAAATAAAAAATAAAAAATCAAAATAGGGGCGTCCAGGACCCTGGACGCCCCCAAAAATAAATTATCAAAAAATAATAAAATAAAATTAGGGGCGTCCAGGCTCCTGGACGCCCCAATAATAAAAAAATTTTCAAAAAATATATTTATATAAGAATATGTATATAATCCAAACAAAATAAAAAAATATATATACAAAGAAAAAGGAAAACCATAAAAAAGATAATAATTAAGGGGACGGGGTTCCGAAACATCCATGCCAGATTTTATTCCATCAGAAAAACAGAGTGAACTACATCAGGGGCTTAGGCGCTTTAGGCCTTAACTTCCCCAGTTCGGTTACATAAGCCCTCCACGGCTCGCATTCTTCCACCACGTGCGCTGAGGCTTTTCCCGCAACACTTGTCTTCCAGGGAGCTTTAATGGCCTTCGCTTCCTTCGCGTCCGCTTCAGTGCCCAACTCCCTTTTCTTCAAAGGAACAATGTCAGTCGGTGGCGGGAACGAATGGCGTGGGATGCCAATCTGGAGGCAGCACCGATGCGCGTTGTAAAGAACAAACTCGGTCGCGCCGATCAGTTGAAGATCAACTTCGGGAGAAGGCCTCATGAGGAGATCAAGCGAAAGCAAACATGCCGGTGCGCAAGTGAAGAAGCCTTGTGTCACGGTGCGGAAGTGAGACCGCCAGTCTTCACGTTTCTTCAGCCACGGAACGCGGTTCACTACAGTACCACCAAAGCCTAACACGTCGGCTATGTGGTGAAGCGGGCTTTGTTGGAAGAGCTTCGAAGCGGTTGGCATTCCCCCGCGGTGGTCGAATTTGAAATGCAAATCCAGCCAGCAATTCAAGACAAGTGCACAACCAAATGGAGGCTTACCCATGCTCGAGGCGGTAAGGCCGCTGTAAAGATAGGCAAGGACGGCGGGTCCCACCCTCTTTCCACGCCAGATCCCGCAGATAGCACTCAGTTGGTCTTCCTCCACTATGTTGTCGGTATAAGGAACAAGAGAGCACCCGCCAGACAAATGGTGAACCCCTTCATGATTCCCTCCAAATAGTCATCGTCTGGTGACCCTCTCAGGGCGTCATGACCCACTCCGCAAGCTTTTGGAGATCGATCCCCTTCTGAGTACGGACCTTTCTAGCTGCGTCGGGCGGCATGAAGCTTCCAAGGACGCTTTCAGAAGTACCCCGTGTCAGCATCCGCATAGCCTTCACCTTCCCGTCACTCTTGAATTTCTTCAAACCAAGCAGAAGTTCCACCTCCTCGAGGAGGATGGTCACCTCGAAGGTCGGGAAGATAAAAGTGTGGGTCTGGGGATGCCAGACCTCCACTAGCGCGCCCATAGCCGCCCAGTCCATACGAATCTTCTCGTAATGCTTGGCGTGAATAAGGAGCCCCTGCAGATGCCACTTCGAGAGTATGGCCCTCATGCCAATGGAGATATTGGAAGTCAGCTTTGAAAGCCATGGCAGCTTGGAAAACTTCCTCGGGCCTGGGAAGAGTGGATATGGCTGGGAGAGGAAAGAAGAAGAAATGAAGGAAGTAAGAAGAAGGTTCACGTGTAGAAATTTGAAAAGAGTCGGCTTACCATATGCGACATGATCGTCCCACTCAGATGACCCTCGAGGTCGGAAAGTCGCCTAATCTCGCTGCTAGGCTTGCTCCTCTTCATAACGCGGGAAGACTCTCCTTCCATCCTGAAGATCTCTAGATTCTCCTCTCCTTCCTCTCCTGAGCTTCCAAAACCCACCTTGGTGCATTTGAATGAACTAGCCTAAGGGGAGTTCTTATAGGAAGGGAAGGGTGCTACAGGACAGAACATGTCACATCAGTGGTCATTGTCAAGATTTTGTCTGGATCTCCTTTGAACTGTGGTGCGATTCTGCTACCTTTTGATGTTGCTAACCTTTGCTGGCCTGTGCAGGTTTTACTAACGGACGTCTTTGTCCTATCTCCTGTCCCACCTTTCATTGGTTGGTCCCACCATGTCATGCATCATAGTATATGATACCTACGCTACTAGAACATGTCAAGGACCTTGCGGCCCGAACGAATCTGGGATTTGAGTTCCCCTTCAACAAAAACGGTGATGATCCCGGAAGAGTTTGGGTTGTACGGATAGGCCGTCAATTTGTGATAGAATGGGGACGACGGTTCCATTCAGTGAGTTGGTACGCGGATAAACGGGCCCCAGCCCAGTATCAGCTCACCGGGTCGGTATCCTGACCCGTTCTTCACAAGTTGACAATATTATCCTTGGCTATTTTCTATTTTAGTTTGTTTTGAATTTTTCTTTAAACCCAGCATGCATTCATATAGGACTTTGATTTATTGCGGAAGATCATTCAAGCGATTCGATTGTGAAAGCCGTTGTGTTTCAATTCCTACAAATATGAGATATTCCACTCTGAATGAAATACTGAGTTTCTTTGAGACAGCCCTACGCTGCTCTTCCAAAGGAGACCCTTGTTTGGACAGACCCTCAGATATTCCTTTACCTTTTTGACCCACCTTGGCCGCAGCACTTCCACATTGGCTGGTAACCGCTCCCCAAAGGTGAAACCTCCGGTTTATGACCCAGGTACTTCCACACCGAGAAGTTGGTCTTCTTTTGTTTCGTGCCTGAGTGCACATCTCACCCTCCCTTATTTGATCTCCGTCCAAGCAATCGTCAATATTTGAAAGACCTCCTTCAAGGTCGCCTCATTGAAACTTCAGGAAAGATTCCAAACAGTAACGTCACAAGCGTGTCTCATCACACCTTGGCATCAACTTATCAGTCCGCTCCCACTTCATTTCACTCCACTTCGATACCATTCCACTACGTGTCGCTCCCTTGCAAAGCAGACGCCAAGGCGGGGCAGCTGTAGACACGCCATTCCTGACGTCTCCTGAGAAAGTCTCATATTACTATACGACGCCCCGCGACGGCTTACGCATTTCGAATCACTTGAGTACTTCCTTTTCTTGGGTCTTCTTCTGCCTTTTTCGGCATCCGTAATCGTCTCACGGCATTCGGACGGCATCAACACCAGTCAGACGCACCAAGAGGTTCCGGAATCAAGAAGGGTGTCTGCCGGGCGGCCACCGACGCCTGTTCTGAGGACCCGGGTGGGTCTTAATGGGGGCGTCCAGGCCCCTGGACGCCCCCATGTTTTTAATTTAATTTATTTTATTTTCTCAGGGCTCAAAACCAAATAAAAAATATATATATTAATGGAGGCGTCCAGGGCCCTGGACGCCTCCATAAAAACAAAAATAAAAAATGTGTGTAAAATGCCAGTTGGCATAAAAAACAAACAAATAAATAATATATATATATATTAATGGAGGCGTCCAGGACCCGGGACACCTCCATAAAAACAAATATAAAAAAATCAAAATGCCAGCCCTAGCATAAAAAGACAAACAAATAATACTACTCTGGACGCCTCCATAAAAATAAATAAAAAATTAAAAATGCCAGCCCTATCATAAAACGACAAGAAAACCAATAAAATAATATATTTTTGGAGGCGTCCAGGCCTCTGGACGCCTCCATCAACTCCCTCACGGGCGCCGGCCACCGAACGACGGTTTGTCGTGTGTGAAAAAATCCAAAATATAGAGACGTCCGGTCAGCTGGACGCGCCCATTTCTGAATCACGAGGCGCCGCTCACAAAACTACGCGTTGTGCCGAACCGCGTGCGGCCGTCGTCGGTTTTCGGTGGACCTACTTGAGGCGTCCGGGACCCTGGACGCCCCCACAAAAGTATTCCAAAAAAATCAATAAAAATAGAATAAAATATTATTTCGGCCCTGATGGAGGTGTCCAGGGTCCTGGACGCCTCCACCTTCCGGAGCTCTATAAATAGAGGCCCACCCCCTCAGTTCTAGGGGAGCGAAGCAGTGATCCGATAGGCTGCCGGAGCCCAGAGGCTACGGAGTCATTTTTCTAACCCGTGGGGTCTTTTGTAGGTGGAGGTTCTGCCGACTTCTCGGGTGCCTACGCTCGCGAGAGGAAGGTCGTCTTCATCCACCGCGCTTCCCCGTCGTCCCCACGCTGCCGGAGCTCCGCCGGATTTCACCCTCGGCTCATCCAAGAAGCTTTTTCTTCCCCTTTTTCTCCATAGTTCTTTACATTCATCATATTGCATCCTCTATCCCCCTTCACAAGGGCGCCTCTTCTCTTATACTTCTTGCATCCATCATCTCATTTTCCTCCTACTCGAGTCCGAGAGGGGTTTAAAAGATAACACCAACCAGGTGTGTGTCTTGCCATCATTTCGTTATTTTTACCGCGAGGATTTGAATACTACACCTCCATCTTTCTAATCCACTTGTCATTTATTTGTCGTTGTTTTGCAAGGGTACCCGAGGAAAGCCCTCTCCGTCGGCCGGCCGGAAGGAGAGGAAGAAGCAACCCGCCATGTCCCGCTCTTGAGGTAGGCGCGATCACTTTCTTATTTTGGGGTCTTTCGGCCCCTGGCGATCACATCTTTTCATCGAGGCCGCGGCGAGTCACTTCCCCAATGGCCGTTTAAATTTCTGTTTCCTATATTCTCTTTATATTTTGTTAAATTCTGCTTATATCATCGAGGCCGCGGCGAGTCACTTCCCCAATGGCCGTTTAAATTTTCATTCCTATATTCTTTCTGTATTATATTATATTTTGCTCATATCATCGAGGCCGCGGCGAGTCACTTCCCCAATGGCCGTTTAAATTTCCGTTCTTATATTCTCTCTATAATCTGTTATATTCTGCTCATATCATCGAGGCCGCGGCGAGTCACTTCCCCAATGGCCGTTTAAATCTCTGTTCTTATATTCTCTTTTATATTCTGCTATATTTTGCTCATATTCTCGAGGCCGCGGCGAGTCACTTCCCCAATGGCCGTTTCAATTCTTGTTATTTAATTTCTGCACCATTCCCGTCCCCCGAGGTCGCGGCGAGTCACTTCCCGCTATGGCCGTTTGAACCCCATATCTTGCTATATTATACTTGTCCCGCTCGCCCCGCCGGAGCAATCTCCCGTGGTGGCCCCTTCTCTCTCTTCTCTCATCTCTGTGTTGCAGCAAACAACAAAACAAACAAAAAGAGGAGCCCGCGCGCTCTCCGCATCCTCTTCCCCGCACCATCGAACTCCGAACCGCGTGACGTCGCTCACAGCCATCCTTTGATAGCATTGATTAACTCCATATTATTTTCGGCTATTAAAATGTCATCAACATAGAACGACAAAATGAGGAAGCTCTCTCCCACTCGCTTGACGTACACACAATGGTCCTCTTCAATCATCTCAAAATCATATGAGAGGATTGCCTTATAAAATTTTAAATACCACTGTCTGGACGATTGTTTCAAGCCATATATCGAGCGTTTAAAGGGGCAAACTTTTTGCTCTTCACATTTAACCTCAAAGCCTTCTTGCTGGAGCATATAAATCTCCTCGTCTAGTTCTCCATTGAGAAATGCAGTCTTTACATCCATTTGGAATAACTCCAAATCAAGATGCGCGACAATAGCCAGAACCAGGCGAATGAATGAAAATCTCACGACTGGTGAGAATGTTTCATAATAGTCTATACTATACCCTCCTTTTGGGTATAACCCTTTGCCACCAATCGTGCTTTATATTTATTTATAGCCCCATCATCCTTGCGCTTAATCTTAAAAATCCACTTATTTCCAATAGCTTTGCTCCCGGGCGGGAGTTCCACCAACTCCCAGACTTCATTCTGCGCCATAGACTTAATTTCATTTTGCATGGCAGCTTTCCACTCTTTCCTAGATAAGGATGCAAGAGCTTCCTGAACAGATCTGGGCTCTTCATCATTCATGGGCTCACAAATAACTGCCTCGTCTTCAATTTCGAAGAATCGATGGGGCACTAACCCACGCTTACTGCGACGCAACGTGTGACGACCCAGACTCTGGATACCGGGTAAATTCGATACCACTTGGAATCTGCGAGGCCTCCCAAGAGTGGAAAAGCTCCAAAGGGATAGAAAGGTGTGTGAGAGTACATTGAACTTCCAGATATAACATTAAGTAATTATATTTCAATGATCAGGATTGCTAAAGTAGTAGAAATAAAATTACATTTTGATAACAAATTAAATTTAACAGAGTCCAGTCCAAAGAAAGACAAGTACAGTCTAATAGAAAAGGGAAACGTACCCTCAAGTCGGGGGAAGCCCGACATTGGCAAACGCTGGTAACACCGAACTACTGCACAGCGGAACCTCCAGCCACGAGGTAGAACCGCTACACCTAAAAAGTCAGGGGTGAGCCTCGTGTCACTGGCTCAGTAGGGATCCCACAGAACCCTACCGTAAAACAACGCAGTAACAACAGTGCTACACTAAAGTAAAGTAGTAACAAAGCAGGAGTAGAAACAACAGAAGTAAAGAGGAAAAGGCCATAACAAGGAAACATGGTAGCCGAAGGAACCTCGGCCCTCTAAACTACTCCGAACAGCAATAGAAAGGCTAACCCCGATCTCACAAAGTCAGGTGTTACCGATCTATTGTCAAATCATGAAACCCTCTTGTGAAAAGCCTACCAAAACAGGTAAAAGTCGGCCAAAGACTTACACAGTCGAAGGCACCAGACATACATGAACTCACCATCGTGTATGCTACGAAACCCGTAACCTCGAGTGAAGCCACGTACAGGCTACTCGGACAAGCCACGAAAACACAAGTATTCATGTCATGTGACAGAAGCACCACCTCACTAGAAGAACAGCCAGATGCGTCCACTAACGTCTTAAACTGCGCCACAGGTATCTCGCACTCGCCTAGAACGGCGGTAGTTGAGACACTCACAAAGAACCAAGGAACTATAGTAACGAATGACTAGTCAGGGTCATGCCCGTCGGCGCTCGTCCAACCGCCCCTGACCACGTGTGCACACACAAGCCCAATGTCTTGAGCCAGGTCTCTAGCTAGTTTTCCCCCCCAGTAGGACGCTATCGCAATGCAAGGGGGCCCATGGAAACTAGCCTAAAAACCGTCAGTCGGGAACTGCCCCACCACCACTCCTAGGTGGGCCGACACACAGGAAAGTGTCGTCAAGCTACGACTAGTGGAGTGTCACTAGACACAGAGACTCCAAAACATCAGTGCTGAAGTACGGACAGGCTAAACACGCACTATCGCACGTACCACGGAGCACCAAGCACAAGGCAGCACACAAGGCTGCCGCCACACTCAGGACAGTCAACTAGACCTGCTGACACAACGATCCTTGAGTCACGAGACTAGGGTCAAGATCGTCGAACATCACAACAACATGCTGTTAATCAGCCTAGTCCCTAAGCCAAAAACCACGGGAACACATCAACGATGAGTCCTCGGCTTCGGAGCCGCACAACGGACTCACAATTTCGTATAACATGAAACATGGAACATGAGGGATAATCAGAAGCACTCAAACCAGATGGCACGTAAATTGAGATAAGATGACACCTCTAAGCGCCTAAAACTATGTCTCGATCCTCACAAGATAGATAAGACACTCTCGAGGTCACGTGTCAACCACAGGGTCACAACCGGGTTGACCAGAAACCATAAAGACCCTCGAAATAACACAAAACACCGCTTAGTACAGTGGCCCTCTCAGACACCCTATAACACGGTCACAGCCCTCATAGGACATCCAAGACATTCATGGAACAATGGGCCAACCAAGGGGTCGAAGCCACACTAACCGGAAAGAACACAACACTATACACTGTTCAGGATAAAGTCACTCCTCCGGAATCCCTTAACACACACATGACTCTCTCACAGGATACCCATGGCATCCATCGAGTCAAAGGCAAAGAAGGCATTGAATCTTGGGTTCATCGGAGCCCGAAACTACTCAATTAAGACACGATAAACAAAAATCCCTAACGCGCCTATACCCTACGTCGCGATCATTAACGCACCACCCACCTAGGGCGTGATGACAACAGAGCGCGCCCATCACCTGGGTCGCGATAGCAACAGAACGCGGCGCTTACCTGGGTCGCGTTAATAGACGCGGCCTAAACCTCAGGCGCGATAACATAAACCATAGACAAAAGACGCGACACTCACTCAGGTCGTGATAATAGTCGCTGCTAGAGCCTCGAGCACGACAACACAAAGAGACGGCGAACACCTCGAGCGCGTTCACAGAGATCGCGCCCATCACATGGGGCGCGTTCCAAACCGCCTAACTATTCATCCCCTTCACGAGACACGGTGCATCGTTGCAACACATTCCAACTGAGAATGCGACGCACACTGTAACAACCCAAGATCCGGATACCGGGAAGAACCCGATACCATTCGAATCCTGGCCCGCTGCCCACGAGCCAGGAGTGCTCGGAAGGGCTAAAAGGAGTGTGGAGGTACGAAGAAATAGGAAATAAAGTAGGATAATTCAACAATTAATAGAAATAAATAAACAACTACAATAGCAGAGTCCAGTCCAATAGAAAGTACAATCTAAAGCAGTAAAACGTACCACATGCCAAGTGAACACTCGGCCCGACAAGCTGGCAACTAAGAACCTCCGAACAGCACCCTCGAACCTTGAGGAAGAACTGCCGCACCTAAAAAGCAGGGGTGAGCCTCCTGTCACTGGCTCAGTAGGGATCCCGCGGAACCCCAACCGAGAACAACGGGGGTAGCCGAAAGGAAAAATAGCTACAACTACAGCATGAACATCGAACCGGTGGCCTATCAAAACTCGGCACTACAGCTACTCATACTGTACCGGTCAAGTAGAAAAGAGAAATCCCGATCACACAATCGGGAACCGGACCACTCTAACACCAGACATACCGAGGAAACACTCACGGCAACCCTACCGCAGATGTCTGCCTACATAGGCACGACCAACCGGGGCTGCACAGTCCCACACTGGCACAGCAAAGCCTTGGAAATCGCTACCGAGCACCCCTGGCCACTACCTCGGAAAGCACGCTGGAACGGTCCAGAAACGACGTCTCGCAGATGGGAAACGAAACTTGAAAACAGGAGAGTCACGTCTCACGTCACAGGAGTACCTGCCCACCAGAAGTAAGGCCGGATGCGTCCACTGACGTCTTAGACCGCGTCTCAGGTGTCCCCCTCGACCCCTGGTGGAACGGGGACACGTACAAGTAACCACAAAGCAAGTGACTAGTTGGGGTCGCGCTCGTCAGCGCGGGTCCAACTACCCCCAACCACTTGTGCACACACAGACCATACGTCCTAGGTCTGGCCCTCTGACTGATTTTCCCCTCAGCCGGACTCTGGCGTCAAACGTGGGTGTTGATTGTTTGTTTACCTATCTCTTCTTATCTTCTTTCTTTTTTTGTTGATTGTGAGGGTTTTGAAAAATGATATGACGAGATGATAAATAAACTACCAAAGATCAGTTCAACCTATGCACATGTGAACATGAACCTAGGCAATCAAATCTAACTCTAGCATGGGCATGCTATCTCAATCAAATTACGCTAAGGGAAAAATAAAAACACACGCCGGGGCGTGGAGCAAAGATAAATGAAAACACACCGCTAGGGGTGGAACAACCAAGGGGAATAAAGAGATTTGATGAAAAAAGACAGCTAGTGCCCAACACTAAGGAAAGTCGTGATCGCCACCAAAGTAAACACGAGTCAAAGACTCGAATATACCTTGGAAGTAGGTGGATGAAACACCCGCCCACGGGAGAGAAAACCAAGGAAAGCCTGCAGATCAACTTTCAAATAACGGTCCAAACCCTGTGCGTCGCTTGGAAGTAACGGTCGTGCGATAGACCGCCAGAAGAAATAACGCTCCTGCACCTGACCGTCAGATAACCTGCAGTGAAAAGATGTGAATTCTTTGAACTCCAACCCTTCCAGCCGGCTAGAAGGCTTGGGCCTCGTGCTAGTGATCCTGTAAAACCTGCCAAGGATGTAGAAAGCAAAACAACACAACCTCAATTAGCCCTCAACATAAGTATAGCATCAATCCTTAAAAAGCTTAAGAACATCAAAAGGAGAGGGGATTACCGGGGAGTTGTTGGTTTTTTAACCCCTCTGGGCGTTTTTTAAGTTTAGGAGGATATGTGTATGCTTAGCAACAGTGAAAAACGTGGAGGAAGAGGAGGGACAATGCTTTTGATTGATAAAACCAAGGGAAACTTGAGCATGCAATATGATGATCTTGACAAGCTAAGACCCAAAATTACTCCCTTGACTTGGAAGATGGACGTGGGAAGCAGCTCCTCCTGGATGTAGATGGCTCCTGAATTTGGCAGCACTTCGTCGTGAATCAAATCTTCCTCCCCTGGGTCATGAAATCAAGGGTTCTATTTATAGACTCCCTCAAACTCTCAGGTCGAGTTGAAGATAAATCAGCCAAGAAAGGAGGATAATCCTTAGCAAATCCTTGAGGATAAAATCAACAAGAGTCCAAAGAAACAAACGAGAGGTCCTGAGGATTAGAATTGAAGGAGATAATGCCAATCCAAAACCCTATCTCGTCCACGGAGTAGCAGAGAAAAGGCCTGAACTGTCAGGACTCTCTGAAGGAAGTAACGGTTGCACGATAGACCGCCACTTGGAAATAACGCTCCAAGGAATTACCGTCATTTTCAACCCTATCCAAAGGATAAGATCGACGGGAAGAAGATCTAAACAATAGGACTCTGCAAGTAAGTAACGGCCAGGGCATAGGGCGTCATAAGGAAACAACGGCTAGGGAGTAGACCGTTATTATCAAAGGACAACGAGGCCCTAAGTCTTGGGACTCTTCAAAGATTAACGGCCTAGGCTTCATGCGTTATTATGAAATGACGCGCCTAGTCCAGACCGTTATTATCATTGATTTTCAAGAAAATAGAATGGAGGGATTGCCAAGCTTTTGAACGAAGTGCCACCAGGAACCAGGTCTAATCCAGGAATTGAGACCCAGAAAACAGGCTTCAACTGATTAAAAGGAATTCAATGAAGAGTGAACAACTCGGAGCATCATATTGAATGAATAAGGAGATGACCCGACTTATTGGGTATAAAACGGGTGTCAACAGATGCCCCTCCTTAACGTCCTCTTTGCAGGGGAACGAGCGGAAGTGAAGCGAAAGTGAAATGGAACACGGAGATGAAGCGGAAATGAAGCGGAGTGGATCAAAAAGAGGGCGTTAAGGTAAACGACACCCGTTCTTCACCAACAAGCGATAAGAATTTTCTGGAAAAACTTCAAAACTGATCACAAGGAAATAGCTAACCAAAGGATGCAAGTCTGGAGGATTTAATTAACTAAGGAAAGGAAACACGGCTGGCCGCCGGAGGCAACGGAAAGGAAAGAGACTAAACTCCAGACAGGAATCTTCAGTCAACCAGATCAAGCGAGCAAATCGAAGGAAACCTTCAAATTCAGAGTGGAATAATTCTCCTTATCCAGGATCAAGAACACAGCTGTTCACCGTCAATGAGACCTCTTGAACAAATGAAGCTCATGAATGCTCAAAGAATGCGTATGATGCATGCTGGGCTAAAGAAAAACAAATCTTCAAAGCAAATGCAAAGAAAGATAAAATAACAAGATACTCGAGAATAATATTGCTAGATTGGGGAAACCAGAGTCAAGACACCATCTGCAACCACGGCGTGCAAGATAGAACCATCATCCCCAAATTTTCCAACCTAACGGCCTATCCAACGATTATTCATGTGAACTTAGATCATCATCATTTTTGTTTAAGGGGAACATCAGATCCCAGGACACCTGAATGACCAGCCGGTTCTCGAGATAATATATCATAGATAACATATAGTAATGCATTAAGGGATAAGGGAACGAGATACAATACCTGACTTACCTGCTTGACGGACGGCGAAGCGTGCCTTCTGTTCATAGTTCCTTTCATGAAAGATAGGTTAGCCAACAAGATAGTTATGATAATAGTTAAGGCATAACCATTGTCTGTGTGGTAAACTCATCAAATGTTTTTATGATGGAGATAAGTTTAAACATTAATTTTGACCATTCATTCATCAAGAAACTTGCAAGCATATAACGGCCTGACTCAGGAGCGTCACATGAAAATAACGGATTAAGCCTAGTCCGTCAACACCGAGTCGGTTCATATTCTTCAATAAAACAGTCCGTCACAAGCGACGGCCTTAGAGGGGGGCGTCAAATGATGTGACGGTCTAACGATAGACCGTCGCTTCTCCTGAGTTTTCAAAAAAAACAAACCGAACGGCCGTTCGGTCTCATTTCATGCTCAAACAACCAAAACGCCAAACCAGAAAAACCCACCGGCGACCTCCATCTCCACACTCCAATGGCTGGCGACGAGGCACCGCAGCCACCACCTCAGAAGAGAGGGAGAGGAAAGAAGATGGCTATAAGGCGGTTCCACCGCCGGCTCGAACGAGAGACCACCCCGCCGCCCGTGGAGGAAGAACCGAGGGGAAGGGAGCCAAGGGAAGAGGAGGAGGTCCCCACGGTCGTGGAAGAACCAACCGAAGCCTCCTTGGGTGCAGAGGAGCCCAAGGAACCAGAGCAGAAGAAGAGGAAGGTCCTCGACCATGAGGTAGGCCCTCCGCCCTAATTTTTAAATTTTTGATTTTTATGTTTTTATTTATGAATGCATGTGGGGGATAAGGGTAGAAATGGGTCTATGAACCCACTAGGAACACTTGTAGGCCATTTGGCCAAAGTGGGAAATCATGGGGATGCAGGGGAGAAATTCCCTACTGGCAGACTAAGTGACGGTCCCGCCAGCGACCGTCACTCTCTGACGCTCCAGGCTAAGGCCGTCAGAGACAAGTAACGCCCCATCCCAGGGCCGTTACTTCTGCCAGGGTTCCAAACTCTTTTTAGGGTTTTCAATTTTCAAATTTTTGTTTTCCTTTTCGATATTTAATGTTTATGCAATGTCTATATGATGCGAATGGACTAATTAGTGCTCTAATATGCAATGCAGGGAAAGAGGAGATCGAGGATCTCATGGCTGCAGATTCGGGCGGTGTACCAGGCACTGCCCGACTACCAGAGAGACAGACTTGCAGAGATGGGTTTCGCCGAGATGCTCAGCATCGAGGTGATCCGGATGGATACGCCATTGCTGTACGCATTGCACGAGAGGTGGGACCCGGTTAGCAGGGCGTTCATCTTCCCGTGGGGCCACATGATCCCCACGCTAGAAGACATGGCGAGGATTACAGGCTTGAGAGTCCACGGCGCTGCAGTGACAGGATGGACGTACGGCGACTATCGGGAGATAGCGCAGCAGCTACTGGGGTTGGACCTGATCAGGCCGGGCCAGTCTTCATCCCAGCTCTCGAGATCGGTGCTGCAGGAGAGTTTGGGGCTGAGAGGGGCAGCGATTGCCGTGGGAGAACTGCCGAGGAGCATCTAGGCAGAGTGATTGACAGGTGCGCCCTCGTGTGGCGGCAGAGGCAGGAGAGGAGGGGGATCGAGTGATGAGGCGCTTCTTGATACTGTTGTTCGGGAAGCTCCTGTTCGCGACCAGAGCGGATGTCATCAGCTGCAGACTGCTGCCGCTGATAGAGGATTTAAGCAGAGTGAGGAAATACGCCTGGGGAGCAGCGGTCTTGGCCTTCCTGATCAACTCGTTGAGCACCACGGACCGACTGACGATGCTGGGAGGCTTCTCGCCCTTCCTACAGGTAAAAATGCGCTTAAGTGCTTTCTACTATGCCATGATGTATGCTATGATTGATGATTTATGTAACTGACTTGATTCCTAAATGCAGATCTGGAGCTATTTGTACCTCCCGGGCATTGGGAGAGGCGCATTACTCCATCCTGGCCTGATACCGATCGCGAGGCGATGGTCGGTGGCGAGGGATACGGGGTCGGTCTTGAGACAGACCCGGATGATCCAGGACGACCTGGACTCCTACCCACACACATCGGTGAGCCCAGAACTTAAATGCTTTAAATGCTTTATATGCCTATATGTGCTCATGCTATGCGAATGCTGATGGATCTAAATGCCTGCAGGTGAGGTGGACCCCTTACCGCGGTGAGGGTTACACAGGACAGCCATGGGTGGAGGCGTCTCTATCGTATCGGGGACGAGACGTCTGGCTGCACTGCCTCCACATCATCGAGCCTCTGCACTACAGGCTGATCTTGCGGACTCGAGGACTACACCAGCCCGAGGTGACCTTTCCACGCCGCACCGACGACCATCCAGGCAAGTCGGCGAGAGGTATTAGTGGGAATGTGGATTGGCGTGCCCGGAAGGTGAAGTACGTCCTCGACTGGAGGCAGCGAGGCAGGGCTGTGAAAGAGCGGGCAGAGAGCGACGAGGCCTACCTGAAGGCCTTTGCTCGACACTACGGCGACCGGGTATACCGAGGTACCCGACGACCGGTATGCAATTCTAAACTAAGAAACTCTTTCTATATGATGAAATGCGGATGTGACATGCTGGCTCATGCTTTCTACATGCAGCTCGATCCTGAGGGGCGGATAGCTGAGCTAGAGGGACTACTCCACTCTACCATCCAGCAGCGGGATGAGTACCGGACTGCTTTGGAGCTCCTAGTGAGATTCTGAATGCTTATGATATGACTATGATTATGCATGATGCTAATGCTTTGGCTATGACAATGCAGCGGGCAGAGGGAGCTCAACGAGCAGGACCGGATGCCCCATCGTCGTCCTCGCAGCCTGCGGAGACAGGGCTGGGCGAGATGCTGATTTTACTCGGGCGGTTGCCCGGGCCGAGGAGGCGGAGGCCACCCTCGCGGAGCGGGTAAGATACTTACATGCTTTATGATTATGCTTATGCTAATTAAATTTATATGACTAACCTATATGCAATGCAATGCAATCTACAGGCGATAGAGCTGGCAGCGGCAGTGGCGGAGGCCACCCAGGCGAGGGCAGAGGTGGAGAGGAGCCGGGCCGAGACTGATCGAGCTCGAGCAGAGACGGAGCTCGTGCGGGCAGAGATAGCCCGACTGAGAGCGGAGACCCCTCGACATGTGGACGATGTGGAGATGGAGCGACTTCGAGCAGATTTAGCACGGGCGCGGGCCGAGGTGAAGGACCTTCGCCTTGGGACCGCGGATCTTGATCGCTACCGGACCGAGGCACGGGAGACGCGACGCCAGATCTTCACGCTGAAGATCAGGCTGCAGACAATGGAGCAGACGGTCCGGATGCTAGGCCGGGCACCAGAGCGGAGTTCTTCCCGGAGCGGGGCTCATAGGAGTGCTGCCCCTAGTGGCTCGGTTGGGGATTTCCTAGTTAGTTCCGCCGGCCAACAGAGAAATGAGAGGGCGAGAGAGGACAGCAGGAGGAGAGTGCTTCCATAGCACCGCCACCCAGGAAACCCGAGGGTGGAGAGGATGAGGGCGGCCCGACGGATAAGCCGGCCGAATGATGTACTTTTATGCTTTTCTTACCACTTGTACATGCCTTTTTATGAAAATGAAGTTTTGTTGACTTTTTTATGTGGATGTATGAATGGATATGCACGAATGAGTGATTGAAAGTACGCATGATGGATGTGTATGGGTGAGTGAATGCTTGTGTGGAGAAGGTGTGGTGTACAGATGTGAAAGACCGCCAGGTCTAGGCAAAGGATAGACAAACTGCCTGAATTTAGTAGCAGAGGAAATGACGGTCTGGTCTTGGACCGTCATAATCAAACGACGCGCCTACCTTAGGCCGTCATTCATGAAATATCTTATTCTGATAGCCGGGCTGCAGAGGAAATAGCGGCCCATGGTAGGAGCGTTAAAAGCAAACAACGGTCCTAGACCAGACCGTTGTTCATGGCAGAACATGGTTTTAGAACCACTCGCAGAAAATGCGACGGCCTGAAGGAGACGCGTCATAACGAAACGACGGTCCTAACCTGACCGTTACATGGCGTTCAGCCCAGAAGAGAGAGACTTGAGCGATTTGAAGGATATAACGGATTAGGGTTCGTCCGTTGAAAGGCGACGGTCTGAGACCAGACCGTAAACAGCCACAGAACATGTTTTAAGGAAAACCCAACCCACAGAAAAAGTGACGGCCCAGGGTAGGCGCGCCAGAGTGAAGTAACGGCCCTACGACAGACCGTCAGAGTCTGGGTCGTTTCCAAAACGGATTCGACCGTGAGAGCTTAGAGTCTGAGGTTCAGCCACTTAATCTCTTGCTAGAACCTATCCAAATTTCAGATAAAGCCTCCCAACTCCAATCTTATCCTTCCAAAGTTAATAAAAAGCCCCAGCAACTTGGGAAACTTATCAAAATCGCAGCTTGCAAAAACCTCTGTTCTAGGGTTGAAGAATTCTCCCTAACAAGCAGAAATCAAGATGAAGAGGTGCTTCGAGATGGCGGCTATGGAAGAGAAGATCTACACCGGCCCTAAGGCTGCAAGGAGGGAACATGGGGAGCTTCAACGGCTATCCTCGATCCCCAAGCATCTAAGCTCTAATGTCCAAAGGGTGGTAAGCTTGCATGACTTCATCCAAAGTTCAGATTTTTTGCTGCACTTTAATTTTCTTCATAACCTTCCTTCTTCTTTTCTTCTTCAAGCCTCTTCCTGGCCCAAGGTGTTACTCCAACCTGAAGTGGGTGGCTCCCATGGTAAAGGCACTCCCTTTAGAGGTGGTATCAATCCTCAAAGCATGGCACCTCCGACCCCTCTTGGTTCTAGGCAAAAACTTCCAGAAATTGTCTTTGGATTGGCCATGCCTTTCAGCCCTCGTGGAACTATGGCATCCACAAACTCATACCTTCATCTTCCCCTCCTTTGAAGCAACCATCCTATTGGAAGAGGTAGAGACCTACCTAGCCCTTCCTAAGACTAAGTTGGGGGATGAGGATCGGGTTTGCTATACAATAGAACCTATTGATCCGTCCTTGATCTTAAGCGACTTCATTCATAACCCAAAGGACGTGCGGACCATGATCAGCCCGCGCCACATTCACTTGATCCCTATGGCACAATGGATAGTGTCTCACTGTAAAAATAAGTGGGAGAGACACGAAGCAATAGCCAAGGCGGTGGCGGTTTGCTTGTGCGGGGTCTTCCTTTTCTCCACAACCGACCACCTCTTAGATATCCAAAATCTTAGCATTATTAGTGGACTGTGGCGGGGTATGTCTATTTCTCAAGCGGTCCTCTCATACCTCTATGAAGGACTAAGCTCGGCTTGCCTTGGAGGGCCTTTGTTCGGTTCCATGATACTCCTTGAGTGTTGGATAGGAGTGAGAATCAAATTCCTTCCCAAGGAAGATATAACTTCGGCGAGCCGGATCTTCGGGAGCCACCCCCTCTTCTTCATTGGAGGGGCTTTTGGATATTCTTCTCATGTTGAATGCAGGACGGCGGATAAGAAAACGCGGGATGAATGGCGCCTCTTCTTCAATGCTTTGCCTCTTGAAAAGTTCATCATGCGACCAAGCGTTCTTCGAAGCATTCTTCTCAAAATACCGCGGCGCCAAGGCCTCGACCTCCAGCTAGTAGGGAACACTACCATGGCGATCTACAACCCGCACCGATGCCATCTTCAGATCGGATTACCTCGAATCGGCGTTTCTGCACTATCACACTATCCTCCCCTTCTACCTAGGAAGATGGGGACCGAGGAAGATGAAAGATCGATCCGGAACGCGCTGACCATGTGGGAGATCAGCAAGGTGCGCCCGTGGCAAGCAGAAGTTGAAGAGAACGACGAAATACGCCGAGATTACGTGAAAGAGTTGAGAAGAATCCGCCCTCTTGCGGATACGAAACTGAATGTATCTTGATTTTCCTTTGTTTATGAGAGATATCATGTAATGGACAATCAAAGTTGAATTCATTAATCTTTGCTTGAATGAGATGAGATTGCCACAGTTGAGGGATCTTGAGTTCCATAGTTTAAAAGGCTAGACTGATGTGAGCAGAAAGGGCTTCTGGAGGATATGACGGATGTACTCTGGGCCATTATTTGGAAATGATGGTCTGCGATAGGCCGTCATAATGGAAGTAAGAAGAGCTCAGTCCCTGAAGGATGTGACGGATGGGTCTTGAGCCGTTATTTTTAATTAACGGTAGGTCTCAGACCGTTATAATGATGGTTTAATTGAAAGGAAAAGGGGCCCATGCCAAGGGAAGTGACGGTCAAATAGGGGCCCGTTATATGACTGTAACGGTCCGATCCTGGCGCGTTACACGCTCTGAACCTGCATAGTTGTGAGCTTCTGCTTTTGGGCTTGTTCCTGTATTCTGCACACACTTAGACATGAAAACAAGTTAGATCTGTTCTTAGACTCAACCCCTTGCCTTGAAGCAAGTTAGAAAATGACCGTTTCTTGATATTTGGTCAAGGGGTGGAGCCTTATTAAATAGGCGAAAAACATAATGAAAATGCGATGCATGCTATGCATATGATGGTATTTTTTGGAAAATCTTTAATGTTTTGGATTTTTGAAAATATTTGTTGTTTTTATATTTTGAAAATATTTGATTGTTTTTGGATTTTGAAAATATTTGTTGTTTTTGGATTTTTTTGGAAAACCAGTGCCTCTCTAGCAACACGAGACCTCCCTTGTTTTAGCTTGAGTCTCGAGACCGGCGTGCAATAGCGTGGCAACCCCTGGCCGAGACCTGATTATCGTGACGGTGTTTTTACCAAAGCCATACCTAGGGTACTCGTCTCAGTCCTAAAAAGAAAAAAGAACATAGGGGGTAAGCTTAGGCCAGGTATGGAAGTTTTTAGAATTTGATTCCCTCACCGTACAACCTTATTAGAGATTCGGTCTGTTGTGCCGGGGCTTTTTATGTCCGTCATCGAACCTTTGTCCACTTAGGCATGCATGCGACCGGGCTCATAACGTCCCACGGGGAACTGTACTGCCACTCTTGTCATGCCTAATCTTCTTTTCCTTTTGGAGCTTTTGAGAATTCATTCACAGACCTTGAGATGATGCTTTTGATTTCATGGTAAAGAGCACTTCTTTGCTTTTCTTTTCTTTTCTTTCTTGTGGAGTCAGGTCATAACGGACTTGCCCCTATTTGAGACCTCTTCTCGTTAGGGAGTTTGGATCGGTTGTCGCCTTCTTATTCACTCCTTGCCCCTGGATGCAGCCGAAGAATGAAACGTACAGGGACTTTGACTTTCCCCCAAAGCATGGCCGAGGAAAAACGGTGTCTTTTTAAGCAAGGAACCCGACCAGGGGCGTCGTGTAGTGTGTGTTTGCCTTACTCAAGACTCTCTTTTGAAGATAGGGAGGCAGTTCTTATTGCCGGAAAAGCACATGGTTTAGATTTTTAAGGAAAGAAACGCTTAAGATACAACCCATTCCACGGGTGAGAGAGCTCCTCACCTTCTGCGTTTACTAAACGATAAGCATTCCCTGAATAAGCTTCTTTTATTACAAACGGCCCTTCCCAGTTAGGTTGCAATTTAGACCTAGGACCTGCAGACCGAATGAATTTGCGTTTCAAAACCATTTCACCCTTGCAAAATTTTCGTTCAATTACCTTCTTTTGAAAATAACGCGAAACTCTCTTTTGATAAACAGATACGTGATCGGCCGCATTCATCCTCTTCTCATCTAGGAGTTCCAGTTGGACCAGCAACGCCTCTCGACGTTCATCGAGATTAAGTTCCTTATCGAGCTGTACTCTAAGTGAAGGGATTAAGATCTCATATGGGAGCACCGCCTCCATCCCGTAGGTTAGAGAATAGGGAGTTTGTCCCGTAGGAGTACGGACGGAGGTGCGGTAAGCCCACAGAGCTTCCACCAATCTTTCAGGCCAATCAGAAAATTTATGCGCTTCGCATGTTTTCTTAATGATTTTAAGAAGAGTTTTATTAGTGGCTTCGGCTTGACCGTTGCCTTGAGGGTAATATGGTGATGAATGATGCAATGTAATTTTGAACTTCTTACAGAGGTCTTTAAGCTCCTGGGAGACGAACTGGGGTCCGTTGTCGGTGATGATGCTGCTTGGCACTCCGAACCGCGAGATGATATTCTTCATGATAAAGCGGCACACCGTTGTAGCTTTGATCTCCGCGTACGCCTCGGCTTCGGCCCATTTGGTGAAGTACTCAGTTGCTGTGAGAATGAAGGATTTCTGCTTGGTCTGAGAATTAGGATCACCGAGTGGGCCGACGACGTCGAAAGCCCACATAGAGAATGGCCAAGGAGCGGTCATAGGATGAAGAGATGAAGCTGGAGAGTGGATTTTATCAGCGTGGAGTTGGCATTTAAGGCACCTCCGGACATAGAGGGAGCAATCCTCCTCCAGAGTGGGCCAATAGTAGCCCTGCCTAAGAATCCTCTTCGCTAGAGCCTGGCCATTGACATGACCTCCACACTCGCTGGAATGTGCTGCTTCTGCTACTTTCCAAGCTTCCACATCATCTAGGCATCTCATGAGCATTCCATTAGTAGCGCGCCTGTACAGTTCTCCTGCAATGATAGTGTACCTTGCGGCGGCTCTTCTTATTGCTTTGCGCTGCTCAGCTCTTGCCCCTTCTGGGAATGCCCCTTCTTTGCAAAATAACTCGATTTCATGGTACCAAGGCAATTCTTCTTCATCCAAAATCTCCTCTAGTTCTGCCAATGATACCTCCTCGAGATCTTCCTTTTCAGCTCTCACTTCTGCAGACTTCCTAAGGTTGGTGAACAAAGGATCCTGGAGAGAGGGTGCGTCCATCCTCTGGACGACGACAGTCTCAGTACTACGACTGAGAGGGAAGGATAAGGAGGAGGCCAGAGATGCCAATGCATCCGCCAGAATGTTCAGAGAACGGGGAGTATGGATATAGATTAGCTTGCGGAATCGCTTAGCGATGAGCGTGACCAAATCTTGATAGGGCTTGAGCTTGGGGTCACGGGTACGGTAAGTGGACAGAACTTGCCGTAAGACGAGCTGAGAGTCTCCTATGATGTTTAAATAACGCGCGCCTAAGAGATAGGCGTGCTTCAAGCCGGCCAGGAGAGCCTCATACTCAGCGATGTTGTTGGTAGCAGGAAATCGAAGTTGATAAGCAAAGGGGATGGTCACTCCCTCAGGAGTAAGCAGGACAGCACCGATCCCTTGGCCCTGTGAGTTAAGCGCACCATCAAAGTGCAGAGACCAGAAGGGATGCTGAGAAAGGACAGAGAGATGCTCATCAGGGAAATCGTCCTGAATAGAGTCGGTGTGAGGAATAGGGAGATGTGCAAGATGCTCAGCGATGGCATATCCTTTGACTGCCTTCTGAACGACAAAGGTGATATCGAATTGAGAGAGGAAGCTCTGCCAGCGAGCTAGCCTACTAGAAAGAACGGGCTTTTCTAAGAGATAACGGATCGGGTCCATTCTAGAGATCAGCCTAACTGGGTGGGCGAGAAAGTAATGTTTAAGCTTCTGAACTACCCACACTAAGGCGGCACAAGTCTTCTCCATAGCGGTGTACCTGGATTCAGCTGGATTAAACAACCGAGAAAGATAGTACGCAGCCCGCTCTTTTCCTTCGTCATCCACTTGTGCTAAAACCGCCCCTAGGGAGTCCTCAATGACCGAGATGTATAGGATCAGGGGTTTCCCAGGGACAGGAGGTTGCAAAACCGGGGGATTGGATAGATATTCCTTGAGGTCCTCATAGGCCTTTTGACAATCTTGATTCCATTCGAACTTGACCCCCGCCTTGAGTAATTCATAAAACGGACGGCATCTTTGAGAATGCTGGGATATGAATCTTCTAATGAATTGTAATCTACCAATCAGTCCTCGAAGTTCCGTAATGTTCTTTGGCGGAGGCATATCCATGACGGCCTGTGCTTTGTTAGGATCAATTTGGATCCCCCGTTTGCTCACTATGAAACCTAGCAGCTTCCCCGAGGAGACTCCGAATACGCATTTCTTCGGATTCATCTTTAGCTTGTACTCCCTGGCTCTCTGCAGCACCTTAGCCAAAATAGAGGGGTGTTCTTCCTTTGATCTTGACTTCACCAGAATGTCATCCACGTAAGCTTCCATATAGATGTGCATCATGTCGTGGAAGATAGCCATCATCGCCCTTTGATAGGTGGCGCCTGCGTTCTTTAATCCAAAAGGCATAACTACATAGCAGTATGTGCCCCAGGGCGTGGTGAAGGAAGTTTTCTCTTGATCTTCAGGAGCGAGATGGATCTGATTATAGCCCGAGTACCCATCCATGAACGATAGAGCTTCGTACCCGGCAGTGTTATCAACAAGGACGTCTATATGAGGCAGCGGGAAATCGTCTTTAGGACATGCTTTGTTAAGGTCCCTGAAATCAATGCATATGCGCACTTTCCCATCCTTCTTGAGAACAGGGACTATGTTTGCCACCCACTGAGGATATAAAACTACTCTGACGAACTTGGCCTTGTAAAGTTTGTCGACCTCTTCCTTAATCCGCAAGGCCATGTGGGGGTGAAATCTTCTCGACCTTTGTTTAACAGGTGTTGCCCCTGGTTTAAGCACGAGTCGGTGTTCCACTAAGGAGGGGTCAAGACCTGGCATGTCCTCATAAGACCAGGCGAAAGAATCGCTATACTCCCTCAGTACCTTAATTAGATCCTCTTCTACCTGTGGAGGGAGATTAGCTGAAATATTGATGGGCCTTGGATCTTCTTCCGTTCCCAAGTCGATTTCCTTCGTAGGTTCATCCACTGCCGTCGACGGCTGGTTGAATCTCTTCAGTCCCTTTGCATATAAGTCGGCAGTGTCCTCTACATCGCTGTCTTCATCAATTGGATCTTTCTCATCCAGCACTTCATAGACGCCTAATCCGTCATCGCTCCACACCCCTTCTATTTCCTTTTCATCTTCAATCGCAATCGCCGTGGCGACGAATTCTGGGCACTTCAAAAGAGCATGACACCGCTGAGCTAGATCTTGCAAGAACCTATCAGGAATAGATCGGGAAGGATGCGCAAGCGAGCGCGGCTCAGGAGGGGAAGGGTTGAACGACCTAGAACAAGACCCTACTTCTTTAGACCTAACTGACTCTACTTCTTTAGACTCGCTAGACCCTAACTCTGACCTTGGAGAGAGGAAGCTTAATGGAAGGGAAGGAGCAGGGGACTCGTGCCCCTGGGACGAGGAGGATGGAGACAGGATAGCATAATCTTTCACTGAAATCTGCATTTCAAATTTGACGTTTTTTTTTGGAGATCAGTGGAGACCACGCAGCACGACGGAGGAGGCGGGAGCTGCATAGGGAACAGCTCAGGAAAGATGCAATCGAAGAAAAGATCACAAGAGGAGGAACCCCACATCTCGTGGATTTGAGAGTTAAAAAACGGAGGGATGGGGAAAGCAGGCAGATTAATGGGGCAGCGAGGCCCATAAGCAGGAGGATTGATTGGAATCTGGAATGGATCACTGAAGGATGGATTAATCATAATCGGAGGAGGACGGGGTACAAACCCCTTCAGCTGGATCATGCACTGAAAATGAGAGGGAGATAGAGAAAGAGCAATCAGCGAGCTCCCTTCTTTCTTTGAATCATCACCAGGCCGCTTCTTTGGCCTCCATTGCATAAGCTGAACCTTCTGTGGCTTCTGGCTGCCTCTTTCACAAAACAGCCCCTGGAGGGCCCAGCTGTAGTCGATCACATCGTCATTTAGCCCCCTTGGCAACGGGGGTGGACTGGTGACTGGACAAACCGTGTCGGTTTCTGACTGGACTGGCTTCGCAGCTAACGTGCCCGGCTGTGGGGGCCCTCTGACAAAATGCTGACGGTAATCCCAGGTAAGCGGCCCAGAGTCACCCATCATTGATAATGCTGTCTCCTTGTAACCGAGACCTCGTCTGCCCATTTTCCTTCCTTTTGGTATGGGCTTGGTCATCCCTTGCAGCTGTGCACCGAGGCCTCTCCCCGGTTGATAGCCCAGTTTCAATATAATGTTCCACCCCTTCGAATCTCGAATCTGCGGCTTTGCCTTGATATTGACCGGGGTAGTGACGGGCTTAGGAGTGGTGTACGCCCAAGGAAAGTTTAGGTCTAGCACTGATAGCACGGGCCGGCTGCTTGGCCAGAGAGTAGGAAGAATCTGTTCAGAGATGGCCTTCACTGACTGTACCGTGGATAAACTTTGAACTTTGACGACCCTCCCTTGAAAAGGGAATTTAATGCATTGGTGCGCGGTAGAGGGCACGGCGCCAAGTGTGTCGATCCAGGGACGACCCAAGATAGCCTTGAACATAGGGTCGATATCAAGTACATAGAATTCTACAGCCATGGAAAGAGGCCCGAGCTCAGCCTGAATAGTGACTACCCCGTGACATGCCCGCCTTGAGTTGTCGTATGCTGCTATAGTGGTGGGGGTAGGCCGTAGTAACTCCTCAGATATATTGCAGGCTCGGAGAGTGCTGAGGGGGCAGACATTAATTGAGGCCCCAGTGTCGACCAGTGCTGCTTCAACGTCGACTTTGTTCAAAGTAATTGTTATGCAGAGCGGCATTTGCCGAGCCCCCGGAGGTGCAAGCTCGGTCTCAGAGAATGTGATTGCCGGCCCTTTAGAGATAGTTGCTAGTGCCGTTGGTAGACTGTCGACTGCCATGTCTTCACTAACCATGACCTTCTGCAAAAAATCCCTCAGTGCATCTTGATGGAGAGTGGACCTCTTGATTAACTCCAGCACAGATATCTTGGCGGGTACCCGATCTAGATGATGCAGTAAATCATATTGAGTCCCCGGTAACGGTTCAGCTTCCTCTTGCTCGGCCACCGGTTGGGAAGACTGGGGATTGCTAGTAGTGGCGTAGTTCCGATGGAACATCTTCCCGCTCCTTAGAGCACAATTTGCCACGGCATCGGGGGATAGTATGATGGGCCCTGCGGGGCGAATGAGTGGAATAGGTGGCGTGGGGGAGGTAGTTTGGTAAAGCGGAGGGTTGGTGAAGTTAATGGGGGATGCGCGGATGATAGGTGAAGGATTGGTGGGTGGTAGGGTGGTGATGGACGTGGATGCTGGTGAAGGCAGGGTGAATGGATGGGTAAGGATAGGTGCGGGATTGGATGGTGGTGTGATGACAGTGATGGGGGTTGGCGAAGGATACGACGGGATGGTGAGCGGATTTGGTGGAGCGGGTGTGAATGGTGGGATGAGCGGAGAGGGTGTTGGTTGTGTAGGGAGGATGAAGGAAGGTTTGTGGTGGAAGGCCATGACCTGTGGTGCGGCGCCATCATCATCAAATGACCACCCGGCGTTGGAGGCCGGTGGTTGGACTACATTAACTTGTGCCGGTGCTGGCGGCTGTTGCGGAGGAGCGGGTTGATGGTTCGGCATCGGATTCTGATGGATGCCCAGATCTTGTGCTTGCTGCGGTGGCTGCTGTTGTGGCGGCTGCTGCGGCTGCGGTGCTGGATGCTGCTGCACTTGCTGCCCCTGCGGCTGCCTTCTCTTCTCTTTGATTTCCATAATGGCCCTATGCATCTCGGCCCAGTCTATTCTCTGTCCTTCGTGTAAGTCGTACACGAGATCTCGAAAGTGAAAGCATCCTTCTATAGTGTGACCCGGCTGCCGGTGGAACATGCAATACTTAGTTTGATCAACAGCTGGGTTCCAAACAGTCCTTTCCGGAGGAAGTTGAATTGCATTTACTGCCATGAGCGCCGAGAATATGTCTGTAAGTGTCTCTGGCAATGGAGGATACTGGGCTCTTCTGGGAGCCGGGCGCTTGCTGTTGGGATTATTATTGTTGTAGCCGCCGGGTGGAGGGACGTTATGGTATTGCGGTGATGGTGGTGGTTGTTGTGGTGTGGTGAAGGTGTTTTGCGGGATGGTGAAGGCAGGCGGAGGGTTTTGTGGAGTGTTTTGAAAGTGTTGCGGAGCGGAGTTTTGCGGATTGCGGGGGCTTTGGTTGTAGCGGAATGGTGCGGCTTGGTAGGGAAAAGCAACAGCTTGTACTTGCTCATTTGTCTGGACTCCTTCGGTAACCGGCCCCTGTGGTTTCTTATGGTACTTGGGCTTTTGATTTTCGAAAAGAGAATGGATAGGGGAGTCCTTAAACTGAGTTTGTATAAATCGCGCCCGGCTATACAGTTGATGCATATTGGCTATATCGTTCATTGCCAGGATGTTCTTGAAGGTGGGCGTAGCATTTGAAATTAGCAGTTTAACTTTTTCTTCCTCTGGAATATGGCCGGGCACCCTGGCGGCCATCTGCCTCCATCTATCTGCATAAGTTGCGAATTCCTCATCCGGCTTCATTTTCTCGGCCACCAGATCTGTGAATGAATATTCCGGGCCGACCCGGTCTTGAAACCGCTGAATAAACTTGTCCTTGACCACTTTGAAGCTCTCGGCCTCTTCTAGGGGCAGAGAATAAAACCATTCCAGAGCAACGCCATCCAATGATCGGCGGAATAGGTACGCCATAAGGCGATCATCATATTGGAACTGCGCCGATTCATACAGAAAATCCCTCACATGGATGAAGGGATTACTGTTTCCATCATACTTACGGTAGTTGGGGAGCTCAGACTGCGGAGGGAAACGGATGTTCTGGAAGCTTGGGACGGGAATATCAGCCAAGGATTGTGGGCCCACCTTCTTCTGAAGAAAATCAAGTTGTTGCTGCATGGTGGCCCACTTATTAAGCAAATCCTGCTCTCGAGGGGGAGCAGGGGCAGTGAAGGGAGTTGATTGTATCTGGTGAGCAGGAAGAATGGCGGTTGCCGAGGGCGGGAGCCCATAGGAAGGAGCAGAAGGATAACTAGTGGAATTAGGGGGGCCGTAAGAAGGATACTGGGCCTGAGATAGACCCGGATTGGAGTGAAATTGGGCCACCCCGTGCTGTTGGGGCAAGAAATCGGATGGGCCCACGAGGACCTGTGGAGCCGCCAGAGCAGAGGGGTGATAATCCATCGGAAGAGAGGGGATAGGCGATTTCCCCTTATCAAAAGATTGATGGGTCGGATTGGAGGATTGACCCATCTCCATGCCAGCAAAGGTGATGGTCCGGGGCTGGACCGGGGTGAGCTCAATCGGGGTGGGCTGAACAGACGGCCCAATAATGGAAGAATTAGAGTGCCCCTGGACGGTAGCGGAGGGAGGAGGATTGGACCCTTGCATGGCCGGATAGAGGACCTGGAGTTGGGTCGGATCCAACTGGGCCATCATATGGAGGACAGAGCCCGCGGAAGGAGCGAATAAAGAAGGGATGACCTGACCACCTTCTATGGGCGTGGAGGATGAGAGAGGGGCGGTCCCCTCTCCAGCGGAGAAAGAAATAACCCTCGGGGGGTTCTCAAGGAGCCCTTGGGGAAGGGAATCCTCTTGGGAGCGAGGAGGATTGCAGGATGCCATGGTAGATTCGAAGAGGGGATTGGAATAGAATGTGAAGGAGGAAGCGACTCGAGGAGATGATTCGGACGAACGAAAACAACTCCACATGCAACGGACAACCTTGATAAATGCAAAACAACAAACACAACAAACCCACAATGAGCAACCGCACCTAGGTGATTCAAACAAGATACAAGTGATAGGGAATGAAGACACTCAAAAGCCAACCAAGTTGCTTAAGATGATGCAAACAAAGTTTCTTTATGGTTTCTCCTTTGGAACTTTAGTGAATTGATTGATATGTGCTCTCTCCAAATGGGTTCCTAATAGGAGGTGGATATGGACTTGGCCTGACTTTAAGTGTGACCACTCCTTCACTTATGCAACCCTAGACACAAAGGGGGGAAAGGTACAACCGGCCCGGCGTCCGTGTGGGAATCCACGGCTCGCGGGGACTTATGGAGGTCCCCGCTGTGATTTCCTAGTCGGCCCCAAGGAATATGGAGACGAGAGGTCCTCACAACAAGGTAGGAAATTGCAGTCTAATATATGAAAAGATGGATGACCCTATGTGCTCCGGAGTGCATGCAAAGTCTAGCCTAGAACCTAGCAAACAACGGTGCACATAATGATATGAAGATATGAATGGAATTATGGCAGAAATCAAGCAGCACCCAAGCAATAAATCACAGCCAAAAACTGCGGAAATAACTGCACCTCGGATGCGTACCTGCCAGGAGAGTGACGGACGAAGGCCCCTTGCGTCAGAGACAAATAACGGTCAAAGACCAGACCGCCATAAATAATGTAACGCAGGGGTTCCAGACCGTCGTATGAGCCAGGGAACCAAAAAACAAACTGAAGTAACAGGAAAACCCGTGAAAGCTCACACCACAGAGACAAGCGACGGCCCGATGTCCCCGCGTCAGAACACTGTAACGCGCCGAGACAGGGCCGTCATATGATTCAGAAAACCAGAAAGAGGGGTGAAAACAAAGGGATCAAATGACAACTGAACAAACAGATGATGGCAGGTTTAAACAGGAATCAGAAGCACGATTGGCACTAGCTGTCCCACCGTGATCGCCAAAAAATTATATGTTGATTGTTTGTTTACCTATCTCTTCTTATCTTCTTTCTTTTTTTGTTGATTGTGAGGGTTTTGAAAAATGATATGGCGAGATGATAAATAAACTACCAAAGATCAGCTCAACCTATGCACATGTGAACATGAACCTAGGCAATCAAATCTAACTCTAGCATGGGCATGCTATCTCAATCAAATTACGCTAAGGGAAAAACAAAAACACACGTCGGGGCGTGGAGCAAAGATAAATGAAAACACACCGCTAGGGGTGGAACAACCAAGGGGAATAAAGAGATTTGATGAAAAAAGACAGCTAGTGCCCAACACTAAGGAAAGTCGTGATCGCCACCAAAGTAAACACGAGTCAAAGACTCGAATATACCTTGGAAGTAGGTGGATGAAACACCCGCCCACGGGAGAGAAAACCAAGGAAAGCCTGCAGATCAACTTTCAAATAACGGTCCAAACCCTGTGCGTCGCTTGTAAGTAACGGTCGTGCGATAGACCGCCAGAAAGAAATAACGCTCCTGCACCTGACCGTCAGATAACCTGCAGTGAAAAGATGTGAATTCTTTGAACTCCAACCCTTCCAGCCAGCTAGAAGGCTTGGGCCTCGTGCTAGTGATCCTGTAAAACCTGCCAAGGATGTAGAAAGCAAAACAACACAACCTCAATTAGCCCTCAACATAAGTATAGCATCAATCCTTAAAAAGCTTAAGAACATCAAAAGGAGAGGGGATTACCGGGGAGTCGTTGGTTTTTTTTAACCCCTCTGGGCGTTTTTTAAGTTTAGGAGGATATGTGTATGCTTAGCAACAGTGAAAAACGTGGAGGAAGAGGAGGGACAATGCTTTTGATTGATAAAACCAAGGGAAACTTGAGCATGCAATAATGATGATCTTGACAAGCTAAGACCCAAAATTACTCCCTTGACTTGGAAGATGGACGTGGGAAGCAGCTCCTCCTGGATGTAGATGGCTCCTGAATTTGGCAGCACTTCGTCGTGAATCAAATCTTCCTCCCCCGGGTCATGAAATCAAAGGTTCTATTTATAGACTTCCTCAAACTCTCAGGTCGAGTTGAAGATAAATCAGCCAAGAAAGGAGGATAATCCTTAGCAAATCCTTGAGGATAAAATCAACAAGAGTCCAAAGAAACAAACGAGAGGTCCTGAGGATTAGAATTGAAGGAGATAATGCCAATCCAAAACCCTATCTCGTCCACGGAGTAGCAGAGAAAAGGCCTGAACTGTCAGGACTCTCTGAAGGAAGTAACGGTTGCACGATAGACCGCCACTTGGAAATAACGCCCCAAGGAATTACCGTCATTTTCAACCCTATCCAAAGGATAAGATCGACGGGAAGAAGATCTAAACAATAGGACTCTGCAAGTAAGTAACGGCCAGGGCATAGGGCGTCATAAGTAAACAACGGCTAGGGAGTAGACCGTTATTATCAAAGGACAACGAGGCCCTAAGTCTTGGGACTCTTCAACGATTAACGGCCTAGGCTTCATGCGTTATTATGAAATGACGCGCCTAGTCCAGACCGTTATTATCACTGATTTTCAAGAAAATAGAATGGAGGGATTGCCAAGCTTTTGAACGAAGTGCCACCAGGAACCAGGTCTAATCCAGGAATTGAGACCCAGAAAACAGGCTTCAACTGATTAAAAGGAATTCAATGAAGAGTGAACAACTCGGAGCATCATATTGAATGAATAAGGAGATGACCCGACTTATTGGGTATAAAACGGGTGTCAACAGTGGGGCCCTACGGAAATCAGTCTAAAAGTCGTCTCTCGGGGTAGCCTCGCCACCACTCCCTAGTAGGACCACTCGCGTGTCGGAAGGCTACGACTAGTGGGCAGTCACTAATGTGACCACTCTCCGAGGAGAAACTCCGAGAAACACACATGCACCATGCGCGAAAGTCGAGAAGAACCAAGTGACGCCGAGCCACTGGACTCTGGGCAGTCCTCTAGACTCACTAAATCTAACGGTCCTTGAGTCACAAGACTCGGGGTCAAGATCGTTGTACTAACGGCTCCACGCCGTCAATCTACCCTAACCCTAGGGTCAGAAACTCGGCACGATGACTCACGAGGCATTTCACAACTACTGAGACCATTCCCTCGAAAAGGGAAAGCACAGAAGCATGATTCCCAAGGTAGCTCACAAGCCGTCACACCGATTCCCCATCCCTGGGAAAAGCGAAAAACCCCCAGCCCCAGGCTGAATGACTGGACTCGCAGTCCAAGGCCATACACTTGACACAGTCGGGAACCATCTTCCGCAGAAACCCATGACCTGCGGGGGAACCCCACCGCACTCACACCGATACATGGTGACTCGATCAAGTGTAACACAAAGCCCAGAACACACACATAGGGTCACCAGACCCCTGAACACATGGGGACGCTAATCGAGATAACACAGTACCTCCAAACACCCCAGAAACACGGACATGGAACTCACGGGGTGTCCGGGACACTCACGAGGCCGAAGGTCGACCATTGGGTCACAACCGGGTCGATCGGAGACCAACACGACGGTAAACGGCACGACGAGCCCAAAGAATCGCCTAGCGGTCTACCCCTGGACCGCTAATGCCAGCCTAGGGGTCTACCCCTGGACCGCTAAGGAAAGGCTAGCGGTCTACCGCTGGACCGCTAAGCACTCTGGAACACACGAACCCCTAGTGGTCACTTCTCGGACCGCTAGGCAGGTGGCGGTCTTTTGCCTGACCGCTAGGCGATGCCTAGCGCTCCGTCGCGAGACCGCTACCCGACCGACCTCGAACCACTCCAAAATAGAAAACGGTCTTGCGCTGACCGCTACCAGGATCCTGGGGCTCTACCCATGGATCGCGAGGCATTGGCTAGCAGTCTACCTCTGGACCGCTAAACCTACTGGCGATTTATCGCATGACCGCCAACCTTGAACCGACATAGGGGGACCCCTAGCGGTCTCCACATGACCGTTTGGCGCCCCTAGCGGTCTCTGGAACGACCGCTAAATCGTCCCGAGCCCAAAAATGGCGAAAATCACGGGAAAGTCCATTCCACGTCCCGTTCGCGCCCACGCGAAGGGGAAAACAAGGGAAAACTAGTCCCCTATCTCTCTGGCACCGAGAGGCCCCATTCAAACCATAAAAATGCCGTTAAAACCTTATATCCAGCTCACTCCCCAAAAACATGCTTTTTCCCCAAAATTCACAAATAAGCCCGCTCGACTCACCACGGCCTATCAAACTCGCGGGAAAGGAAGTGCACGAGCTGGGGATCCATCTCCCTACCTCCACCGAAGATTCCGCGTCCCGAGGATGCCGATCCGCAAAGAAATGCCGTTTAAACCTCCGCCGGTTCACGAACGTACCACCGAGCTTCCACGCGCCACCGGCCCTCGATCCTCGACCCGTTCCTCGTTCCTCGCCTCCCGCCATCGTCGCCTCGCCCTCCTCCGCCACCTTCGGCCACCCGGGGGGAGGGGAGAGAAAGAGATGAGAGAGAGTGAGAAAGAGAGAATGGGGAGAGAGAGAGGTTAAGGGGGTCAGTTATAGGAAAATCCAAAAATTCTAAAAAATATCGAAAAATAGGAAAAGTACCCCACGCTATACTTGGAAAACACACAACGCAGTGGTAATGTCCCGGTGTCGGTGAACGTAACGGTTCACCCTACATGGGATTTTGAAGGTCCGATAGACAAAAACACGCGTAAACCGTAAAACTCAACCCGGGACCAACGAAAACGATCCGAAACCCACGGATCCCGATCCGAGAAATATCTAAACAACTTAGGGCATTACTGCCCTCTCTCCTTAAAGGAATTTCATCCTCGAAATTCAGGACTAGCACCAAGTCACAGGGGAAGAACACTGAACCAACTGACAACGCCGTTAGAGCCCCAGCACAGAAAACCTCGGTTCTCACGAAAGCACCAATCTTGAGAAACACAGCCAGACTATAATCGCGAATGACACCTCGCTCCGCACGCCGCACACACCGGCCATCAGAGCCGGCATACACCAAAGGACACAGTCCGGCATCACCTCAGACAACGCGAGAACCAATCATGGCACCGCTGCTACCATGTCGCTCACTAAGGAAACACAGTCCTCGTCACGAGAAACAACTACCGATCCATCCCATGGTCGACGGACAAATCACACATCAGCTTCACAGCCAGTTGACAGGTCGCACACCCTTCTCAAGGGAACAACCAATACAGAGCCTCCATCAGTTCACACCTGGCAAGCCAAGCGCTCACAACAGCACGGGACCAACTCTTCTAGAACTCAAACTTCGACAAAGCCCAGATCCCATCCGGAAGGCACACCACAAAATGACCACCAAAAAGGCTTCACTGATACACGGCTCTCACCGTTCACGATGCACAACCAACAACATCTTCTGTCTATGAAAGACCACACGCCAATCGCCAACTGCTCGTCAACGAGAAACCTTCGCCGGCCCAACAGGCACGATCCAACTCATAACATGCCATTCGCTGACTCACACAGACAATTACCACATCGCGAGCTGAACTTCTCTCGGACACTGCATCCGATCTCGAGCATCGCGCTAACTCAACCCTCTCAGGGGAGCACGATGAAACCAAAGACAAGACTCAAGAGTCTTCAGTCATCACCTCACTCGACTCAAGCTTACAGGGGAACCATCCCATGCTGGTCACCAAACCAGGGATAGCCACTCCAACACCAACGTCCCATCAAGGACCTCCAACCACACATGTCACTCCTCCGTCTTGTCTCATCGAAACCTTCGTCTCAATTAACCCAAGTGGACACCTGCCAATCCTGATTCCACCCTTACCACAGAGCCACGGGACACCACCGGGACACTTCATGGCACACGTCTCTAGGGGAGGAAAGTGCCATCCAATCTCACAGCAACTTGGTCCCCAATGCCGCAACCAATGCACATGGGTCCCCAACAATACACACTTTATCATGGTCGACTACGAGACTAGCCTTACCAGTCACTCGCAGCTACCAACCGGAACCCAAAATCTCTCAGAGATCACTTCCTCAAAAAATGATCTCATCCGAGGACACAACTTGCAACACAAGTCGGGCATCAAACCACCGACTCTGACCAACACGTCCTCGACCTCCGTCAGGCGACATCCTCAACAACCCCATCCGGCTCACACCGACGCCTGACATGGCTTCCATCACAGGAACAGGGTATTCATGCGGCACACTTCCCAATATTTTCCCCCCAACACTCCATCCTGCCAGTGCCAAGAACCATAATACCTCGAGCAACAGCACGGCAACAATGCGTCTCACACAGAGGAACCAATCCTCCAATGCTCAACGCAACCTCAGGAATCTGCCCGTAGCACCCAACGCTACGATCCTGAACCTGTGGGTTATGGGCCCACCAGGCTTCCGCTGCGCACTCTGATCCACACGTGCACAGCTAACACGGCAAATCGGGACTCGCCATCCCGACAATCCACAACTCGGCTGGGCAACTTCAAAAAATAGGGTGACGAAAGCTCCCTTACCTTGAACCCCAAGCACAGATTCACTCCCAAATTTGGCAATCTTCTGCAACTCTGCAGGCTCCGAACCGCCACGCATCAAAAAATCACGACACCAGCCGCAAATTCTCAAGAACACCGCCCAACTGGCACACGTCCTTCCGGAACAGTACCAACACACCCTCACGCAACAAGGGAATTGGGAAGGACTTCTCACAGGTAACCACCTTACCAAAACACGAAACTCGTCTCACACGGACTTCATGGCACACAGAGGCCAACCAACCCGGACACGTAATGCAAGATGATGAACCTTAGCCAAATGCAATCTCTCCAACCCACGGAGAAACCAACACTCCTCCGACCAATCGTAGAAACTCCACGCACGACCTGACCTTAAACCTCGCACATGCTGGGAACAACACCTTCCAGCGCAAAAAAACCTTTGCTTCCATCAGGTCGACGCCTCCGACACACTCGGTGAGTGTCACGTCGGACCACGATCACAACATCTCTCGATGCACCACCATGCAATTCCTCAAACTGCAACACGGCACTGTTGACACATGTTTTTTGCCTATGAGTTGAGTCATTTATCTTACCATCAATTATTGATGCCTCGAGTTGTCCATTGCTCATTGGGCTGTTTCATGCACGTCGTGGGCTTATTTTATGGTTACCTCCCTCCCTGGCTAAGTTTGACCTCAGATTCGGGCTTATTGGGCCTTGATTTCACTTGGTTTTGGGGTTAAATGGACTCATTTATCCCATTTTCTTAGTTTTAAGCGTCCAGGATTTACACGGTCTAGCGACCGGCCGTTCAGTGACTGAGCGGTCTTCTTAGAACCGTTGATGGATTTATTAGATATTTATTTGATTTTCTAAATTTCCACCGATAAGCCTTTAAACGGTCTAAAGATAGCTGTTTACTTCCATTGAACAGCCTTTTGTTAGGCTGTCCAGCTCCCAGAGTCCTCAGCTAGTTTGTTTTTCAGATAATTATCTATTTATCCTATTTTTCTGGATTTATCACCGACATGTGTACACGGTCTAGCATTAGACCGTTTCATTCATTGAGTGGTCTATCAGTAGACCGCCTTATCCTGAAGAGTCCAATGCCGTGATAGCCGGTCAGTTCGATGGATAATTGGATAATTTCTTATTTTATGTTATTTATCACCGACAGCATTGGACGGTCTAGCAGTAGACCGTGTAATTGTCTGGCCGGTGTATCGCGCGACCGTGTACATGATCGAAACCTGTGGGTTATTTGGATTTTCTCTCTCTATCCGTGGTTGAAACTCCACCTTCCTTCGCCATTTTCTCCGCGGTTTCTCAACCAAATGGGGTGTCGTTCGATCCTGGTGGAAGATAAGAGGATTATCTACGAATTTTATTTTGTAATCTCGGATTATTATCCATTACAAAATCCAATTTCGAGGTTAGACTTTCAAGGGTCTATAAATAGAACCCCTAGCCCAAGCTTGAAAGGGGGGAGATCCAACGTCGACGGCGAAGCTCTGCCGGATTCTCGAGCAAGCTGTAGCCAGGGAGGGAGGCTTTCTACATCCTTCTAAGCCTCCGGTTCAGGGAGTAGTCCATTGTTTTGAGTCTTAGTCTTGGTGTTTAGTCTTTAGTTCACCCATTGCATGCTTCTTTTCATCATCTTCTCCCCACGTTTTTCACTTGTTCACATCATTTTACACACTTCCTATTGTTTTTCACTCCCTATAGGGGTTTAAAAATCTCCCCAGGTATCGCCCATTCCATGTTATTACATTTATTTTCCATTTTTTTCTATAGCTACTACACTTCCTAGGGCTAATTTGGGTAGCATTTTCGTGTTCTCCACGTTGTTTTGCAGGTCAGCATCAGCACAGCACAAGGCCCATCTCCTCTGGCCGACCGGAAGGGGTGGAGGATCAAGTCCTACGTCTCGGAGTTTGGCAGAATCACAGGGTCTTCCTTCATCCGCTTAGAAGAGTACACGGCCCAGATCAGACCGTGCAATGCCTTCCTGCGGTCATCTATGAACCATTCTGTCGCCAGACCCGTCTTCGTCCCGCTTCCTTCTTCAGTGCTGTGAGCGGTCTATCGAGCGGCAGTTCCATACCTTGAGTGGTTCGTCCTGAACCGTTTACCACTGTAGCACTGCATTTTTTGGGCGAGTGCTTTCTCCCTTTCCAAGGTACGTAGTACTCTTCGGTACCCGTTGTAGACACGCCATTCCTAACGTCTCTTGAGAAAGTCTCATATTACTATACGACGCCCCGCGACGGCTTACGCATTTTGAATCGCTCGAGTGCTTCCTTTTCTTGAGTCTTCTTCCGCCCTTTTCAGCATCCGGAATCGTCTCGTCGCAGTATTCGGACGGCATCAACACCAGTCAGACGCATCGAAAGGTTCCGAAACCAGGAAGGGTGTCTGCCGGGCGGCTGCCAACGCCTTGTCTGAGGACCCAGGTGGGTCTTCATGGGGGCGTCCAGGATCCTGGACGCCCCCATTATTTTTATTTATTTTTCAAACCAAAAAAATGAAAATATATATATATATATTAATGGAGGCATCCAGGCCCCTGGACGCCTCCATGAAAATAAATATAAAAAATAAAAAATGCCAGTTGGCATAAAAAATAAAATAAAAAAAAATAAAAAAATATATTTTCTTGGAGGCGTCCAGGCCCCTGGACTCCTCCATCACCTCACTCACGGGGCCCCGCCCACCGATCGACGGTTTGTCGTGTGTGAAAGAATCCAAATTGTGGAGACGTCCAGCCGGCTGGACGCGCCCATTTCCAAATCACGGGTCGCCGCTCCAAAACCACGTGTTGTGTTAAACCGCGTGCGACTTTTGGTGGAGTTCGGTGGGACTTATAGAGGCGTCCGGAACCCTGGACGCCTCCATGAAAATATTCAGAAAAAATAAATAAAAATAGAATAAAATATTGTTTTTACTCTGATAGAGGTGTCCAGTGTCCTGGACGCCTCCACCCTCCGGAGCCCTATAAATAGAGGCCCACCCCCTCAGTTCTAGAGGAGCTTCTAAGAGATCCGATAGGCTGCCGGAGCCCAGAGGCTACCGGAGTCATTTCTAACCCGTGGGGTCTTTTGTAAGTGGAGGTTCTACCGGCTTCTCGGGTGCCCGCGCTCGTAGGAGGAAGGCTGTCCTCGTCCACCGTACTTCCACGTCGTCCCTACGCTACCGAAGCCCCGCCAGATCTCACTATCGGCCATCCAATAAGTCACTCTCTCCTTTTCTTTCATAGTCATCTTGCATTCATCATATCGCATCCTCCATCCCCCTTATAAGGGAGTATTTTTTCTATTCTTACGTCGGCATAATCGCCATTCATCATAAGTATTTTCCTCCTACTCGTATCCGAGAGGGGTTTAAAAGATAACACCAACCAGGTGTGTGTCTTGCCATCATTTCGTTATTTTTATCGCAAGGATTTGAATACTACACCTTCATCTTTCTAATCCACTCGTTACTTATTTGTCGTTATTTTGCAAGGGTACCCAAGGAAAGCCCTCTCCGTCGGCCGGCCGAAGGGGGAGGAAGAAGCAACCCGCCATCTGCCGCTCTTGAGGTAGGCGCGATCACTTTCTTTATTTTGGGGTCTTTAAGCCCCTGGCGATCACATCATGTTCTCGAGGCCGCGGCGAGTCACTTCCCCAATGGCCGTTTAAATTCCCGTTCTTATATTCTCTTTATATTCTGTTATATTCTTATCTGCTCATATTCTCGAGGCCGCGGCGAGTCACTTCCCCAATCGCCGTTTAACTTCCCGTTCTTATATTCTCTTTATATTTTGTTATATTCTTATCTATTCATATTCTCGAGGCCGCAGCGAGTCACTTCCCCAATGGCCGTTTAAATTCCCGTTCTTTATATTCTCTTTATATTTTGTTATATTCTTATCTCACTACAAGAAAAACCGCGAGTAGCGACCGACCTCCCGGTCGCTATTCGGTCGCAGATCGGTCGCAAAGAGATACTGCGACCAAACAGACACCTATTAGCGACCGAACATGTCGGTCGCTATATAATAGTCGCTAAATGGCGACCGATATAAATCGGTCGCAGAATAGGTCGCCGTTAGCGACCGATAATTATCGGTCGCAGAAGCAGTCGCGGATAGCGACCGATAATTATCGGTCGCAATATCAGTCGCGGATAGCGACCGATATCAATCGGTCGCATGACCCGTCGCTAATATATACAGTCGCTATGCGGTCGCTATTCGGTCGCTAATTTTGTAGTATTTTTTTAAAATAAATTTATATAAACGACTATAAGTCACCTGATAAATAATAATTTAATAAAATAAATAATAGAGACAGTCGCTATTCGGTCGCTATTCTGTCGCTAATTTTAATACTTTAATAAAATAAATAATAAAGACAGTCGCTATTCGGTCGCTATCGGTCCTAATTTTGCAGTATTTTTTTTTTATAAATTTATATAATCGACTATAAATCACCTGATAAATAACAATTTAATAAAATAAATAACCTGATAAATAACAATTTCATAAAAACATATAAATCAACTACACAAATCACAATCTCCACGAACTTCAAATTCATCACATACAAACACACAAATTAATCATACATCCATAATAAAATGACAACATGCAAATAACTAAAATGAAATCACAAATCCTCCGCATATGTGTCATCCTGGTCGTCGTCTCGTCCAACATCTCGCGACGGATGATCCTGTATATCATTTAAAAAAATTAAAATCAAATCCTTAATAAAGAAATCAATTTTTCTTGAAAATTAAAAGCAAGATGTTTTTCATTTAAGTGAAATTGACGAATGACAATTTTAAACGTTTTGCTCAAATCGGTAGTCCAATTTGGACTCCGTCAGTTTCTACAAGTCACTCTCACCTTCCCGGTCGTGTTGGAGTCATTGACAAATTAATTGGACATATATTTCTTTATTTTTGACCCTCTTACACTCGATTAACTTGGTTCTATTTAGGAAATGTAAATTTGAGCATCGAGCTCAAATTTGGAGTCCAATTTGAACTCCGTCAGTTTCTACAGGTTACTTTCACCCCCCATGTCGTGTTGGAACAATCGATGGATTGATTGGACCTCTCTTTTCAATTTTGGACCCTCAAACCCAAGTTCATAGAGTTAAGAAAATGATATTTTCCCCTCCTCAATCTAAATTCTTATATTTTGTAAGATGATATTTAGAGTTAACAAATAGAAAATCAATCAAATAAAATACTTACCGGAGGCTGCTGTGCACGAGGTGCAGGAGGTGCAGGAGGTGCTCTACATATTAACAAAAAATAAATTATATGTTACATAACAATAAGTGTGTTAAAATATAGCAGGAAAATGACTTAATATGATAAAATAAGATAAATACCAAGAACATAGTGAACAATAAATCCCGAACATCCATCGGAAAATCAGAAAAGCGACGGATGGGGCCTGGAAAATGTGCTTCAATTGACTTTGTAATAAATTGTGATGCTTGGGCTGGCTCTATTTTATTCCTGAAATTGAAAATATTAATACCACAATGATGAATAGATAATAAAAATAATGCATTACATACCCTTCATTTATCCACACTGCCCGCATCGTCTCATTATAACTGCCCTCCCCCTCGTGATGACTCGTCTCGTCATCAGCACGTACTATACGAAATGGACAAAAATAAATAAAACAAACTATCAAAAAAATATAGAAATGTAAATGAACATACCTGACTCAGCTGGAGGAGGTGTAGATCCACTCGCCATGTGTGATGGCGGTGCAGAGGCCGTCAATCTACCTGTTGTCAGTGGTAACGGTGCAGAGGTCGTGGGTCCTGTAAGGATAAGAATCAGATAGCACAAAAACATAAAGAATTATTTTAAACAAATACTACAATGCATTATACATGAAAGTATACATACCTACTACCGGTGGTAGCGGTGCAGAGGTCGGTGGTAACGGTGCAGAGGTCGTGGGTCCTGTGAAAATAAGAATAAGATACCACAAAAACATAAAGAATTATTTTAAACAAATACTACAATGCATTATACATGAAAGTATACATACCTACTACCGGTGTAGAAATGGAAGTAAATCTCCTCCCGCTACCCTCTCCCCTCCCACCTGAAGAAGTCCCACGCCGTCCTCGAACCATATCTTCAACTGGTAATAAAATACATGCATATTCATCAAATAGTGAAAGAAAGAAAGTTACAGAGTATTAAAATTTTAGGTAAAATTGTATACCATTAATCAAACATTCTCCATTTCATCTTCAGATGTTGGAGATATATCAAATTCAACATTCACATCTTCATTATCAGATTCATTTTGATCACTAATATATTCCTCCTCTTCGGAGTCCCCCAACTGTATTTCAGGTTGTTCTGGATCGACTTCTTCCACTTCATTCTCTTTAGATAAAGACAGTGCCTCCACAGATTCATCACTAGAAGCAGGCAACTCTACATCATCACCCAAGTCTGATTGAAAGAATTCGACATTCACATCCAACTCTACTGTTTCAGTCAAATCCAACTCATAATCCGGGAAAAGCCTTGTCTTAACCTTGCAAACTGCCCACCAATCATTTCTTTCTTTATTTCTAGACGATGGATACTTTGTATAATAGACCTGCTGGGCTTGTGCGGCCAAAATGAATGGATCATAAGTATTCAATTTAGACTTATGTCTGATATCGACAATCCCATATGTTGTGTCATTTCGAACAGAATTGGGATCAAACCAATGTCACTTGAACAGAAATATATGGTTGTCATCTCCGAGATATTGCAATTCTAAGATCTCCTCAATAATACCATAATAATCACGTTCGTTTTCATTATATGTACTTCCTTTCACACATACCCCGCTGTTCATTGTTGACTTATTCTGCCCATATTGTCTAGTGTGAAATCTATACCCATTCACAATAAATGCTGGATATGTACGTGCAACTTTCGATGGGCCATAACTACTCTCTCGAATTCTTTGATCAGTAATAAAACCATTTTCAACCTACATATGGAGAGCACACTAGTCAGAATTTGTCATTGGCCTAACAAGGAGAAAGAGTAGTAATAATACTTACACGATATTTCAGCCAAGAAGCAAATGATTTTTCTCGTTCTTTTTCAACCTCCATGTCAGTGAGATATGGACATCTTTGGATTAATTCTGAGTCAAATTGTCTGTATTACGACCATTGGAGCATTATAGATGGAATGAAAAATAATAAGTTATAGACACAATGTAATGTGAGCAGAGAACTTACGCAACATAAGGTTCAACCTCCATACAATTTAAAAGGATGTACATTTCTGCACAGTGCAATTCTCTATCATTTAGCATCCGACTCGAAGAACGTCCATACGCACGTCCAGGATACTTAAATATAGACAGCCGCTCAGAGTGAACGGAGTCTCCCCCATCATCATTACGTGGTGGCCGAGTACGACGAGTTTGTACCTCAGGTTCAAAGTACATTGAACAGAAATTTGATATTTCTTCCATAATGTACGCCTCCGCAATGGAACCCTCTACTTTTGCCTTGTTGCGAACTTTCATTTTCAATTCATGCATGCACCTACCAGAATGTTCATAAGATAATGAAAAACACATCAGCATCTAATTGAATTATGAGGAGAAAATATATATATATTACCTCTCAAATGGATACATCCATCTAAATTGTACTGGCCCTCCTACTTTAGCCTCATATGGTAAGTGTATAAGCAGGTGCTCCATTGAATCAAAGAATGAGGGTGGAAATATCTTTTCCAATCTACAAACTGTCGTGATCACATTCTGTTCAATAGTTTCCACATCTTCATACCTGAGCTCTGATGCACATAAAATTTTGAAAAACTGACTTAACTCAGTCACTGCTCCCCATATCGGCTTCGGCATCATATCACGAAATACAATAGGTAACAACCTCTGCATGAACACATGACAGTCATGACTTTTCATTCCATATATTTTCCCCTCATTTGTATTCACGCAACGAGCAATGTTAGACACATAACCATCTGGAAATCTCAATTGTTTTAGCCAAAAGCATACTTCTTTAATCTGTGCAGCTCCAAGGGCGTAAATTGCTTTCGGTTTAACTGTTTTACCATTTCTATCAATAAGTTCCAGTTCTGGACCAGCAGCATCTATGACCATATCAACATATGAACTTCCACTTCCTCTATTGGCAGGCTCGTAGGACCACAATGTTTCACCATGACATATCCAGTTTGTATAATCTTTAACAAACCCCTTTCTGTATAAATGACGTTGTACATCCCATGTTGTCAGCCACTTCAAATTCTTACAGACTACACAAGGACATCGGATACGACCCTCACAATCTACAGCTTCAATAGGATTTCTCAAAGCAAACTGAATGAATCTCTCAACTCCATTTTTAAATTCCATAGACACCACCTGATCAACTACTCTACGGTACATCCATGAACGATCTTCAGACATTTTCCCTATGCGAATGAAATGTAAACACACAAAACTTTAACATGTTTAACAAAATAAAAAGTCCAACCCTTTCCTCACATCGTCCATCTCTGCCATTTTAAATAGGACGGAAATATCATTTAGATTTTCACTTTTTAACCCATCTGTGAAGGTTTGATCGCACGATTAATTACTATATGTGTTGTGTTATTTGCTAAAAATTTCGGCAGCATCTCCCCACACCTCTCCGATATACCACAAAATGTTTATTGATTAAGAAATTTTCTTAAACACTTACTAATAAGTGGTTAAGAAATTAATCAAAATCAATAAAGGTATATCAGAGAGGAGTGAGAAGACGCATCCAGCCAAAATTTTTAACAAACAACACAAACACATATAGTAATTAACCACCTAAGTGCGATCAAACATTCACAGACTGTCCAAACGGGACAATTCAAGACTTTGAGTTAGATATACACATTCTCATCATTCAAAATGAGAACGTGCACATCAATCCCAAAGTCTTGAACGGGTAGATTGATTGACACGGGTTTAACACACTCTCCTAAGATGCGTGCAATGTTAGGTTGCACCCACGCATCTCAGCTCACATACAACACCCAACTAATTAAATATTGACAAGATAATAACACATTCTAAAAACATAGCAGTAACATGTTAAAATAAAATTCATGCTCTTATGAATGTGCTGGAAATGCTGCAAGTAACACCCAACTATCTCTAGCTTCATATATAATTACTATTTTAGAAATGCTACAAGTCTAAATAACAAAAAAGAAAAAATAAACAACGGAACAGTGGTCTTCAGACACAGTATTCTGATTAGACAGAGCATGGATATATTGCAAGATACGTGATCAAACCGCCCAGCATCTAAATAAGGTTAGGTGCATCATTCTGTTTTAGAAATCTGATTAGAAGCGCCACAGGATCACAAGAGCCTTCTTTAGGAATTCTCATCCTCATGATTATATGCCAACTGAATTACATTTCATAAAGAAAAAATAAAATCAGCAGCAAACTCTCTACATCATAAGGTTGTGATAGTCAGATATATATCTTGCATATCATTCCATTTGGACTACGGACAAGGGAAAAAGGAAAAAAGATTCTGACTGAGTGCATGCATACGAATCTATGATCCACTCCCACAAACACATGAAGAAATCATGCTGCCAGATGCTTTTGAACATAATTGAATCTTTAGATCCAGGCTAAGGATGAACAGGTCTGATTTTGGTGCAGATATGGGGTGCGGGTGCATCCAAATCCAAGTCAACAAGGAAACTACCATCTTAAACTGTCTTATAAGACCCTATAGTTCTATCGAAAAGCTACAGTATTATAGGTATCATATAAATATCAGATAATTGAATAATACTTAAATTACTATTTTATCCTTTAATATCATCCATTAATTTAATCTAATGATCAAGTATACATAAAATAAAATTTAAACATCATATTAATACCTATTATATTAGTTTATTTATTTTGGGTACACCACTGATTATCAGCTCCAAATACATATACATCCATTACCAGGATTCTTCTTTCCCTACAACAGCAGTTGCTTTCACCTTAGGACTTGGAAAAGAAAAATAAAGGCATCTAATCTCATGTGCATCCATTTGTTGGATAACGTGATGAATTCAAAATTGAATACATCATCTGAAAAGCAAGGAAAAGGAAGTAACTTGTTCTATCGACCCACTCGGGGTCCTCAGAATGCATAATGCATTGCTCACCACTGTTAAGTATCAACATAATGTAGCCAATTAAGGCTCAGAAGAAGGCTCAAAAATGGTTAAAATTGGGAGCATGTACACAAATGGAAATTAAGGAACCCCAATGTGACTAGCTTGTCTAATTGTGAAAGCAAGTACATGATCAGCATCCCCTGAGCCCCAAACCACATGCACATGCATGAACAAGTCAAATTGTACATGTACATTATACATGTGGAAATGTAACCTACCCAGCCAAATGCAAAAGGAAGATTGTTCCCAGTTCCTAATGGTACTGTAGCAACAGGAGGTGGGTGGGCTAGTTTGAGATCAGAGACCACTCCAAGCATGAATTTTATTTTAACATCCAACACATTCATAAGAGCAGAAATCAAATATAGTAGGATATTAAAATTTAATACCGGAGCTGGAGGGGGGGACCGGAGCCGGAGGGGGGGCCCTGCGGAGGGGGAACCGGAGCCGGTGGGGGGACCGGAGCCGGAGGGGGGACCGGAGCCGGAGAGGGGCCCTGCGGAGGGGGGACCGGAGCCGGAGGGGGGCCCGGAGCCGGAGGGGGGCCCTGCGGAGGGGGGCCGGCGGAGCCGGAGGGGGGGCCCTGCGGAGGGGGGACCGGAGCCGGAGGGGGGACCGGATGGGGAGGGGAGAGCCGCGCCGGAGGGGGAAACCAGATGGGGAGGGGAGAGCAGCGCCGGAGGGGGAGGGGGGGCTCGGGCGGGAGGGGGCCGCAGGGGGAGGGGGGGCTCGGGCGGAGAGGGGCTCGGGCGGGAGAGGGGCCGCAAGGGGAGGGGGGGCTCGGGCGGAGGGGGGCTCCGGCGGGAGGGGGCCGCAGGGGGAGGGGGGGCTCGGGCGGAGAGGGGCTCGGGCGGAGAGGGGCTCGGGCGGGAGGGGGCCGCAGGGGGAGGGGGGGCTCGGGCGGAGAGGGGCTCGGGCGGAGAGGGGCTCGGGCGGGAGGGGGCCGCAGGGGGAGGGGGGGCTCGGGCGGAGGGGGGCTCCGGCGGGGGTCCGCCTCACTTACCTCCGATGGCCGGTCCCCGCCGCCGCTCGCAGTCGTCCGTCCACCGCCGCTCGCCACGCCGGTCGTCCGTCCACCGCCGCTCGCCACGCCGCTCGCAGTCGTCCGTCCACCGCCGATGGGAGCTGGTCGCGGGGGGGAGATGGGGGGGCCGCAGAGGGAGGGGGGGCTCGGGCGGAGAGGGGCTCGGGCGAGAGGGGGCAGCAGGGGAAGGGGGGGCTAGGGCGGAGAGGGGCTCGGACGGGAGGGCGCCGCAGGGGGAGGGGGGGCTCGGGCGGAGAGGGGCTCGGGCGGGAGAGGGGCCGTAAGGGGAGGGGGGGCTCGGGCGGAGGGGGGCTCTGGCGGGAGGGGGCCACAGGGGGAGGGGGGGCTCGGGCGGAGAGGGGCTCGGGCGGGAGGGGGCAGCAGGGGGAGGGGGGGCTAGGGCGGAGAGGGGCTCGGACGGGAGGGGGCCGCAGGGGGAGGGGGGCTAGGGCGGAGAGGGGCTCGGGCGGGAGGGGGCCGCAGGGGGAGGGGGGGGCTCGGGCGGAGGGGGGATCGGGCGGGAGGGGAGGGGGCCGCAGGGGGAGGGGGGGCTAGGGCGGAGAGGGGCTCGGGCGGGAGGGGGCCGCAGGGGGGAGGGGGGGAGCTGGTGGCGGGGGGGGGGGGGAGATGAGTGATCCGCGACCGCTTCGCGACCTAAATAAATTCGGTCGCAAGATCAGCGACCGATTAGAGACCGAAATAAATTCGGTCGCAAAATGGGTCTCAGACGTGCGACCGATTATATCGGTCGCTATAT
>JAHNEJ010001018.1:0-56448 GCA_022559845.1 Amorphophallus konjac | reverse complement strand
TGTTGAGCTAGAGAATGCGAAGGTCATTCTAAACTTGGGTGTGGAACACGGGAAGAGCTTCAGGCGGTGAAGATTATGGGATCCTGCTCATCTTTCTGAGCAAACCCCGTGAACTTCTCCTGCGATGATGCCATCGAGCAAACACATGGACCAATTGAAAACCATCGGTGGGGGAGGGAAGGAACGGCATTCATTCATTCACACACGATACTAAGCATGATAAAAAAGAAACATACAGGATACGAAGATATGCCATGAATGTGACCAAATGGCCGACCATTTCATTGATTGGGATACAAGAAGTTATAGCCCTCCATCGGGCATGAGAAGAAAAGAAAAAAATAAAGGGAACCCACCTATAGTGAGCTTCTTCCTCTCCCTCTCTTCTCCCTCTTGTTCTCTCCCTTCTTCTCCTGCGTTCTTTCTTTTCTGGTCTCTTCTCTGTCTTCTCACGCTCTCTCCTCTTCAACCGCTTCCTCTTTATAGGAGCGAAATGGCTTGATCCAGCGCCACTTGGCCCACTGGATCGGCCTGGGCTTGCGGCCCACGCCAAAATCATGGCTTTTGCCTTTAATCGGCATAGCCACCCTACTCCAATGCCAAAATGACGTCAGATCATTTGTTTATTGCTCTTAATGAAGCCGTCTCGAGCGTCTTTGGTATTTCTCCTTTCGCCGTCGGGCAAAAATGTACCGTTCCTTTTCCCGAGACGTATCGTTGGGCATTCAATGTGTATTTCAAATCATCCTTTCCAAATGTAGTCCTTAGGTTATCCCGGCGTGGTTGATTTGACACTGGTTCATGTTGACTTTGATAATTGGAGTATCACCATCAGGGAGAGCATGTTGACTCTTTTACTTAGGCGCAATATCGGATGTGCTGAGCACACTCGCAAGCAAACGTCATTTCTGAATGCGGGTTTAGATCGATCCAGTGTGATTTTTCAGATGCCATGTCAAAGCTTCTGTCATTGTTCTAGGGGATATTCTTTGCATGTGGCGCTATATTTTAGGTGCCAATAAACGTCCCCCACTTGTTGGTGGCGCAAACGAGGAATGAGGGCGTGGGACCCGCGAGTGTATATTTCTTCATCATATCGCTTCATTTTGTGAGCTAGCATTGTCCCTTTTGTGAGACAACGTAGGGTGAACCAACGTTGGTTCTTAGCTGGTGAATCGGCGCATGGTGAGCCATGTGAGTATACGAGAAAGCGTTCACCCCTTCAGCGAAGGGGTGAGGGGATCACTTCACTACAATGAGCATGCAGGCCGAGCGATTGGCCCCAAAGGGGTTTAATCGACGGCATGGGGTCAATGCCAAAGCAAGGAATGAAGAGTTTTGTGTATAGGTTCAGACGGGAGGTCTAAAGTGAAGGATTGGGGGCGAACCCCGGTGGGACTATGGGTTGATGTCGAGGTAGGACAGGTGGTATATCATTGACTCAGACAGAAGGTCTAGGCCGAAGGTTCTATAGTAATCCCTAGTGAAGGATCTGCGCGTCATAGGAAAAGAAGTTTTCGATGATGGTAGCCTTCTTTTGTTTGGTCCACAGGGTGACCTGATGATTATGGACATCATTTTTTGTTTTTTTACTTTTTTTACCACGTTATAGACACAAGTGCCCATTCGGGTTTTCATCGGAGCCAGCCCCTTCTTACTTTTTCCCACGTGCCTTCTCAGGTTTTCACGTGGCAGGGTACCCAATTTTGCCCATAGCGTCCTTTCAGATTTTCACCACGACCGGGTTTTAGGCCATTATTGCCCTTGCTCAATGGGATGTTTAAGCAAGTCCTGCAGGGCACCTCTATTTTGAGCCCCTTATATATATATATATATATGAAGCTCAGGCATGTTTCCTATTGTCAATACAATTTTATCCATTGGCACAGACAGAACGGGTCTAAGCCAGTCGGTTATATGCATCAGTTCTGACAGGGTGTCAACACCGACATAGTTGTATCGTTGGCATTGGGTTCATGCCAATGCAAAGAATCAGGTGTATCTGACTTTGACGGAAGGTCCAGGCAATTAGGTGCTGTAGATTGGTCCTGGCAGAGAGTCAGATACCGATCATTGTTATATCGTCAGCATTGGGTTTATGCGATCGATGCAAGGAATTAAGTGTATCTGGCCTTAGATGGAAGGTCTAGGCCACTGGGTTGTGTAGATTGATCCTGACAAAGAATCAGATGCCAATCATAGTTGTATCGTTGTCACTAGGTTTATGCCAACGCAAGGAATTAGGTGTATCTGGCTTAGGCGAAAGGTCTAGGCCATTGGGTTTGTGGATTGGTCCTGGCAGGGAGTCAGGCACCAGTCATAGTTATATCGTCGACATTGGGTTTATGCCAATGCAAGGAATCAAGCTTATCTAGCATAGACGGAAGGTCTAGGCCATAAGGCCGTATTGATTGGTCCTGACAGAGTGTCAGATACCAATCGAAGTAGTATCATCAGCATTGGGTTTATGCCAATATCTGGCCTTAGACTGAAGGTCTAGGCCATACTCCTTGGCTAAGATGAAGAGTCACGGACACCGAGTTAGTGTTATCATTGGCATTGGTATAATGACAAAGTAAGGGGACCAAGTTTCTCTAACTTAGACGGAAGGTCTAGGCCATACCCCTCTGCTGAGATGAAAAGTCATGGGTGCCGAGTTAACAGTTATCATCGATACTGAGATTGTACCGAAGCAAGAAATCAGGCTTCTCTAACTTCGACAGAAGGTCTAGGTTGTTGGGCATGTGTAGAACATGCTTGATTCTATTGTTTAGATGATGTCTGACTATGACTCATTGATGAGTCTTAATTGCATTTGATGATGTTAATAATCTTGTAGTTCAGGTCAAGACTAAGCAGTGTGAAGATTTTAAGCCAAAATGTTGAAGAATGAAGAAGGCAAGTCGACTCTAAACGACTTTCGAGTCGACTCCAGCCAACCTCAAGCCACCCGCCAGCTGAAGCACATAAGGGTGACAAATATGTCCTTAAGGCAGACAAATAGGAGTTAACGATGACAAATAGATATACAAGGGTGAAAATGGCTTGCGAAGTAGAAACGTGCAAAAACAACATAGTTGCGTCGACGCAACGTCCTTGTGCGTCAACGCAGTGAAGCAGAAGCACCTCCAGTTCCAGCACAGACATGGGCGTGGCTCTTCAGTTGCGTCAACGCAATGGCAGTTCTACGGCAACGCACCAGAAGATCTTTAAGCAAAAAGGGATGAACCAAACGAAACGGCTATTGACAAACAAGGGTGACAAATAGCTCTTTAAGGGTGTAAAATAATCGATATTAGTGAAAAATAGCCTTAGCAGTGCAAAATGGCTTGCGGAGCTGAATTGAGCAAATTCACATAGGCTGCGTCAACGCACCCCTTCACAGCGTCAACGCCGTCAACGCCAGCTCGCCAGCAAACTGTGAAAAACTCTTGGCTGCGTCAACACCGCCTCCCTCACTACGTCAACGCCATCAACGCCAACATGCCCTTCGTCAAAGCGCTTCACTAAAGTGTCGACCCCAGGAGTCGACTCTTCATTTTCCAGGTTCCATCTGGGAGCAGCTTAGCCAACTGCGTCAACCCTGTGCTCTCAAGGTGTCGACGCAGGGGGTCTTTCAGAAGCCGTCTGAAAGGACACCTTCAACAGCTACGTCAACGCATGGGGAAAGCTGCTTCGACAAGCTCAAGGTTCATCTAACAAAATCAAGGCACTTTCTATCTACATCACAGCTGTTCGATGAAGCCATTCAGAAATCGTACAAAGAGCAAAAAGATCTGACGTAACCCTCTGAAAAATATGAATTTCGAGGTCTGGTGGAGGTTCCCAAGACTGACCTTGTCCCTATCATCATTAGTGATCAGAACAAACTTTTGGACAAGGTATCTGTCAGCACACTATCCAGGGAAAAGGCTCCTCTCTGATGTCCTCTCTCTTGGAGTCTGCCAGCAAAATTTCTATCTGATAGAAGTCTTCCTGGTCAAAGGGACGTCCTTCTCTGCTAGCCAGCCCATGATAATTAAAGATGTTGCAGGCACTTTTGGTCAAACCTCTTATTTTATTCCAGCCATTCAAATTGAAGGATCTTGGAGGGAAACCCTTGTGTCTATGCTGGACCAATCAGATCGCAGGATTCTTGGAAGGAAAATTTCTACCCAACCTTCTATATATATGAAGCTCTCTACATGAAGAGAGCTGCTGTTGTTGTTGTTGCTGCCACTGCCATCTGAAGAAAAAGAAGAGAAGAAGAGAAGAGTAGTCTGAGCCTTCCATCGTGAGCATTTTGAGAGGAAGAAAAAGAAAGTGGAGAAGAAGAGTAAGCAGCTCCTTAGCATTATCCGCCCAGCCCTGGTTCGACCCAAACTAGTGTTGTTCACAGAAAAGAGAGAAAGGAGAGCAGCCCTCCTTGCAGCCTATCTGAGCCTAAGAAGAAATCACAGATCTGACCTATGTCCAGATCTGCTTAAAGAGCTTCCAGATTTTCATCTGAAGCCACAGTTGTTCTTTCCTTGCCTTTCTGCTGGCTTTTCTTTGCAACATCAATCTGTAAACCATGTGTTTTGTTGTGCTTACAGTAGTGTGTCTGGTGCTCTGTTTAGAGACCGGAAGTGTTTGTGCTACTCTTGCAGCTTGTTTTCTTTGTTTGTGTGTGTGTGTGTGGGGGGGGGGGGGGGGGGGGGGGGGCGTCGTCCTCGTGTGTGTTCAGGACGTCGTCCTCGTGTGGTAAAGTCTCACCGGTTTGGTGAGGGGTGGATGTAGGTCTACGGATTTGCAGACTAAACCACCTTAAAAATCCCTATGTTATGGGTTGTGACCTGTGTGATTGCTCCATGTTTCCTATCCCCATTCACAGGTTAGGGTGCTAGTGTCTACATGCTTATTTCAATTACTTTCTAACTCATACACCAGCATCCTTCTCACACACACCACTAGAGTCTTGTTGAGCAGCTTATCAAGTCTAACGGTTGAACTGTGTATGTGGGTGTGTCGACCCCACTAGGTCGCTGCGTCGACGCAACCTCTTGATGAACTACCAACGTTTGAGGGTGTGCAGACCTCAGTAGCCTGTGCACTGTGCTTTCTCCATTTTCATTTGAGCTTTCCTATTACATCCGTTGTGCATTGTGTCTAAGTGTCTCATGTGCATTATAGCTGATGGTCGTGCTTTAATAAGCTAAGTTTTTAATTGGTCATAGTCTTTTGAACGGATCTATTCAACCCCCCCTTCTAGATCCGGTTGCACCCAAGGGACCCAACATGGGTCATACCCCTCGGCTAAGACAAAGAGTCATGGATGTCGAGTCAGTGGTATCATTGGTATTGGGATTGTACCAATGCAAGAGATCGGGTTTCTCTGACTTAAAGGGAAGGTCTAGGTCATAACCCTCAGCTGAGATGAAAAGTCATGGACGCCGAGTTAGTGGTATCATCGGTACTGGGATTGTATCAATGCAAGGGATCGGGTTTCTCTGACTTAGACAGAAGGTCTAGGTCATACCCTCGGTTAAGATGAAAAGTCATGGGCGCCAAGTTAGTGGTATCATCAGTACTGGGATTGTACCAATGCAAGGGATCGGGTTTCTCTGACTTAAACGGAAGGTCTAGGTCATACCCTCGGCTAAGATGAAAAGTCATGGACGTCGAGTTAATGATATCATGGATACTGGGATTGTACCAATGCAAGGAATCAGGTTTCTCTGACTTAGATGGAAGGTTTAGGTCATACCCCTCGGCTAAGATGAAAAGTCATGGACACCGAGTTAATGGTATCATCGGTACTAGGATTGTACCAATGCAAGGGATCGGGTTTCTCTGACTTAGACAGAAGGTCTAGGTCATACCCCTCAGCTAAGATGAAAATTCATGGACGTCGAGTTAATGGTATCATCGGTACTGGGATTGTACCAATGCAAGGAATCGAGTTTCTTTCGAGTTAATGGTATCATGGGTACTGGGATTGTACCAATGCAAGGGATCAGGTTTCTCTAACTTAGACAGAAGATCTAGGTCATACCCCTCGGCTAAGATGAAAAGTCATGGATGCCGAGTTAATGGTATCATTGGTATTGGGATTGTACCAAAGCAAGGGATCGGGTTTCTCTGACTTAGATGGAAGGTCTAGGTCATACCCCTTGGCTAAGACAAAAAGTCATGGACGTCAAGTTAGTGGTATCTTTGGTACTGGGATTGTACCAATGCAAGGGTAACAGGTTTCTCTGACTTAGATAGAAGGTCTAGGCCATACCCCTCGGCTGAGATGAAAAGTCATAGGCGCCGAGTTAATGGTATCATCGGTACTGGGATTGTACCAATGCAAGGGTAGCGGGTTTCTCTGACTTAGACGGAAGGTATAGGTCATTCCCCTCAGCTAAGACAAAAAGTCATAGGTGTTGGGTTAATGGCATCATTGGTACTGGGATTGTACTAAAGTAAGAGATCGGGTTTCTCTGACTTAGATGGAAGGTCTAGGTCATACCCCTCAGCTAAGATAAAAAGTCATAGGCACCGAGTAAATGGCATCATTGGTACTGGGATTGTACCATAGCAAGAGATCGGGTTTCTCTTACTTAGATGGAAGGTCTAGGTCATACCCCTCGGCTAAGACAAAATGTCATGGGCGTCGAGTTAATGGTATCATTGGTACTGGGATTGTACTAAAGAAAGAGATCGGGTTTCTCTGACTTAGACGGAAGGTCTAGGTCATATCCCTCGGCTAAGATGAAATGTCATGGGCACCGAGTTAGTGGTATCATTGGCACTAGTATAATGCCAAAGCAAGGGATATTTGATCCCAATGGGACCGAGAGTTGGTGTATGTGTCGGGTCCAAGCATGGGTGCAGCCGGATCTTGAGGGGGGATGAATAGATCCCTTAAAAAATATTCCTTCTCAAAAACTTATTTTGACCAGACAAAGTTCTGGTTTGAACACAGCGGATATAGCAATGATACTCGGACATGTAAGTGCTTGATATAGATTCTCAAAGCGTCAAGCTACTCAAGATTAAGAGCTGACGACCTGAAGGAATATAAATTGAGCAATCAGCTATCAGACAAGTCTACTGCACCTCAAGCACTGATTTGCTGGACAACTGCTAGGAGAAAGTGTTCTCCCAGAGATGAGAACACTGAGGCTCATAGACTGTCCTTGGGATAGCAATCAAATGAACAACTGGTGACCTATTGAAACTATAGATCTGAGATTACAAGGTCACAGATGTTTCATGCAGCAGAGTAATATCAAACACCTAAGATTTACATGCGTAGATACAGATTATCATAGTGCTTTCTTAGGTGAGTGTGAGAGCCTTTGTTGATATAGCAAGAGTGCTGCCAAACGATGAACTGCTCACAGAATGTGCAGTGTTCTGGCATATCAAAGATGGTGAAATAAAATGCACGTCCCTGTGAAATGGAGGTAGAAGAAATGGAGGCAAACACACAAGGACACACCACTGCACAAGGGATTTTTAAGGTAGTTCGGTTGCAAACCTGTAACCTATGTCCACCCCTCACCAAACTGATAAGGCTTTTTCACATGAGGACAAAGTCCTAACACACACACACACACACACACACACACACACACACACAAACAAAAGAAACAAGCTGTAAGTGTAGCAAAAACACTTTCGATTTCTAGCCAGAGCACCGGACACTGCTATAACTATAGCAACCCACACAAAGATATGGAGTTTAAAGCAAGAAATGAAAACATCAATCGGAGCTGAAAAGCCAACTGTAGCTTCTGACTGAGTCATGAAGCATTCTCTTCAAGGTTGGGATTCTTCTTCCTTAGCTCACTTCTCTTTTCACCACTGGACTAGGTCGGACCAGGGTGGAGGGGCCTTCTCACTCTTCTTCCTCTCTTCTTCTTCTTTTTCTCTTTTTCTTCTTCTTGGGCACGAGCTAAAGAATACTTCCTTTGATGTAATGCTTGGCCAACTCTTCTCAGGTGGAAGGGGCAACATATTTATAGGCCAAAGTTTGAATATGCACCTTTGATTATAGAGGAAGCAATCTATCCCGTCCATATCCTTAGAGCTCTCCAGAATCCTAGGTACTAGGTTCTGGCTTGGTGGACCTTGGGTATTGAGCTTGGGGCGTCGAACTCTCTTTTCAGAAGGGAGGTTGAGTGAGAAGGACTGTCTTCAAACTTGGATTCTGTTCTATAGAACTGGGTACATGCAGTGTCTCATTGGCTTGGAGTCTTCCCATTGGCTTCCATTGGTTCTTGATAAAGGGGGCATTTAATGCCTTCAGATATCTTTAGACCTTAAGCTACTTTTTGGAGGCGTCTGCCATTGACTTTGTGTGAGGGAACCTCTGACATTTTAGCAGTTCACGTGATGCACGGACGGTCCTTTAAACAGACGATTGAGCTGGAAGGTTTGTCAGTTGTTCTTCATGTGCGTCGATGCAGCAATGCCATGGCGTTGACACAGTCTTCATGAGTGCTTCTGTTGCTGACGGGCTAGACCTTCGTTGCGTTGAGGCAGCTTCACGGGTTCTTCAATTGCTGGCGAGCTGGCGTTGATGGCGTTGACGTAGTGATGGCATTACGTTGGCCCAGCCTTCACTTGCGGGCCATCTGTTACGGCTATGAGCTATTTGTCATCACTAACGGCTATTTTTTACCCTTATAGCTTATTTGTCTACCTTACATAGCCATTTATCACCCTTATCCTTATAAGCCATCGCCTTTGATTGTTGTTCAGCCTTGCGAGCTTTTACTTGACTACGTTGACGCATAAGGCCTTTGTGTCAGCGCAACTTGGTTGATTTTGCTGCCTTCAGCTTCGCAAGCCATTATACACCCTTGTGAGTTATGTGTCACTGCTAAAGGCAATTTGTCACCAATCATCAGCTATTTGTCACCACTAGCCACTATAAGTCGTCGCCTTTCTCTTCATTTGTCTCCCTTCTAAAGTGTTGGTTACTCTTCAGCATACGGGAGCTTGTTTCTGCTTGACTGTGTTGACGCAAGGGAGTGTTGCGTCGACACAACTGTGTTGAATTTACTGACTTCAGCCCCGTAAGCTATTTTGCAGCTCTGCAACCCATTTTAGACCCTTGGATATCTATTTGTCACCCTTATGCACCATTTGTCAGCCCTGTGAGCCATCGCCTTTCTTCTTCATTTTTCTGAGCTCCGCTTGATTGTGTCGATGCAACTAGGCGATGAAGTCGACGTAGCCTTAGACTCGTTTGGGCTTTTTCCAGCTTCTTCCTTTACAAGCCAAGGAGTCGATGCAGTGAGGACTTGGGGTCGACGCAGCTGAAGACAAATTGAAATTTCTTTCTTGATTCAAAAGTTTTTTTGCCCTTGATGTTCTGCCCAATCCTTGTCAACTTTTTTTCAGTCAAATGAAGACCTTTTGCTCCTATGTCTGAACACGTCCAATGTTCCTCACTCCCATTTCTACTGCGGATGCTAAGGCATGCTATCATGGCTAATGCTACTGCTGATCTTGTTGTTGCTTGTTGTTGCTTCTCAAGCTAAGTTGGCTGAGTGCCATGATCTGACAATGTTACTCTTTAATCCTCCTTCAAACTTTAAATCTTTACACAAAAGAGTCTTTTCATGATGAGCATAGCCTGGAGGCATCAAAAGCATTATCATGCTCATTAAAGTATATTTGAATCAATTGAATAGAATTGTAATGAATCATACTCAGACATCATCAAAACATCATTTATCCAATAGTATGCACATGGTAGCTTCTCACAAAAGCTCCAAAGCACACATTTGCTCGTCAAGGGGTGTTGGTTTTAACTGATCGCCGAGTTGAGGAAGCGATGCAATGTATAGTTTCAGTGTTTCCCTGTTGAGGGGTGGAAAATTGGACTTCCCCTCGATGGTTGACAATGACATAGGCTCCGCCTTCATAAACTTTCTGGACCACATAAGGTCCTAGCCAATTTTCTTTAATTTGCCTTTGGGATTGGCCGCCATGACTTCTTTTCTTTTGACCATAACTAGGTCTACTTCTTGAATTCGCGCCCTTTGACAAGCTTGTCGAAGGCGCGGGCCATACGGGCCTGATAGACCTGTATATTCTGTTGGGCCTTAAGCCTGTTGTCCTTCCAAATCGGAGAGTTCCTCAGGTTTTCTTTCTATATTTCTTGCCATCTTTAACCAATTCGTGCTGGATTGCGACTCGCAATAAGGGAGTCTCCAGCTCTATCGGGACGACTGCTTCCGAGCCGTACACCAGCGAGAACTGTGAGCAACCCTTTGGGGTCTTGTACACGGTGCGATACGCCCACAGCGCCTCGTACATCTTTTCTTCCCAATCCTCTTGCTGAGCTAACTGTCTTGGCGAGAAGTGTACATAGAGTTTTGTTAAAAGCTTCAGCCAACCCATATGCTTGTGGGTTGTATGGAGTTGAGGTCCTCCAATCAATTTTAAACTTATCGGCCAATCTATAGACCTTCTGATTCTGGAAGTGACTTCGTTATCGAAGATGATTCGATCGGGCACGCCAAATCGGAATATAATGTTTTGACGGACAAATCTGGCTACGATTTCTCCCGTCACTTCTTTTAGAGCCACAGCTTCTTGCCCAGCTGGAGAAATAATCTGCTGCTGCGAAAATATACTTGCATCCTGAAGAGGTCACGGGTAGCGGGCCCACATCATTCTGTGCCCATTGAGTAAACAGCCAACTAGGTGCCGTAGGATGTAGCCGTATCGGGGTTCTTCTCGGGACCGTAGCATGCTCCTGCATTTATGACATGACTTGACATACTTGCAATAGTCATCGAACAAAGTTGGCCAGCAATAACCCAGCTTCTTGATTTCGATTTTCATTTCGCCCAATTTGATGGGCACCAACTAGCCGGCATGAACTTCCTTCATGACCTTCGAAGCCTCCTCCACAGATAGACGTCGGAGCAGTACCTTTCTTCGGACATCCGTCGTAATCCGGAATAATGTTCCGTTTCTGACCTCATAGGAGTCTTTCATTCTAATCAGTCTGATCTTTTCTTCCCTTTGCATGGGCAATTGCTGGTGCTTAAACCATTGCATTAGGAGCTCTCTCCAGTCTGGTGAGCCGGCTACTTCTGCTGTCACAGCCTCGCATTCTTCTTCACCTGGTTCCTCTATCATACTAGGAACTTGGCGCCTATTTATCACTAGTATATTAAAGGATTCATCTAGCGGGACTGCCAGTGAGCTTGCTAACTTTGCCAGTGCATCTGCTTGTGCATTTTGGCCTCGACCGACATGATTTATTTCAATAAAGTAGAATCGCCCCATAAGCTACTTTGCCTTAGCGTGGTACGGGAGTAGTTCGAGCTTTCGGACATCAAACTGTCCTTGTATCTGTTTGACAACTAGCATCGAATCTCCAAATGCTGCAGCATTTGGATCTCCATATGGAGGGCGACCTGGAGGCCGATAATTAAGGCTTCATATTCTGCCTTGTTATTGGTGCAGGACTTGTTAACGAGCATGATGTATGCAGCACCTCCCCTTTCGGGGATTTGAGGACAAAGCCTGCACCTGCTCTTATCCTTGTTTGCCCTGCCCGGGATGTTTCTGTTCTGGATGCCCCATCGAAGTGTGCTGCCAGATGGCTTGTCGGACTTGGTCCACTTCTAACGTTTCATCTTCAGGAAGCTCCGTGATCAACGGAGAATTTCAGACACCGAGTGTGCTGCAAAGAAATCCGCAATGTCTTGGCCCTTAATGGCCTTTTGCGGCACATAAGTAATATCGAATTCCATCAGGATGACGGCCCATTTACGTAGTCGTCCCTTCAACACTAGTTGGGAAAGTATATACTTAACTGGATCAGCTCTGGATATTAGTTGTACATCATGTGACAACATGTAGTGCCTCATCTTCTTGACCACAAAGATCAATGCGAGGCAAACTTTCTCAATCGAAGTGTATTTTCCTTCTGCCCCAACCAGCCTTCGACTGAGGTAATAAAGAGCATGTTCTTTTCCTTCGTCATTGTTCTGGGCCAGCATTGCCTCCAGTGAATATTCAGTAGCGGCTATATAGAGAATCAGCGGTCGCCCTTTGACAGGTGCCCCCAGCACCGGCGGGGTCTTCAGATATTCTTTCAACTGGTCAAAAGCCCTTTGACATTCTTGATTCCAGCAGAATGGTTGATGGGGGCATATCTCGCCCTTCACATTTTTCCACAGCTCTGATTGCTCGCAGCATGGCTCCATTGTGTCCGTCACCTTTTTGTGAGTCAACGCATGTAATTTTCATATTTTATTTGAGTCATATCATTGTAATTTTCCTTTTATTTGAGTCCAGTACCTAGGTTAGGTAGTTATTTACCTAAGTCTTGAGTCATTATGTTGGTTTGACAGGTTAATGAGCCCAATTATATGGGCTTGGCCCAGGGGCTCCCCCTTCCCCCCCTTGGTTATTTGTCATTAGTCCAAAAGTCAAGGAATTTTTGTAAATTGTGGGTTCCTATAAATAGGACCCTAACCCACCTTTGGAGAACTAATGAATGAATGAATATTTGAGAAATTTCTAGAAATTGAGTGTTCCTTTGGAGTGAGAAGCTCTCCCACTCCCTCTTTCTCTCTCTCTCTCTCTAAAGGGGGCGACCCCCATTCTCTCTCCTCCCCTCCCCCAAATTTTGAATTTCCTCTCTCTCTCTCCCCCATTCACTCCTCATTAAACCCCTCCCCCTTCCCCATACCTCCCATTTAATTCCCCTCCAACCCCTAGGTGGAATTCCCCTCTCCTAGACACCCATTCACTCCTCATCACACCCCTTCACCATCCCCAAGTGACTCTTCAATCTCCCAAGCACCCCTTCACCATCCCCAAGTGACTCTTCAATCTCCCAAGCACCCCTTCCTTTCCCCAACTCATCCCTTCCCCTTCCCAAGGCCACCATTGATCACCCCCCCATTAAGGGAAATTCAAATTCACATTCCCCCCACCCACTTGTGCCCCCTCTCCCTCCCAGCCCCCAAATTCGTAGCCACACTCCCACCCACTGCAAACTCCATCACCCAGCCCCATTTTCCCCCTCCTCTAGCCTAGTTCGACCTCCCATTGACCCCCTATCAGTCAAGGGATGCCCCAGCCCCTTCCCACTCCATTTCCCCCTCCGCATCTCCCCACTATCATCCCCTTTCACCACCGTACCCTGTTCAGGTCGCAGGCAGAGTAAGAGGTTGACTTGCTGCTGGTTGCAGAGCAAGCCATGACGTCAGCACATAGATTCAGGCTGCACATCTTACACTTCTGGAAAGCTCTTCGAAGCAGCTTCGCAGGCGAGGTGGTCTCGCATCCGTCCGAGCTCTGAGCTGAACGGGAGAAGCCATTCTCCACGACTGTGCAAAACTGCTCCGCCAGGAACCAGAAGCCAAGGATAGAAGCGACCACGGCTGCTCCAGGATGAATTTGGACGTGAATTCTTGGCTGAAGTCTTCTCCTCCAAGTCCCTAGCACCGTCAAGAAGCGGGGCGTCGTTTGAAGCCCGAAGCACAAAGTTCTGAATTTCTTACCCGAGTGCGCAGGTCAGTCTGACTGTAGGCAGATTCGACCCCCTTCCACTCTTCTGGCTTCGCGGTCAGTCCCACACCCGACGGTAGCCCCGTTGGTTCCGGCTCGAAGGGGACTCGGCCACGGACACAGTGGTTCTGGTACTGCATCATTTGGACATTGGTACCATTCATGGCACCTTCATCCTCCAGCAGCGCAACCTGGGAGCAACCAGAACCAGTGGGGCCAGCCTACCCAAGGCTCTGCCCCGGCCAGCGACATCGTCACAAAATTCCAAGAAAATTCAGGCGACCTCCTGGGACATTCGGAGCTCGGTAGTGACCGTGGTGGTGCCATCTTAGACTGTCTGCCCGGCAGTTCCAGAAGCTAATAGCACCGGCGGAGCGCGGCGTAACGGCTTTTCTAGCTTCACTCCTTCCCTGCCTGGCCGGCTTCTAGCCCCTCCCTACGTAGAGGTAGTATTTTGGTTATAAATCCATTAACCCCACCCGAGATCCCCCTCCTATGTGAGGTGTAGTGATTGTAATTTGATATTCAGGTTGAAGCTTCATCGGCACAGCGTGCGGGTAAGCCCACGCTTCCTCGCTCGCCCTCATCTCCGGCCGGGATCGGCGTCTTCACGCCGATCAGGTGAGCTCCTGATTGCACTTCTCTGCTAGAATCACTTTGCTTGCTTAGTATTACATCTAGTGCCGTCGGTCGGTGAGTGAGTGCCCGATCTCAAATTTCATCGAATTGAGCGACCACCACGAAGTGAGTTGAGAGAGCGACCCTACAACCCACGCCCTTGGGTGCTGGCCGCCCACGGAATTGGGCATCCTAGGCCCTTAGGGGTTCAGCCCAAGCTAGCCAAATCCCCCGGAAAGGCAAGGTCCCACTTCGGACCCTCTCCACCATCGCCGGTCCGTTTACAGATCCGAGTGTGCGCTACACGGGTAAGTCCGCTAGAGTTGGTTCGCCAATTTGTTGCTTGCTTGCGAGTATAGGTCCAAGGTGCATTGGCCTTGTGGCTACCACCCCAAGGTGGTGTCACATCAATTTGGTATCAGAGCGAGTTCTAGACTTGTCTCTTACAAAGTCTTATCCTAGGGCCATTGCATTCATCACCCCGTTCATCATGACCACTTCCTACTTAGCCTATTCGCCATCCTTAGACCCATTAGCGGCTTTTGTGTTTGATGGATCCCACCCTAGTATATATCTAGAATGGGAGAGCTCCATAGACTGACATTTTATGAGGTTCACTCTGTCAGGGCCTATGCAAGTCAACTATGCCAAGAGTTTGCTCTGGCTCAAGCTAGGGAAAGAATGGGAGTACATTGTAAGTTTGAGAGAAACCAAAGGGGAAACCACCATCGAGTCTTGGGTTTATATGAGGGCCAATCTTAGAAAGATCTATGCACCCCAATCCAAACCTTTTCACCAACCCATCTTCCACCCCCAACCCCAACTACAATCCAAGGACTTCCCCTACCAACCCAAACCCAATGTCCGTCCTTGTTCACCACCCCCGGAGTACCATGCGCCGACCATTACCACCCACCACCATAGACCTTCCTACCCCATTTCCATGGAAGTTTGGCCCACACACAAACCCAAGTGGAGATGGGATGCCAATCCGGATCCACCCTAACATAGAGGACATCTGGAGCCCCCACTTCCACCCACCTCTCCTAGTCCGGGTCCTCATGAGCCGCACACCCTCAACCATGAATGAGTCCATACTCAATGGCTCATGCGAGGCCCCACCATTCCTAGCTTACCACCCTACCTCTCACCCTTGGGGTATCAAGCCCAAATTGTGCCCACCCCGTCTTCCCATGACATACTTCAAACCTCCTATCTTGTGGGAGACTTAGGGGACCTAGTGGACTGCTTACAATGGCAAGTCCACCTGACCAAAATGCTAGCTATAGGACCATCAGAGTCTAGCACCATCTTCCTAGCTTACCCCCCGCCACGTTCCATCACCTCTATCTACACTAGTGCCATTATACGAGTGAAATCCTCCTATTTTTTCCCCAAGGATGAGAAACACATCTTGGCCCACTTCCCATCCATCAAGATTCCAATTGCTTTGATTGGCCAACCCACTAGAGACCTTGGCCCAATTACTTGGAGGAGGATGACTCACCATTTGGGAACCTTGAAAGACATAGAGTGCCTCCCTCTAGGAAGACCTTTTCATGACCCCTTTGATCCCTTCCTATGGGACCCATTGTGACCCACCCACATCACTTACCACTCACTCCTTCCTACCCTCACCCACCATGTAGACCACGCCCACCTCTCCCAAGTCCTGGGCGACACAAGGGTAGCCATGACCAAGGAAGATCAACACCTAGGGAACAAGGAAGTGCCTCTTCCCATGATGTCCCACTTCCATGATTCCTTTGACCGCTACCTTTGGAGCTCGAGTACCCATGTGACCCACCCACATCACCCACCACCCACCCTTTCCTACCCACACCCACCATGTTTGGACCAAGCCCACCCCAACCATGACCAGGTTACACCCTAGGAAACCATGACCTTAGGCAACACCCATCTAGAGATCGAGAAATGCCCCACCCCATATCCACCTTTCTAGATCCCTTTAACCCTTTCACATGGGAGTCAAAGGCCACCTCACACCCGTGCACATGAAAGTCATCTTTGGGATAGGAATGCATGTGCCTTGGCGTACCGCACCACTTGGCATGATTCAAAAGTCAGGTCCATTCATTCATATCACCCACATGTCACGTAGGAAGCATGAGTGGTCCATATCGGATGTAATGGCCCACTTCATTCATCATGAGTCTTAGGCATGTTAGGAGTATTCATGGATGTCCGGGTACTTATCACACCCACACGCATGAGAGGGACACCTATGGATGCCCGGTCCTCCCAATTCCATCGAAGTCTCCATAGTATTTCTACATGATTGGTCCAAATATGGTTGTCCTAGCCCCCCCTTGCATATCATACATTTCCCACTCACAACCGCATCGTAGTAACATGGCATGAATATTTAAGCAAGCAACAAGCAACGAGCGGTGAGAATCACAAGAGGCGGGAAAAGCTCGTGAGCGCCACTTGGAATTCCAAGTTCAAACTGGCGATGATGACTTTGGAGTGGCACTACCGTAGGGTCACCTCCAATTTGAGGGCATGAGATTTGGACCTTTCCAAGTTTCGAGTGGCGTTGGCAACCCAGCTACGAGTTGGACTTCCTATGGATTTTTGGGATACACCCCACTTTCTGCGTGGCGGATCCGGCACCCTCTAAGGGCACCACGGTGGAACCCAGTGAGCACCTGAGCTTACCCCCACCTTGTGAGTGATACCCTCGGAGAGCCTCCACATAATCAGCATGAGAGTCCGACGTGTGCACACGGAGGCAATACTAGGCAAGCAGGGTACCATCACTAGCAAGAGGGTGTGCCCAAGCCACCTGATAGGATGAAGAGCCGTCCCCCGGCTAAGGACGCAGGATGAGAAGGAGGTCATGGCTCGCCCGTAGCTGCATTGGAGCACCACTTCCTGGTGGACCCATACTCGACGGAGTCGAGTCTTCACACCCCGGGGGAATGATGGGGGCATCTCTCGCCCTTCACATTTTTCCACAACTCTGATGCTCGCCAGCATGCTCCATTGTGTCTGTCACCTTTTTATGAGTCAAGGCATGCAATTTTCATATTTTATTTGAGTCATATCATGTAATTTTCCTTTATTTTGAGTCCAGTACTTAGGTTGGTAGTTATTTACTAAGTCTTGAGTCATTATGTTGGTTTGATAGGTTAATGAGCCCAATTATATGGGCTTGGCCCAGGGGCGCCCCCTTCCCCCCCTTGGTTATTTGTCATTAGTCCAAAAGTCAAGGACTTTTTGTAAATTATGGGTTCCCTATAAATAGGACCCCAACCAACCTTTGGAGAAACTAATGAATGAATGAATATTTGAGAAATTTCCAGAAATTGAGTGTTCCTTTGGAGTGAGAAGCTCCCCCTCTTCCCTCCCTCTCTCTCTCTCTCTCCTCTCTCTCTCTAAAGGGGCGACCCACATTCTCTCTCTTCCCCTCCCCCAAATTTTGAATTTTCTCTCATCTCTCTCCCCCCATTCACTCCTCATTAAACCTCTCCTCCTTCCCTATACCTCCCATTTAATTCCCCTCCAACCCCTAGGTGGAATTCCCCTCTCCTAACACCCAATTCACTCCTCATCACACCCCCTCACCATCCCCAAGTGACTCTTCAATCTCCCAAGCACCCCTTCCTTTCCCCAACTCATCCCTTCCCCTTCCCAAGGCCACCATTGATCACCCCCCATTAAGGGAAATTCAAATTCACATTCCCTCCACCCACTTGTGCCCCCTCACCTTCCCCCTCTCCCTCCCAGACCCCAAATTCGCAGCCCCACTCCCACCCACTGCAAACTCCATCACCAGCCCCATTTTCCCCCTCTTCTAGCCTGGTTCGACCCCCCATTGACCCCCTATCAGTCAGGAGACGCCCCAGCCCCTTTCCACTCCATTTCCCCCTCCACATCTCCCCACTATCATCCCCTTTCACCACCATACCCTGTTCAGGTCGTAGGTAGCAGACTTTCTGCTGGTTGCAGAGAAAGCCACGACGTCAGCACATAGATTCAGGCTGCACATCTTACACTTCTGGAAAGCTCTTCGAAGCGGCTTCGTAGGCGAGGTGGTCTCGCATCCGTCCGAGCTCCGAGCTGCTCGAGAGAGCCATTCTCCCACGACTGCGCAAAATTGCTTCACCAGGGAACCAGAAGCCAAGGACAGAAGCGACCACGGCTGCTCCAGATCGAATTTGGACGTGAATTCTTGGCTGAAGTCTTCTCCTCCAAGTCCCCTAGCATCGTCAATAAACGGGGCATCGTTTGAAGCCCGAAGCACAAAGTTCTGAATTTCTTACCCCGAGTGCGCAGGTCAGTCTGACTGTAGATAGATTCGACCCCCTTCCACTCTTCTGGTCTTCGTCCGACGGCGGCCCCGTTGGTCCTGGCTCGAAGAGGACTCAGCCATGGACATAGTGGTTTTGGTCCCGCATCATTTGGACACTGGGACCATTCGGCACCTTCATCCTCCAGCAACAGCAACCTGGGAGAAACCAGAACTAGCGTAGGCCAGCCCTGCCCAAGGCTCTGCCCCGGCCAGCGGCATCGTCACGAAATTCCAAGAAAATTTAGGTGGCCTCCTGGGTCAAGTTAGAGAATTTTGGCACTGGTTGAAGCCCATTCAGAGCTCGGTAGTGACCGTGGTGGTGCCATCTTCGACTGTCTGTCCGGCAGTTACAGAAGCTGATAGCATCGGCGGAGCGCGGCGTAACGGCTTTCTAGCTTCACTCCCTCTCCCCGCCTAGCCGGCTTACAGCTCCTCCCTACGTGGAGGTAGTATTTTGGTTGTAAATATCTTAACCCCACCTTGAGATCTCCCTCATGTGTGAGGAGTAGTGATTGTAAGTTGATTATTTAGGTTGAAGCTTCATCGACGCAGCGTGCGGGTAAGCCCACCCTTCCTCGCTCGCCCTCATCTCCGGTCGGGATCGGCGTCTTCATGCCGATCAGGTGAGATCATGATTACACTTCTCTGCTGGAATCACTTTGCTTGCTTAGTATTGCATCTTAGTGCCGTCGGTCGGTGAGTGAGTACCCGATCTCATATTATCATCGAATTGAGTGACCACCGCGGAGTGAGTTGGGAGAGCGACCCTACAACCCACGCCCTTGGCGTGCTGGCCGCCCATGGAATTAGGCATCCTAGGCCCTTAGTGGTTCAGCCCAAGCTAGCCAAATCCCCGGAAAGGTGAGGTCCCACTTCGGACCCTCTCCACCATCGTCGGTCCGTCTACAGATCCGAGTGTGCGCTGCACGGGTAAGTCCGCTAGAGTTGGTTTGCCAATTTGTTGCTTGCTTGTGAGTATAGGTCCAAGGTGCATTGGCCTTGTGGATATCACCCCAAGGTGGTGTCACATCAATGGTTTATCTTTCATCATCAACTTATGGAACGGCTGACACTGCCCGGACGGATTGGAGATGAATCTGTAGATATAGGCCAGTCGACCTTGCAATGACCACAATTCTGTTAAATTTCTCAGAGGAGGAAGCTCCTGAATGGCTTTTATCTTGACGGGGTCTATTTCAATTCCCCGATATCTGACAATGAAGCCTAGGAATTTTTCGCTAGAAATGTCAAAGGTGCATTTCATCGGGTTCATCTTTAGTTCATATTGCCACAGCCTTTCAAATATAATCTTGAGATCACCCAGGTGGTCCTCTCTTTTCTTGGTTTTGACGACCAAGTCATCGATATAGCATTCGACTTTATCATAAAGCAGCTCGTCGAATATCTTTGTCAACACCCTCTGATAAGTGATGCCAGCATTTTTGAGGCCAAAAGGCATTCTTTTGTAGTGGAATATCCCCTTGGGTGATCGAAAAGCTGTATGGATTCTTTCATGTTCGGCTATCCATATCTGATTATAATCATACGACCCATCCATAAATGATAGCGCCTCATGGCCAGTAGTAGCGTCAATCATGACTTCAGTGATGGGCACTGGAAAATCATCTTTCGGACAAGCTTTGTTCATGTCCCAAAATTCTTCTTCTTGACGGGCACAATATTGGCCAGCCATGTGGTATATTGGTTTTCTGCCACGAACTCAACGTCTATGATCTTGTCGACCTCTTTGCAAATATGACTTATCAGTTTTGGCCTCATGCACTGAGGTGACTGCTTCACTGGCTCAACTTTAGGGTCGATAGCCAATATATGCTGAGCGACGGTAGGGCTGAGGTCTGGCATCTCTTTGTAGTTCCAAGCAAAGCAGCCTCAGAATTCCTGGAGCAGCTGTATGTATCGCTCTCTCTCTCTTCTGGAAGAAGGAGGGCGCAGAGGAAGGTTGGCTTGGGCTCATTTTCCGTGCCCAGGTTCACTTTGACGAGCTCATCAACAGTGGCTTGGCCGCCATCTTCTATCTTCAGGGGAGCCGACTGCAAATTGATGAAATCCTTGTCACCATCTTCAGCTTCGAAGACTTCATAGGCATCTTCTTGTTCTCATCTCACCTAGCGGTGGGACTTTGCATGTTTCTTTCTCTGACTCTTGAATCTGTTGGGAAAGCAACTTTGGTGCTGGCAATATAGATTCCGGGCAGCTTGGATATCAGCCCGTAGATGGAGCACCTCTAGGGGTAGCAGGGAGCTTTTCAGCTTCTCGTTCTTACAGAGCACCCGAAGGTCGTGGTGGCATCTATGACAACAGACTCTCAGCATCTGTAGGGGACATCGGCTTCTTGACCTTTATGTGTTGTTATTCGTGGTTGTGGTGAATCCCCTGACCTTAAGGGTTGCAGGATTTCTTTGCAATCTTCCAAATAATCATCATAGAGTGCCTCCAGGGGACCTTCACCTACAACGGTGGAGAGTGAGACCATATCTACTTCATAGCATTCTTCCATTACTCCATTAACTGGATTTGAGAGCCCCATGGCTGGGGTGATGGGATTATATGCCCTTGATGTAACGACCCAAGATCTGAATACCGAGTCAACCCGATACCATTCGGATCCTACGCCGCCACCCACGAGCTGGAAAGCTCGGAAGGATTATTTGAGGTGTTGTGGTTATGCATTGAAATTCTAAATAATAGTAGGAAATCAATTACAAGACTAATATTTAACTGGCAGGAATAAAATTAACATTTTATAACAATTAATAAATCTAGAAAGTCCAGTTTACAAGTATAATCAACGAAAAGGAAAACGTACTCTGCTTCGGGATACACCCCGGCACTTGCAAGCTGGAGTACTACTGGTCCTCCGACCGAGAAACACCACCTCCAGAAGAGCGCTACACCTGAAAAGCAAGGAGTGAGCCTCATCTCATTAGCTAAGTAGGGGTCCTACGGATCCCCACCATAATGAAAGCAGTAAGCAACAGTAACCGTAGCAACAGCAATAACGGCAATAACAACAGAAATAAAATAATGACAATAAATAACAGTGGTCGGGATGGCAAGAACGGCGAGCTAAGGAAACTTCGAGCCTCTATACTAGCCCTACTCTTAACCAGGGAACCTCGACCTCTATCCAAGGTCGCCTACCCACGGCAACCCGTGCCCCTACTACCGAGAGAAAACCTCACGATGACATGGTAGTAACAATTCATCTCTGCCAACGGAACCACTGACAAGGCCACATGGCCACACACATACACAGCCTCCACCCTTGGGAGGACAACTACACACTGGAAACCTCAGTCTTGAGCTAGGGCCAGTGAAAAAGACCTTGCCCTACACGCAGGGTGACATACCAGTCTGCCGGAAGGGCCACGACAACGATGTCGGTAACTCAACCTTCACTGACATAGGGTATGCTACTCAAGTATACACAACATGACCAGATGTGTCCACTGACGTCTTATACTGTGCCAAGGTCTCATATGCGCGCACACAACCCACACCTGGTCTTGGGAGGAGCAGAGGAGACATAGACATACACCACACCCTGGGACTGGCTAGGATCCATACCTCTGCACCCGTCAGTACGGCCGTGACCAGCTACCTAACACGGGGTATGTGCCACTACGTCCGTCAGCAATGTACACATGTCCCAACCAAGGTACACATACTCATGCAGTCTCACCTCTACAGAAGGAGCGCCATACACACTAGGCGGTATCACCCGGTCCAACCACGATCGACCACTAGGATCTTCCACGATCTCGCGAAATCCTGCCAAACTCTAACATTCACGGTCTCGTGGGAATCTACCACAAAACACAGTTGGCCACGGTCTCACTGAAACCTCAAGAAAGGTGTGCACACGCACGTAAACCACCGTGAACTACGGTATCACACCACGGTGCTAAGAAAACTACCCCTGATCTAAAGACGGAACTAGTGGACACCGGCCAACTAAACCTACATAAAGACTACCCACCGCAATCATAGAACTCATGTGGATACGACCCTCCACAGTCACTGAACTAACGCGGTAAATAACTCGCCACGAGCACGCAAGCCACGTGGAGACCTTGCTACATTTACACGACCAAACTCACCGTAGAGAAACTCATGAACCCTTATACTACAAGAAACCATTCTCGGGTGACCGCCGTCCTCACTAGGCCGAAATGGCACAAATTCCATTGATCCTTATATATGAAACATTAATTTTATAAATCGGGGATGAAAACCCGTTCAAGGGGGTCAACCGGGGCCAAACATGCCCCAATCGGTCGACCAACAGCGTTGGTCAGTCGACCAACGCGAACAGTAGGCTTGGTCGGTCGACCGGTAGGGTGGGTCGATCGATCAACCTACCCTTCACGGTCGACCAAAATCACCCAGTGAGGTCTGGGCCAGGCCAGGTGCCCAACCGGTCGACCGATCCGAGGAATCGGTTGACTGATTTCGGCACGCTTGCGATGGGAACCCGACCGTGAGGTCCCGTTCCATGTCCAACTCTCTCCATTGCGAGCGGGAAACATGGGGAAACACTCCCCGACCTCTAACATACCCATTCACGCCAAAAACACTAGAAATTGTTGCTTTAATTGACGAAATCATCACTCGTCCCGAAATGAACTTTTAAACCCCAACAAAAGGGAAAATCGCTTGATCTCGCACCGATTGACATGAAAACGTGAGGAATTAACGTAAGGAGGGTAAGGATCCATCCCCCTACCTACTCCAAAGACACCACAAATGGACGGTTCTTCACAAAAATGTGAAATGCCTCGCCCCGGCCACCGGCCACATCTCCCCTCAATCCTTGCCGCCGTCACCGCCGTAACTCCGGCCTCTTCGCCTGCTACCATCTCTGTCACACCCCAACACGGAAAATCAAGGCACGACGAGTCGAAACACTCAAGTTGATCAGAGCATGTATCAAGGGTCCAAACCACAAGGAGAGATAAGAAGTAAAAGATATTTTTATTCCATTGAAACAAAGTTTTACAACAATCTTAAGCCTTAAGAGGCAAGATACAACTTCCAAGTACAAAATTCTAGCGAGAGCGACCACGCATAAACCTAGGTAATTAAGATAAACTTGATCCCTCGTTCACTCTAGCCCATCCCCATGTGTTTGGGGTTCATCATCGGAATTACATGTAATGTTAACCGGAAAACGTAGGGTGAGCAAACCGCTCAGTAGGATTTTATATCTCTACACCAGGCAACTTAAAGTAATTAATATTTTGGATAGTTATTGTACTATGCCGGGAAAATGTAAATAAAACATGGAACATGAATAGGATATAGAGTAAAGAAATACATGTAAACAAGCTGTCAAGAGTAAAGTTCAAGGAGAGATCATGTACAAAGTAATATCATGGAATTTGGCCATTTCATGCAAGTATGTACAAGTCAAGTAATTCAAATAATTCAAGTACTTCATATATTCAAGCAACTAATTCACGAACTGTGGAATGCCGTAAATGAATCTAGCAAGTCAAGCACTTCGGTGCAATGCCACACCTGGTCAATCAACTCCCATGGGCACTAGTACTTTCGGGCACTCCCCCACATTGGGGTTATGGATCATAGATCCCAAGTATTTTTAGACATCCACATAATATGTATGGCCAACGAATTTCAAGGTAAAGCTCTTGGAATAAAGTACAAGATTATCATTCAAGGATTACGTGGTTGTAAAAGAAGTTCAAGAAGGATTTAAAGCATAATGTTTAACGACATTAAGTCGATAAGGGATTGAAGTGCCAGACAAGGCACAATCAGCCTTTGTGAAAACCTCGTAAAATGGGTTTAAATCAAGTTTTTCATAGTCGGGTGTTTTAGCTAGAACCCAAGGATTCATGGCCAAGTAAGAGGTGGGACAATGGGAGGCTCCCCTCGTATACATGAGGTCCTAATTAATAAATCGTTTATCCACTTAAAGCATTTGCCCATGGACCTCTCTCCTTAGACACCGTTCTTCCATGGACATCTTGCGGATTCCACGACTTGTCGGAAATAATGAAATAACTTTAGCAGAAATTATATCGTTCTTTGCAGTCGGAGCTTTACTAGACAAGTGAGGAATTACGGCCAGGTAAGAGTTGGGACAGTGGGAGGCTCCCCTCGCATACACGAGGTCCTAATTAATAAATCACTTATCCACTTAAAGCGTTTGTCCGTGGATCTCTATCCTTAGACACCATTCTTCCTTGGAAATCTAGCGAGCTACATGACTTGTCGAAATATCACGGTAACCACAATAACACTTAAACTTGTATTGATCAAGATGCAATTAAAACCCATGTAGTTTTAAAGATAATAGCTATTCCATTTAACAAGCTAGAAGGATAATATAGTCGTGGAGATCAAGAATATCATGAAGGTACAAGAACATAAGCTCATGGATTAGGATCATTTTCTTTCATATCCTCATCTTAATTGTGTGTGGATTTAGTTTATATGCAACATAGCATGACATGTCTACATGCTGGGTGATATATTGGTTCAATTAGAACCTGAAGACATCACGGTCGAGCGAACATTACAAAACTGGGCGAATCGGGCGAAAACAGGTTCTGCAGGCAAGAGGCGTTCTCCTGGGGACCATTTCTTGCAGAAGGCGGTCCTCAGTGGGCCGTCATATGGTATTTAAAACACTTTTTCTTTTTTTTTGAAAATATGGCATGAAGGCGTCCACCATAGGAGACGCGTATAAAAGAAGGCGTCCAAGAGTCAAGACACGGTTAACATTATAGTTTTTATTTTTTGAAAAATATTTAATGAAGGCATCCAATCTGGCGGATGCTTCTACAAGAAGGAGTCCAAGTTCTTTGACGCGTTCATTAACATTTATTATTTTTCTTAAAAATACAAGGGTGGGAAAGGCATTGTATAGTGGCGGTCTATCGTGTGACTGGCACTTAAGTTGCGGTCACTGGTGTGACCGTTTTCAAAACTGAACCCTTTTTCGTCGAGTTTATGATACCTCTTCATAAAAATGACTATAACATGCTCAATACTCAATAAAAATTGCTGAAAATGGTACCAATGGAAAGAGCACTTAAAAATACACAAGATAAGATGAATTTTTAAGCATTTAGCCTGAGAGAAACCTACCTTAAATCGAATTGAATAGGAAGAGAAAAACTAGATGAAATGCTCAAGAGCTCCCTTTCTCCTCTAATTCACACCTCCAAATCACCTCCAATCTCTCTCTCAATGTGGCAAAAGCCTAAAGAGTGATTAAAGAGTCTGATAGGGGCCTTTTTATAAGAAAAACTTGGCCAAAATCAACAAGAACTCTCTCCCCAAAAATCAAACTTCTCCACTCCGAATTTAATGACTTTAAGAAACAAATTCCAACTTCTCTTCTTAATCTAGCCTTAATTTGGTGGGAAAACGTGAGAAAGATGGCTAATCCATGGTGGGCTATCATATAGGGTTTGAATTGTGTGACAATCTTCTAGAAATTGGGTTGTTTTAATCATATGCAAGGGTGTTTAACATGTGCTATGAATTTAGGCCTATTTAACCCCTTTTTAGCGCATTAGCCCATAATCCAGCCCATTATGGGTTATCCAATGGCCCAATTGTTGATCATAATCCATTGTAGGGAATTTACTTAGGTCTCCTATGATTTTTTTGAAATTTAAAATATTTATTCTCAATTTATTTAAAGAAAAATTCAATTATCTAGTTTATTTCATATAGTAACAATAGAATTTCATTATTTCATAAATATTATAATTATATAATTAAATTAAAATATTTATTTATCTATTTATTTTGTTGGGTTTCTACATCCTCATTCACTTAAAAGAATTTGGTCCTCCAAATTCACATCGTGCAATTGTAATTTAAAAAATTCACATAGAGAGGTCAAAATTCTAACCTTAGATTAAATCGGGATATGTCTTCTTGGTTGACTCCTCCAATTCCCAGGTAGCTTCTTCGAATCCACGCTTGCTCCATTAGACTTTTATCATTGGTATAGCCCTATTCGTTAGCTGGTATAATTTCTGATCTAATATCTTGATCGGTCTCTCTTCATAAGACAAATTCCTTTGCAGCTTCAAATCATCAAATTGAATCACATGCGAAGGATCATACACATATTTTCTCAGCATGGATACATGGAATACGTCATGGACACCGGCCAATTGAGGAGGCAAAGCTAGCTTGTACGCCACTTCACCGATTCTCTCCAGAATCTCAAAAGGGCCAATAAATCTTGGACTCAGTTTTCCTTTAATACCAAACCTTCTAATTCCTCATGTGGGCGATATCTTTAAGAAGGCGTGCTCCCACACTTAGAATTCAAGGTCCCTTCTTTGATTATCGGCATAACTCTTTTGCTGTGATTGAGCAACCTTCAACCTTTCTCGGATCAACTAGATTTTGTGAGTTGTATCTTGAATAATATTTGGACCAATCAATCCTTTCTCTCCAACCTCACTCCAGCATAGAGGTGATCTACAGCTCCTTCCATACAGTGCTTCGAAAGGCGCCATTTGAATGCTATATTGGTAGCTATTATTATAAGCAAATTCAGTCAAGGGCAAGTGTTCGTGGCAACTTCTGCCAAAATCTATCATACAAGCTCTCAACATATCTTCGATAATTTGATTCGCCCTCTCAGTTTGTCCACTAGTCTGAGGGTGGAAAACCGTACTAAAGTTTAGCCTAGTACCCATAGAAGATTGCAAACCCTTCCAAAAGTGAGAGGTGAATCTTATATCTCTATCTGAAATAATAGAAATAGGAATACCGTGCAGCCTCACAACCTCCTTGATATATAGTGCCGCTAAAACATCTACGGTCCATTTGGTTTTGATGGGCAAGGAGTGAGCGGACTTAGTTAGTCGGTCCGCAATTACCCATATAGCATCAAATCCACTCTAGGTCTTCGATAATCCAACTATGAAATCCATGCCAATACTATCCCATTTCCACTCCGGTGTTTTGAGAGGTTTTAGCTTACCAGTCGATTTAAGATGTTCGGCTTTGACTTGTTGGCAGACCAAACATTGACTCACGAATTCGGCTACCTCCCTTTTCATGTTAGGCCACCAAAAAGTTCTTTTAAGATCTTGGTATATTTTAGCGGCACCAGGATGGATAGTGTATCTCGATCGATGTGCCTCCTTCAAGATTTTATCCTTGATAGTAGAATAATCGGGCACACAGGTTCTTCCTCGGAATAGTAACCTTCCATCATCTGCCAAAAAAAATCCGATCGTTGATCTAATTTCTCTTTGATTTCAATAATCAACAAATCATCATCTTGCAGCTCTTTAATTTTCGAGAGTAACTTGGGTTGGAGTCTAATATTGGCAATCAAGACTATGTCTTCCTTTTCCTCCATATTGAGGTCCAAGTTTGCCATTTGCTCCAATAAATGCCATTCTTTAATCATTAAGCTTAATAATAATGCCATCGGCTTCCAGTTAAGAGCATCATCTACGGCATTACATTTTCCTGGGTGGTATTGTATAGAGAAATCAAAATCTTTCAAATACTCCAGCCACCTTCTTTGTCTCATATTGAGTTCTTTTTGAGAGAATAAGTACTTAAGACTCTTGTGGTCGGAATACACAATAAAGGCTTCGCCATAGAGATAATGTCGCTAGATCTTCAAAGCAAAGACCACAGCTTCCAGCTCTAAGTCATGCATGGGATAATTCTCCTCGTGCTTTTTTAACTGCCTTGAGGAATAGGCAATCACCTTGCCATGTTGCATCAACACACAGCCTAGCCAGATGTATCAGCATAAACTTCGAATCCTCCTCCTTCAGTAGGTAATGTGAGTATAGGGGCAGTAGTCAGACAATCTTTCAAAGTCTGGAAGCTTTTCTCACATTCCTCAGACCATATATAAGGAATCTCCTTTCTTGTCAATCTTGTCAAAGACATAACGATCTTGGAGAAATCCTTAATAAATCTTCTATAATATCCTATCAATCCTAAAAAGCTTCGAATTTCTGTCACACTAGTAGGTCTTTCCCAGTTCTTTATAGTCTCGACCTTTGAAAGTGTCACGCCCCGAGCCTTTATGACAGCGGAAGACTCGCTCGAGAAACGTGAACAGTCGGCATGGTAAGCCTCTTGCAAGCAAGAATGATCAGAGCGCAAGGCAATCACACATAACAATGCAATCGCACAATATTTACGCAACTTTGATTTTCATTAATAATCAAATCAATATTCAAATACAACCACTAATTCAACTTCCATCATGCTAGACTCAAGAAATAAGAAATTACATAGACTCGATCTAAACAATGTAAACTTCCAAGTCTTCGCTCATTCTTTAATCACTCTCTCCGCTACTTGAACATTCTGAATCCGAACCCGACTCACTTCCATTTCCTGAAAAAGAATGGAAATAGGTAATGAGCACACTTGCCCAGTAGGTATCTTCGCATCAACATGAAGGCATCATTAAAGTAATTAACATTTTAGCTCTACAGAAATAAGGTAAAATCATGCGAATGCGATCAATCACGCGATTAAATCAAAGTAACACGATGATAAGATAGAATGAGAACAAGTATGAACTAGCAAGAATGTTATAAGAACATGATATGGCCTTTCATGAACAAGAATGTAACGAGAATTACTAGCAAGCCACATAATCATCACTCCAGTTTTTTGCTTATGAGCAAGTACTTCGTGAATTTTATGGAATATCAAGCAAGAAAGTCATACAAGAATCATGTCATGCCGTGGATTTTCACTTATTTATAGAGAAAGTACTCCCAGCGCAATGCGACGCCAGTAGCATCATACCCCATGGTTTATAATAGTATGTTTCCGACAATCAGCCGAGGGGACTAGCATAGAGCCCTTGAACACAATCAGTGCTCGATCGCATCTTCAAGTATAAATCAAGCTTTTTCCACGCATGCAATAAAGTATGGCCAAGAATGTACAATTCAAAGTTCATGATAATCAATATTCAATGAATGAATGCTTAATAAGAATCATGAGAAATCAATGACTTATACTATGTTATGCTTATAGAAATAAATCACAGCATAACGGTACGTTCTTTATCTTCCATTCATTATATTAGGTTTCTTGATCAATATGATAAGTTCTAGATCATCAAAGTCCATCTAGAAACTTGGAATATCAACCCTTGGTCAAACCTTGGGTTAAAATACTCAAGCATGTGACGGTCGTGTACTGGGCCGTTACATGATGTGACGCTCCAGTATTGGGCCGTTACAATGGTCTGAATCCAGAATAAAGATAGACTCAGTTACATGTGACGGTCATTTATTGGGCCGTTAGATAGCCTGACGGTCCAATATGATCCGTTACATACGAAACCAGAAACTCGATAGTGTATCTAATCACTTGGGTTTTAATGGTACAACCAACTCGGCGTCCTAGTGGGAATCCCAGGCTCGCAGAGAATTACGGAGGCCTTGAAACAAGATTTCCTAGTCCATTGGAAGGAATATCCAATAGAGAGGTCCTCATGTCCAAGAATATGTTCCTATAGTGCAAAGTGAACTAATGGACATATACCTGAATATATGCCATGTACTTAAAGAAATGACTCTATTGATAGAGAGGATGTGTAACAATAGGAAATCATGATAAAACTCCGTCAATACATCTTTGGAAAATCATGATTTAGATACAAAACTATAGAATTTTGCACATGAAATTAACATAACTTAAAATAACTTAAATACCTTAATATATGCAATTTCTATCATGAATCAGTAGATAATCTTAAAGACATGAAATCAGGTAAAACTTAGATAACTAGGCTTATTTATAAGTTAACTTGACTGATTTTCAATTCTATCTACGATTACTGACGGTCGAGATGGGTGCGTCACAGTGATGTGACGGTCTATCGAGGGGCCGTTACAGTAATGTAACGCTCCTATTATGGTGCGTCAGAGACAACAGAGTAATCTAAATACAACAGGGTGTGACGGCTTATCGTAAGGCCGTTACAGTCGTTACAGTCTGTGACGGTCTAAGTATGATGCGTCAGAGTCCCTGCTAACAGTATAATGAAATAAAAGACTATGATTTGAAACCATGTCATGTTTTGAAAAGATTTAACTACCCCAATCATGACAAAACGAAGTAAAGGTCATCTAGATGCATAGGTTGCAGTGAATTAACAAGATAATATCTTTGATCTTTGATTAGGGCTAAGAATATGTATGTATGCATGAACCCACTAAAACATGAAATTCATAGTCTATAATGCATGAAATCAAACACAATCAGAGGGCTTTTATCCCTAACAAGATGTTTTTGCCAATCATGAGATAACCTACCCTTAACTAGGCTTTAAACTTCTAATTTGAGCTTTCAAGGACCGCCCTAGTTCCTCTCTTTTTGTGACTTTTCAGCAACTTCACGTGCCCTAGCTCCTCAGCCTCTTGACCTAAGGACGTGAAATTTTGAGGGTAAGAAGATGAAACTAAGGTGAACAAAAAGTTCTAAATAACTGAACTCTAATTACCTTTTAGACGTCCTAATTCCTGATCTTCAGTGGCCTTTAGCTCTGATTCCTGGGTTACTATGGTCGAACCAGCAACTTTGGAAGCTTCAATCTCCTGGGTTGCTCGATCTCCTAGCACGAAATTTGTAGAAATATTAGTCTAAAGTATACTAAACAAAATCTTCTAATGAACTTACCTGACATTCTATCTCCTTGCCTTGATTCTTCACGAGCCAAAAGTAAGGGTCGCTCAGTTCAGAACTAGGTCCTATTTATAGGTTTTTGAAGATTAGATTGATTCTAGAGTCCTTAATTTGCCAGAACCTAATCCCTAAGAGTCCTTAGTAATGTTATAAACTCTCCCAAGTCGATCTCTTGTAGATAAGATCCCAAAGTTCTAATCTTTTTGCTCGTTCTTTCTTTCACGGAACATCAGAGTGTCGTTACATGCTTGTAGCGGTCGCCGATAGACCGTTACACCAAACGTACAGAGTTTCAATTAAATAAAACTCTCTTGTTCTTTATTTATCCTTATAATTATCTATAAAATTATAAATAGGCTAAATAACCTTCTAGAATATGGGCCAAACTTAATGGGCTTGGTCCTTAAACCTTTTGGATTTCTATTTAAATAGGCTAGGTTAATTATTTAACATAATTGGGCCTTATAATGACTTATTAATCTAATATTCATTTATTAATCTATTTAGCCTTTATAAATTCCAAAAATAATTAAATAAAAATAATTTATAAAAATTCTGGGGTCTTACACCCTCCCCCACTTAAGAGAATTTGGTCCCCAAATTTAATACATGGATTATGGAGAGTGTACTTACAGTTGAATAATTCTGGAAATCTTTTCGCATGGCTGCTTCGGTTTCCCATGTTGCTTCATATGGCCATGTTTTCTTCCATTGAATCTTGACCATAGGAATAACTTTATTTCTTAGTTGACGCACTTCCGTTCCAGAATCTTTATTGGCGTTTGCTCGTACGTCATATCCTTCTGAATCTCCAGATTGTCATAAGTGATAATATGGTCAGGATCATATACATACTTCTTCAGCATAGAGACGTGAAATACGTCATGAACTCCTGCTAATTGTGGAGGTAAAGCCAGTCTATAAGCCACTTCACCGACCCTTTCGAGAATTTCAAACGGACCAATGAATCTTGGAGTTAGTTTGCCCTTAATGCCAAATCCCGAATACCACGACCTGGAGAAACCTTGAGATACACATGGTCTCCTACTTGAAATTCCAAGTCGCGTCTTCGATTATCAGCATAAGATTTTTGCCTATCTTGTGCCATCTTTATTCTCTCTTGAATAAGCTTGATCTTCTCTGTAGAATCTCTGATAATATCGGGGCCTAGGAATTGTCTTTCCCCTATTTCACTCCAACATATTGGTGATCGACAACTTTTTCCATATAGAGCTTCAAAAGGTGCCATTTGTATGCTGGCCTGATAACTGTTGTTATAAGCAAATTCTACCAGAGGCAAGTGATCATGCCAACTACCTCCAAAATCAATACAAGCCCTGAGCATCTTCTACCACCTGATTTGTTCTTTCTGTCTGACCATCAGTTTGTGGATGAAAGGCTGTGCTGAAATTCAATCTAGTCCCTAGTGACTGTTGTAGACCTTCCAAAATTATGATGTGAATCGAGGATCTCTATCAGATATAATAGTGACTGGGACACCATGTAATTTAACAATTTCCCTTATGTATAATGCTGCCAGGATATCCACAGACCATCGACTTTTGATTGGTATGAAATGTGCAGATTTAGTTAATCGGTCTATGATTACCCATATACCATCGTGTCCACCTCTTGTCTTAGGTAACCCCATAATGAAATCCATCCCTATACTCTCCCACTTCCATTCGGGAATATTCAAGGGATGCAGTTTACCTGCGGGTCTAAAATGCTCTGCCTTTACTTGTTGACAAGTGAGACAGCGAGACACGAAATCAGCTATTTCTCTCTTCATGTTGGGCCACCAGAAATTTATTTTGAGATCCTTGATACATTTTTGTACCACCTAGATGAATGGTGTACTGATTTATGTGCTTCTTCAGGATCAATTTTCTTCGTATCCTCATGATCCGTACACACACTCGGCCCTTGAATAGCAATCTTCCATCCTCCGTAATAGAGAAATCCGGCCGTTGTTCAATATTAGCCTTTATTTCTAGAAATATAGTGATCATCATTTACAACTTGACTAATCCTCTATTAGGTAGGTTAGCTCGGATATTAGCCATGAAGCAATCTTCTTCCTTCCTGTCAATATCTAAGTTCAACTGAGCAAATTGAGAATAAGAGTAGTCATACTAAACATAAGACTTGATAGCATACCCATTGGTTTTCTGCTGAGTGCATCCTCAACAGCATTAGCCTTGCCAGGATGATATTGAATAGAAAAATCAAAAATCCTTGAGATATTCCAACCATCTTCTCTGCCTCATATTTAGCTCTTTTTGAAGAAAATAAGTATTTCAAGCTTTTGTGTCTGAGTAGACCGTAACCTTTCTCTTCCATAGAGATAATGACGCCAAATTTTCAAGGCAAATTGACAGCTGCTAATTCCAAATCATGTACATGATAATTTTCTCGTGACGTTCAATTGTCTTGAGAATAACAGATTACTTTTCCATTTTGCATGAGGACACACCTAAGCCAATACTCTGATGCATCCGTATATACTTCGAATCCACCACCTTCCATCGGTAGTGATAGAATAGGAGCTGTAGTAAGATGATTCTTAAGAGTTTGAAAACTCTTCTCACATTCCTCTGACCAGACAAAAGGATTTTCTTTTCTCGTGAGTCTTAGTTAAAGGGAACCGCAATCTTTGAGAAGTCCTTAATGAATCTCCTTATAATAACCAGCTAGACCTAGAAAGCCTTCTTCTTCTGATACAATCGTTTGGGCCGGCTCCATTTCTGACAGCTTCTACCGTTAGAAGGATCCACATCGATACCTTCTTTTGAAATAATGTGGGCCTAGGAATAAACTTCCTTGAGCCAGAATTCACATTTATTTAGCTTGGCATAGAGTTTATGTTCTCTAAGTGTTTGCAAAGCTATCTTCAGATGTTCTTCATGTCTTCCTTTGTCTTGGAATATATCAAGATGTCATCAATGAAGACGACGATGAATTGTCCAGATATGGCTGGAAGACACTGTTCATAAGTTGCATGAATGCTGCCGGGGCATTAGTTAATCCGAATGGCATTACCACGAATTCATAGTGGCCATAACGACTTCGAAAAGTGATTTATAAATGTCTCTTCTTTAATTCTAAGCTGATGATAACCTGATCTGAGGTCAATCTTAGAAATATTTGCTCCTCCGAAAGCTGATCGAAGAGCTCATCAATACGCGGCAAGGATACTTGTTTTTAATTGTGAGTTGATTCAGTCCCGGTAATCGATGCATAGCCTGAGAGAACCATCCTTTTTCTTGACAAATAGAACCGGCGCACCCCAAGGGGATGTGCTAGGTCTGATGAAGCCTTTGTCTAGTAATTCCTGCAACTGCCTTTTTAATTCCTTGAGTTCTGTGGGGGACATCCTGTAAGGGGCTATAGAAACAGGTGCTGCTCCTGGATGAGTTCAATAGTGAAGTTCACTTCCCTCTCGGGTGGTAAACTGGGTAATTCGGAGGAACACATCGGGGAACTCATTTACAATAGGAATGTCGCTAAGATAATCTCCTTGGATTCGGTAACAATGACAGAAGCAAGAAAAGCTTCACATCCTTGCGAGATAAGTTTGCAAGCGTGAAGAGAAGATAATAGTAGGATGCTTCTTGTACTTGATGCCAAGAAAAGAGAATCTTGGAAGACCGGGCTTTCGAAAGGATATAATCATATTTCGGCAATTGATATAAGCATCATGATCTACAAGCCAATCTACCCCTAAAATGGCATCATAACCTTTCATGTCAAGGCATACTAAGTTTGCGGGGAGATTGTGACCTTCTACTATCACTTCGCTATCAGGATAATAGTCGGTAAGCTTTGTTCCAGAACCTAAGGGTGTGGAAATAGCGAGATCTGAAGGTAAGGGGACTGATGCAATTGATAATGTTTTTGCAAAAGTAGTGGAGATAAAAGAATGAGAGGCACCAGTGTCAAATAACACAAATGTAGGACGAGAACAAATTTGAAGAGTACCTTCCATAAGCCCACCATCCCTGGGCGCTTCCTCTTCTTCTAGAACGGCATTGAGGCGAGCCTGCCTCCTACGTCCTCCACCAGACGATTGGTCTTTCATAAGGGGGCAATCTGGCATGCGATGCTCCCTGCTTCCACAACGTAAACAAGCGCCAAGGCGCTTCCAACACTCCTCAGCCGAATGGCCGAATTTTTCACAAAATGTGCAAGCCGTGGCGACCTGCTCCTTCTCCTCCTTGACTTTCTTTTGCTTATGGGAACTTCCACCATTCCCATTCCTGGATCTTTCTTACTATCACGGCTCTTGTAGGGCTCCGTGATGCTGAACTTTTCTTTCTTATAACGCCGATCTGAGCGTCGGCTAGACTCTCTCCTTTCCCTTTTAATTTTCGACCTTCTCAAGGTCCTTTCACACAAATACGCTCGTTGAACCATTTCCGCATAAGTACGGATGTTTTGGGTCCCGAGCTGCTGAATGAAACCGGGTCGTAACCCGTCCATGAACCGATTAGCCTTCAATAAATCGGTGCTGATAAGATGCGGTGCGTAAGGTGCAAGCCTTGAGAATTGCAGTTCATATTCGGCAACCGTCATCATTCCTTGCCGAAGAGCGGCGAACTCCATAGCCTTTCGTTCCTTTACGTGCTCAGAAAAGTACTTGGCACGGAATAGGGTAAGAAAACCATCCCATGTATGAGGTGCATCGGCCGGAGGTGCCGGAACCGACTTCCACCATGTACGGGCATCTTTGTTGAGTTGGAAGGTTGCGAGACGCACCTTCTCTTGATCGGTGCATTGGATAACATCAAAGATACGTTCATTTTCTATCCAGTTCTCTGCCTCGTCAGGATTAGAAGAACCATAGAAACGCGGAGGGTTTAAGCTCCGAAAGTTGCGATGCAAATCACCAGCCCTTGCTCCTGCGCCAGCTTGCGCCATGGTTTGTAATGCCTGAGTGAGGCCAGCAACTGTTTGTTGCATGCCATCCCAATTTACGCGATGAGCCATGGTAATAACAGGGTACCTTAGAGAAAAATAACAACTTGTTATTTCTCGTGGAATTGGAAGGAAAATCAATCTTAAAACTAATTAACTATCTTATCCCGGGTTCTACCCAATTCTCACATGGGTGTGGAAATTTCTTCCTTAGTTCATAGGTATGGATCCTTACACCTTGGACTTATCCTATGACATGACTCTTCTTCCTAAGTCCAGAGACTTAGGCTCTGATACCAACTTAACTGTCACCCCGAGCCTTTATATACAGCGGAAGACTCGCTCGAGAAACGTAACAGCCGGCATGGTAAGCCTCTTGCAAGCAAGAATGATCAGAGCGCAAGGCAATCACACATAAGAATGCAATCGCACAATATTTACTCAACTTTATTTCATTAATAATCAAATCCAATATTCAAATACAACCACTAATTCAACTTCCATCATGCTAGACTCAAGAAATAAGAAATTACATAGACTCGATCTAAACAATGTAAACTTCCTAAGTCTTCGCTCATTCTTTATTCACTCTCGGATCCGCTACTTGAACATTCCGAATCCGAACCCGACTCACTTCATTTCCTGAAAAAGAATGGAAATAGGTAATGAGCACACTTGCCCAGTAGGTATCTTCGCATCAACATGAAGGCATCATTAAAGTAATTAACATTTTGCTCTAGAAATAAGGTAAAATCATGCGAATGCGATCAACACACGATTAAATCAAGTAAATATGATAAGAAGATAGAATGAGACAAGTATGAACTAGCAAGAATGTTATAAGAACATGATATGGCCTTTCATGAACAAGAATGTAACGAGAATGTACTAGCAAGCCACATAATCATCACTCACTCCAGTATCTTTTGCTTATGAGCAAGTACTTCGTGAATTTCTGTGGAATATCAAGAAAGTCAGTACAAATGTCATGTATGTGTTGTGGATTTTCACTTATTTATAAAGAAAGTACTCCCAGCGTAATGCGACGCCAGTAGCATCATACCCCATGGTTTATAATAGTATGTTTCCGACAATCAGCCGAGGGGACTAGCATAGAGCCCTTGAACACAATCAGTGCTCGATCGCATCTTCAAGTATAAATCAAGCTTTTTCCACGCATGTAACAATAAAGTATGGCCAAGAATGTACAATTCAAAGCTCAAGATTGAACAATATTCAATGAATGAATGCTTTAATAAGAATCATGAGAAATCAAGAATGACTTATACTATGTTATGCTTATGGAAATAAATCAGCATAACGGTACATTCTTTTCTTCCATTCATTATATTAGGTTTCTTGATCAATATGATAAGTTCTAGATCATCAAGAGTCATCTAGAAACCTTTGGAATATCAACCCTTGGTCAAACCTTGGGTTAAAATACTCAAGCAGTGTGACGGTCGTGTACTGGGCCGTTACATGATGTGACGCTCCAGTATTAGGCCGTTAATGGTCTGAATCCGGATGGAATAAAGATAGACTCAGTACATGTGACGGTCGTTTATTGGGCCGTTAGATGAGCCTAACGGTCCAACCTTGATTCGTTACATACCCGAAAACCAGAAACCTCAATAGTGTATTCTAATCACTTGGGTTTTAATGGTACAACCAACTCAACGTCCTAGTGGGAATCCCAGGCTTGCGGAGAATTACGGAGGCCTTGAAACAAGATTTTCTAGTCCATTGGAATGAATATCTAATAGAGAGGTTCTCATGTCCAAGAATAGTGTTCCTATAGTGCAAAGTGAACTAATGGACATATACCTGAATATATGCCATGTACTTAAAGAAATGACTCTATTGATAGAGAGGATGTGTAACAATAGGGAATCATGATAAAACTCCATCAATACTGTTAGCGCAGCGAAGAGTGATATAGAAGGGGGGGATGAATAGATCACTCCCGATTTAAAAAACTTCAGCGGAATATTAGTTCAACGGTTTACAACCCTTCAGAAACCACACAAAGAGTATTGCTACCGCAGTCAATAACCAAGACAGAAGAAGTAAGGGCGATTGAACGAGCTGTCCACAGTCAAACATAATGCCAAGCAGATGGAGAGCACAAATGATAACAGCAAACCACAGAGGAGACAAGAATTTTAAGGTGGTTCGATTGTAGTCCACAATCTACATCCACCCCTCACTCCAACTAGAGTGAGGCTTCCACTAGCCACGGCTAGAAACTGCAGACTCAGTTTGCGAACAAGATGCTGCCATACAGCTTGACCAGGGGAACAGCCTCCCCTCTTCCTCCACACCGGAGGGATACAACCAGTGACAACAGTCACTAGCAAACTAGAGACCGAGGTCTCTCTTCCTCCACCCAAGAGGGAACCCACAAGCGACTCCCTGTCACTTGCAAACTGGAGGATCAATCCTCCCTCCTTCCTCACAAGAGGGTAACAATATTCGATAAGGAAGATGAAATGAAAAATGAAAACATGAAAATCAAAGCATAATAAATCCTCTCTGAAAATAGGAAAACAATGTAGCTTCCGAAGAAGCAAATCTTCAAGCCACAGACACTGCTCTCTCTCTCTCTCAAAAATATTTCTCTCAATTTGATGAAATGGAATTCTCTGCTCTCTCTCTTTTCTGGATCGTGGCAGCCTCACAAGAATGCCTTCTGCTCTTTCTTTTACGATCAAGCTTCTACTGAAAGAAGATGCTCCATAAAAAGCAGATGTTGGGCGTGTGTCCTTCAGGTTCTCGCCCAGAGAGCACCTCTCGGATCACGTGCCAGGTACCACCTCGGATGACGTGTCGAATCATCAGCTCGAAACATTCTACCAGGCAGAGACAATAGGAATGTCCGAATTAGTTCAGTTCAAGCTTTAATCAAGGCGTGTATAGACTTAGAACAGCATATAGGCAAGTAATACAACGTCAGAATGTATAGATTTGAAACCCTTCAGCGACCTTAGTGCATAGACTTGTAGAATGTTGCATTAACATAACAGAGGGGGAATGTGTAGACTTCAGTGTAATTCATGAAGCAATCGAATGTATAGACATGATGTGGCTGTATAGACTAGCAACGCATGAAGTAGCAAGCCAATGTAAGACACTGCTGTATGGACTAAGGAACGCTGTACAAACTTGACAATTGATGTATGAACATTACAGAAGGAATGTACAGACTTTTGAAAGCTTGAACACTGCTATGTATAGACTTTGTACTTTGAACGACAAAGCATGCTGTACAGACTTTGAGCGTTGTATAGACTTTACGAAGCACATGCCAAGGCTGTACAGACTTCAGACTTTGAACGTGTGTCTGTGAACGATGTATAACACTTGGCCCTTGAAGGATGTACAGACTTGAAGAACCGAAGCCCACGATGTATAGACTTGGCATTATGAGGCATGCAGGCTTGTATAGACTTGCGATGCCATGAAGACAATGTGTAGACTTGTGAAGCTTTGAGGCCAATGTATAGACTTGAAGAAACCGAAGCCAATGTATAGACTTGACGAATGGCTTGAAACACAGACACGCTGCCAATGTATAGACTTGCACAGTGCTACCAATGTATAGACTTGGATGCCCAAAGGCAATGTATAGACTTGCAAGTGTGAGAACGCTGAAAGAGACGTGGATGTTCAGACTTTGGCAGTGTGCAGACTTTGCCTACATGTGAATGTATAGACTTGAGATGAGACACAGCATGAGACGATGGATGTACAGACTGGGAATGGCTGTATGGACATTGGAAGATGATGCATGAGACGAAGAACAATGTATAGACTTGGTGTGTAGCTAAAGTAGCGAACGTAGGAAAAGGTTGGAATGTATAGACTTACGTTCGATCAGCAATGTATAGACTTCAACTAAGTAAGCTACAGTGCAATGTCTAGACTTAATGATGCACGCGATGTTTAGACTTTGGAACGTTTGAAGCGATGTACAGACTTGGTGCGCGCCAAGCAATGTACAGACTTGAAAACCGATGTGCAACTTGACAATGCAGTGTATTCATGAGGGCAATGTACAGACTTGAGAATCTTGAGGGAGTCGTCCCATCTGGAAGGGGGGGGTCGACTCACTTCTGTCCAGACTATGCTGTGAGGTGTGTGCATATGCCAATGTATAGACTTTATGAGAATGCTTGGACTATGCACATGAATGAAGGCCACTCTCGCTGTACAGACTTGATGGAAGGCATGTGCAGTGATGTATGGACTTGCTAAGTGATGCACTGATAGCCACATGAACTGCACTGTCCTAAATGATGAAGCATGAATTGATCTAGAAAATAGACAGATTGATTTATAGTGTGAGACATCATCAAAACCGTAGGGATGCAACAAATACATCTTGGAAAATCATGATTTAGATACAAAACTATAGAATTTTGTCACATAAAATTAACATAACTTAAAATAACTTAAAATACCTTAATCATGTAATTCCTATTATGTATCAATAGATAATATTAAAGACATGAAATTAGGTTAAAACTTAGATAACTAGGCTTATTTATAAGTTAACTTGACTGATTTTCAATTCTGTCTACGATTATTCTGACGGTCGAGGATGGTGCATCACAGTGATGGTGACGGTCTCTCGAGGGGCCGTTATAGTAATGTAACGCTCCTGTTATGGTGCGTCAGAGACACAGAGTAATCTAAATACAACAGAGGGTGTGACGGCTTATCGTAAGGCGGTTATAGTCTGTGACGGTCTAAGTATGATGCGTCAGAGTCCCTGCTAACAATATAATGAAATAAAAAGACTATGATTTGAAACCATGTCATGTTTTGAAAATATTTAACTACCCCAATCATGACAAAATGAAGTAAATGTCATCTAGATGCATAGGTTGCAGTGAATTAACAAGATAATATCTTTGATCTTTGATTAGGGCTAAGAATATGTATGTATGCATGAACCCACAAAAATATGAAATTCATAGTCTATAATGCATGAAATCAAACACAATCGGAGGGCTTTTATCCTTAACAAGATGTTTTTTGCCAATCATGAGATAACCTACCGCTTAACTAGGCTTTAAACTTCTAATTTGAGCTTTCAAGGACCGCCCTAGTTCCTCTCTTTTTGTGACTTTTCAGCAACTTCACGCTGCCCTAGCTCCTCAGTCTCTTGACCTAAGGACGTGAAATTTGAGGGTAAGAAGATGAAACTAAGGTGAACAAAAAGTTCTAAATAACTGAACTCTAATTACCTTGTTTAGACGTCCTAATTCCCTGATCTTCAGTGGCCCTTAGCTCTGATTCCTGGGTTACTATGGTCGAACCAGCAACTTTGGAAGCTTCAATCTCCTTGGTTGCTTGATCTCCTAGCACGAAATTTGGAGAACTATTAGTCTAAATTATACTAAACAAAATCTTCTAAAGAACTTACCTGAAATTATATCTCCTTACTGTTGTGACCCCTCTATGTTGATGATGTTGACAAATGCGTTATTTCATTGGCAACACCATTGTTTTGATTGATTGGCAACTGCTTTTGATTTGATGAAATTGCTCTATCATATTGACTATGCGTTCTTTGCATTTAATACAATGATGTCTGCATTTCTTACTGTCATGAGTCTATACACTGGAAGCTCTCATATCAATTGAGTCTATACATCGTCCATTTTGGATAATGTACACACACTGCATTTCAATTGAATTGGTTAAGTGTGTACAGCGTCAACGCATCATGTTACAGCAACGCACTTCATTGGATGTGTGTACAGCATCAACTCGTTAAGTGTGTACAGCGTCAACGCATCATGTTATAGCGTCAACGCACTTCATAGGAAGTGTGTATTGAACCTCAGAGTCTGTACATTGAATCGCCAACTTCTTTGAAGCCCATACATCGCTCAAAGTCTGTACAGAGTCCAGCGTCTCAGTTAGCGTCTCATGCATTTGAGCAAAGTCTGTACATCGGCCTGTCAGCAAGTCTGAACATCGTCCGTCTTTGTTAGCGTCTCAGGCATTGGGCTAAGTCTGTACAGCATTCAATATCTAGAGCTTCATGAAGTCTGTACATCAGATTGTTACAGCAAGTCTGTACATTGTCCGTCTTCCTCAGCGTCTTATTATTTGAGGTCTATACATCCATCAGGAGCTTCAAGTCTACACATCGCTTCGCTCCATCAAGTCTGTACATCCACAGTGTTTCTTGAAGTCTGGACATTGGTCTTCAAACTCAAAGTCTGCACATTGTCTTCGAAACCAAAGTCTATACAATGGTCTTCACACTTGAAGTCCATACATTCGATGTGCAGAGTTGATGTCTATACTGTGTCTTATGCTGATCAAGTCTACACAATGGTCGGTGGCAAGTCTGTACACTGGCCTCAGCTTTTCAAGTCTACACATTGGCCTCCTTGCATAAAGTATATACACTGGACTGTTTGGCAAGTCTATACATCGGCCCTTGTCTTCGATGTCTGTACAGCCCTTTAGCTTGCTCAAGTCCATACATTGGCTTCAAGACTTTCAAGTCTATACACTGAAGCTTCACATTCGTTTGCATTACATGAAGTCCATACAGTGGGTAAAGTCTGTACGTTGCATTCTCCTTCACAAGTCTATACAACGAAGTATATACACTGCAATGTACATACTCAAATCTTATGACTTCATTCTTGTTGCTGAAGGGAACAGGGTCGACGCTGGGCTTAAAGCGTCCACGCATCAGTTGACGAAGCCTTCACGATATCTTCCACTGCGTCAACGCCACAAGCAAGCAGCGTCGACGCAGCAGTTGAAGAAGCATTCATCTTCACAGGCTATTCCACTGCGTCAACGCCACAATTGAGCAGCGTCGACGCAGCAGCTAAGAGACGAGGCTAATGGCTACTGGAATGCCTCACTGCGTTAACGCCATTGAGTGACAGCGTCGACGCAGCAAGTCAGATTGCTGTCTTGAGCACGTGAACGGAGAACTCTATACATCGGACTGAAGAAGCTAATGAGGGGCACGTGATCCCAGGTACCTGGCTCGTGATCCGAGAAGGACAAGGTATCCAGATGAGGACACGTGTACTGACACTCCATATGGATGCTGCCACGTGGTCCAAATTGCTGGGCGGGAAACGTGGAGAGCACACGCCTGCTGCTGTTGCTGCTATATAAAAAGCCTTCTTCCACAGAAGAAGACTGATCGAAAGAAAAGAAGAGAAAGTCTATACACAGTGAGCCTTCGATCCACAGAGAGAAAAGAGAGAAGAAGAAGATACAGAGAAGAAGAAGAAGAAAGAAGAAGGAGAAAAGAGAGAGGAAGAGATCGAGAGAGATGAGTGAGAGAGAGCTGATCGAGAGTGAGAGTGAGAGTGTTTGTATCTCAGTCTCGTGGTTCAAAACCAGAGCTGAGCTTTGCTCTTAAGCTACATTGCTTTTGCTTTTATTTTCGTTTTGATTCTGTCTTTCATTTCCGAATGCTGTTTCTTCAAGCTGTGTGTCAGCGGTCTTGCAGTGGTGTCTCCACTGGACGGGTTAAGCTGTATTTCCCCAGCGGTTGCAGAGGATCAGATCCTCTGGTCGGCAAGCTGTAGTGCCCAGCGAAGCTGTGTATCAGCGGGTTGTTTGGCCAAGCTGTAAAGCCCAGCGGACGCAAGCTGTGCTGCGCAGCAGGAAGCCATACTCGGTTGAGTGTGGGGTGGACGTAGGTCGTTGACCGAACCACCTAAAAATTGTGTGTGCAGTGTGTTTGTGTTTTTGTGTGATCTGTGTGCGATGGGAATTTCTTGCTTAGCTTATTTGATTGCATCGCTTATGCTCATGTCTAGCTTTCGACCTTTTGTTAGCATCTTTTTTTAGCTTAACTGATGTTTGCCTAAATTCCGCTTTAGAACTTACAGTAGTTTTAAATTAGGCAAGTTGATCTATTCACCCCCCTCTAGATCCACACTGTGGAGATAGACTGCGTCCATCTAACCCAACACTTGGTATCAGAGCCTAACTCTTCTGCAGGGACTCATCGCCCGAAGAGAATAGGCAGAGATGGATGCTCGAGGGATGACTGCCGAAGGTCACTCAACAACGAAGCCCCCATTCTTTGATGGATCAAACTACGCATACTGGAAGAACCGTATGCAAGTGTTCCTCAGGGCTAAGGATTATGAGATTTGGAAGATTGTCAGCAAGGGACCTTATGAGCTGTCCCCGAATGAAGATGTATGGACCAAGGAGGAGATCAGAAGGTCCACGCTGAATTGGAGTGCTATTAATGCTATCCAGTGCGCTCTGCATCCTACAGAATTCTCCCGTGTCTGCTTGCAAATCAGCTAAGGAGATGTGGGATGCGCTGGAAGTAATTCATGAAGGTACATCTCAAGTAAGAGAGCAGAAGGCCAATCTTCTTGTATCTGAGTATGAAGCCTTCAAGATGAAGCAGAACGAGTCCATCAGCGAAATGTACGCTCGGCTGACTGTCATAACCAATGGCCTCAGAGGTTTTGGGAAACCTCAGGCAGAGTATGATGTAGTGAGGAAAATTCTGCGCTCCCTGACTCCCAATTGGCACACCAAAGCAACAGTGATGGAGGAGTCAAGGGACCTGCGTAATACTAAAGCTGATGAGCTGATTGGCTCACTAATGGCATATGAGATAAACATGCCAAGGACAGATGAAGCCGAGAGGAAGAAGAAGCCGATAGCGCTGAAGGCTAGTTCCAGCAAATCAACAAAATCCAGCTCCAGCAGCTCTTCATCATCAGAGGAGAGCCTAAATGAAGAAGAAGTGACTCGATCTGAGATAGCCATGATGACTAGAGAGTTCAGGCGATTTCTCAGAAAGGGAGCAGGACGGTTCGGCCAGAAGAAATACAGTGGTGGCCGAAAGGATAAAAGGTATAAATCTAAACCTGCAAAGAAAAATGAAGCTAATGTCTGTTATCAATGCAGGAAACCAGGGCATCTGAAAATTGACTGTCCAGACAATCAGAAACATAAGGACAGGTCAAAGAAGAAAACAAGAAGGGAAGAGCTATGATCACCACATGGAGTGATGAAGATGAAGGCTCTTTCAGCAACAGCTCAGATAGTGAAGCCGAATCTGAACAGCCCATTTGCCTTATGGCAACAAGCTCCGAAGATAGAGAGGAGGACACAGATGAGGTAATCACTAGATTTGAAAACTTCACAATTGCTGATTGGGTAGATGCTTATCATGACATAGCTGATAGAGCTGATGATATTAGAAAAGAGAATAGGCATCTTAGAAGAAAAATCAATTCCATGCAAAATGATAAAACACTAACTGATAAAATTGCATGTTTGGAATCTGAGATTGATGAATTGAAACTCACATGCTCTGAAGAAGATGAAATCAAAAATGAGTTAAAAGCTTCTAAGGAAGAGAATCTAAGGCTTGAAAATGAAATTGATGAATGGAAGCTGAAGATTCAAAATGTGAAAGTGAAGTCAAAATTATCTCTGAAAAATATGAAGCTGTCCTCAATGTCAACAATGAGCTGAAAAAGGCTATTGATGAACTTCAGAAAGACAATGAGGATAAAATGAAAACCATTGAGAAAATGACCCAAGGAACAGATAACTTAAATGCTTTGTTAGGGTCAAAGGTTAATTTCAGAAAAGAGGGCCTAGGATTTAATTCTAGTGCAACAAAAACATTCGGAATGAAAACAATTTCATTTGTTGCTCAAAAGGAAAAGGGACCTCTAATTAGCATGAACTCAACAAATTTATGAACAAAACTGCTAATCTGAAAAAGCCAGTGCTGAGGAGAAGGGCAAACAAAGGTTAATGAGCCTAGTAGAGCTAGCACATCTAAGCAGAATCCTAGGGCTCAGACTCAGGTTAGGGGTCAACCTACACAGTCCGGTAAACCCCAGGTCAAGGTAACCAAGTCTCCACCAACACCTCCACCTCTGAAGAAGACCCAATACAAACCTGTGTATAGGTCAGCAGGGTCCAAAGTACAGGGGAGACAAAGTGCTGCTAGGAGTCAACCCAATTATTTTTATCAACCCAGAGCTCAGACCCACTACAATGCACAGCCAACCTACTTCAATAGGTCAAATTGGTCTAGAACTCAGGGTAGGTTTACAGGTCTTGCACACCAGGGTGCTCAAATCAAAGACCTTACAGTGAAATTGGGTCAATGGGTATGGTTACTGGACATCTAGAAATCAATATTTTCATAGCCAGCCCAGGAACTACTATGGCCAAAATTTTGTGAACACACCCTGGCCAAGGCACTGGCACAGAAATAACAATACTGTCAATAATCATGCTGCTGCCAATAAGAAAAAGAACAATAAGAAGAAAAGGAACAACAACAGAAGAAAATCTGTAGGATCCACTGAACAAAACACATTTAAACAAATGTGGATTCCGAAACATTTGCTTTCCTGTTTTGCTTCTAGTTCATTTACATTGGAGCCCAATCAGTCTTGGGTTCCAAACTTCTCTACCTAATTGTGTATGCAGGTATGCCTGGCAGCCAAGAACAACTTGTGGTACATGGATAGCGGCTGCTCCAGGCATATGACAGGAGATAAGGCCAAATTTTGCATACTGACTGAGAAAGTAGAAGGCCTTGTCACCTTTGGAAGCAACACAAAGGGTAGGATTATCGGATCAGGTAAGGTAGGTAAGTGTTCTACCTGCTGCATTGATGATGTTATGCTGGTTGAAGGGTTAGCCTATAATCTACTTAGCATCAGCCAGTTATGTGATAAAGGTTACAATGTTTATTTAATTCTCAATGCTGCAAGGTTTTTGAACCTGATTCTGATATTGTCAAATTTTCTGGAAAAAGAATAAATAATACTTACATGATAAATTTAGATGAAATTCAACACACTAACCTTTGCCTTACTGCCAGTAGAGAAGACATAGCATTTTTATGGCATCGTAGGTTAGGTCATGCTAGCTACACTGTTTTGCACAAATTAAATAAGCATGGCATGGTTAGAGGACTTCCTGAAGTCTCATTCAAGAAAGAAAACAAAATCTGTGATGCATGCACTCAATCAAAGATAACTAGAAAGTCATTTAAGTCTAGAACTGAAAATCTGTCTTCCAAACCCTATGAGCTGATACATATGGACCTTTTTGGGCCAACTAGATCTGTCAGCCTATCAGGGAGGAGGTATGGGTTTGTCATGGTAGATGACTTTTCTAGGTATACTTGGGTTTATTTCTTATCTAATAAGAGTGATGCTTTCTCAGAATTTCAGGAGTTCTATGTTAAAACAAATCAGAAAATTGAAAACATTTTGTCTGATCATGGAGGTGAGTTTGAAAACTCACAATTTGATGAATTCTGCAGGTCAAATGGAATCAACCACAGGTACTCCTCACCAAGGACACCTGAGCAGAATGGAGTTGTGGAGAGAAGGAACAGAACCCTAGTGGAAATGGGTCGTACACTCCTTGTCGAAGGTGGTCTACCAAGGAAATTTTGGGCTGAAGCAGTGAACACTGCCTGTTATGTAATTAACAGAGCCATGGTAAGACCTTCTACCCAGCAAACACCATATGAGATATTAAAAGGTAAGAAACCTTCTATTGCTCACTTCAAGGTTTTTGGTTGTAAATGTTTCATTCACATAAATGATAAAAAGGACCTTGATAAATTTGAACCTAAAGGAGAACCAGGAATTTTTCTTGGCTATTCTGAAAACACCCGAGCATACAGAGTGTACAATCTGAACTCTAAAACTGTTGAAGAATCTCCACACATAGTTTTTGATGAATCCTTGGCAAATTCTAATGTTGGTCAATGCAGGAATGAAAACAATGGTGAAATTCTGAAGGAAGGAGATCCTGCAGACAAATCCGAGGATGAAGAAGAACATAAAGAGCTTAATGAAGAGGAGCCTACAGTTCAGGGGGAGGTAAATCAAGTTCATGATACTCCAATTGCAAATATTAGATATCTCAAGGATCATCCTGTAGATAATGTTATTGGAAATCTGCATGACCCCCTAGGACTAGAGGCCACTTAAGAATTCAACATGAACTGAATGCTTATGCTTTTGTATCAAACATAGAACCCAAGTCCATTGACTGTGCTCTCCAAGATGTGCATTGGATTAATGCCATGCATGAGGAGCTCAATCAGTTTGACAGGAATAAGGTGTGGCATTTGGTTCCACCTCCTGATCATGAAACAGTCATAGGGACTAAATGGGTATTTAGAAACAAAACTGATGAAGCGGGGAATGTTATTAAAAATAAAGCCAGACTTGTAGCTCAGGGGTACAATCAGGAATTTGGAATAGACTTTGAAGAGTCTTTTGCCCCTGTAGCTAGGTTAGAAGCAATAAGAATTTTATTGGCTTATGCATGTTCCCTAGGAATAAACCTTCAGCAGATGGATGTGAAATCTACTTTTCTAAATGGGGAAATTAATGAGGATGTCTATGTGAGACAGCCTCCTGGGTTTGAATGTTTAGATTTCCCTAATCATGTTTACAAGCTCAATAAAGCTCTCTATGGTTTAAAGCAAGCTCCTAGAGCTTGGTATGACAGGTTGAGCAAATTTTCTTTTTTCATTCTTTTTTTTTTTTTTTATTCACAAATAAACACTACAAGAACTCACAAGAGGTATAGTGGATCAAACATTGTTTACCAAGGTAAGCCATCCAGATATTCTTATCATTCAGATTTATGTGGATGACATTGTGTTTGGGTCAACTAACCCCAAATTGTGTGAGGAATTCTCTCAAATAATGACTGATGAATTTGAAATGAGCTCAATGGTGAACTCAAACTATTTCTTGGACTGCAGGTTACACAAACAGAAGATGGCATCTTCATCTCTCAGTCCAAGTATGTAAAGAACTTATTGAAGAAGTATAAAATGGACAATCTCAAGGAAATAGCTACTGCAATGGGTACATCAACCAGTTTGGATGAAGATTCTAAAGGTAAACCTGTGGACCAAAGGCTATACAGAGGTATGATCGGATCTCTCTCTATCTTACAGCATCTAGGCCTGATATATAATTTGCTGTATGTTTATGCTCAGATTTCAGGCCAGTCCTAAAGAAAATCACTTTAAAACTGTGAAAAAGATTTTTAGGTATTTACTAGGCACCTAAGAACTAGGTCTCTGGTATCTTGCTAAGTGTGAGTTAGAGCTTCTAGCCTACAGTGATGCAGACTATGCTGGGTGTCGAGTAGATAGAAAAAGCACCAGTGGCTACTGTCAATTCTTTGGTGGCTGTCTAGTGTCTTGGGCATCTAAGAAGCAACACACTGTAGCATTATCCACAGCTGAAGCTGAGTATGTTGCAGCATGTAATTGTGCAGCCCAAGTACTTTGGATTAAGCACCAACTGGCTGATTATCAGATAAATCTGGGATGCATTCCACTTTTATGTGATAATACTAGTGCTATATGCCTTACTAAAAATCCTGTTCACCATTCTAGGACTAAGCATATAGAGATAAAACATCATTTTCTTAGAGATGCTGTAAATAAAAAGGAGATTGAAATGAATTTTATAGAAACTGAAAAACAAATTACTGATATTTTTACTAAGCCTCTTGGGAATGAAAATTTTAAGTTTCTTAGAGAGAACTTGGCTTATGCAAATTTCAGCATGATGAATGATTGTTTAATTGATGTGAATAAAATCTCTGATGTGGACTTGTTCTTTGATTGCTTGGATAAATCATGTGGATGTGAATGTGGATGTAGAACTGTCCTGCATTGCATATATTTAAGGGGAGCTTGTCGAGTCTTTGCATGTCCTTGCATATCATTCATTCATGACCTATGCATAAACTCTCTCTCAATTAATTTTTGCAATGTTGTATGCATATAGACAGGGGGAGTATTACTAAAAATTCAAGTGGTTTCAACTTTCTTAAGTCATTCAACCTTTAACTCTGAATACTTGTCTCTGACATTATGGCAATCTGTTGGTCAGTTCTGATTTCTAAGCAGTAGAAAATGGACTTCTTCACTTATAAGAATTTGAATTGTTCAAAGACTGGTGTAATGGTTTAAATCTTATAATGATTGGAGTTTAAAGATTGCAATCAGTATATAAGTAAGTTGAAAAATGATAAAACTCTCAACCTCTTTCTTATTTCATGTCAGACAAAGCTAATCATATCTGAAATCTGAAAACTCATCTGAAATCATGTTAGAGAGGTTAAGTATGTGTATTTTTCTTGAACAAGTCATTTTGAAACATAAAAAGGACAGCTAAAGAAAGCTATTGAAAACATTGAAAATCATTGAAAATTAATATTGGCAGAGCAATGACTGATAAATCACTGAGAAACTGAGTGATCCATCAAAGAAGTGGACAACCCTCATGTCATGAAGTGTATCAGCTATCTCTGTTCAAAATGTTCAAAACAGCATGCTGGTTTCACTGAGTACCTGGGGGTAACTGGCGTTTGATAAACGTGTACCCTCACACAAAAAGGTGTAACTCAATTCTGTTGAATTTGATCATAGGCAGAATGGTCCATCTTGTTGAGTATCTAGGGGTATTGACGGCTTATAAACGTATACCCTTACGCAGAAAGACTTGTGGTACCTGAATGCTCAAAATGATCTAATATTCATAATGTTGCTCCTTCAAAAGAAAAGTTCATGAGTGTCAATTTGTTTAGTTTCAATACATGACTTGATTTCTCTCAATATTTTTTTTGAGACTATGAAAGTAAGATATTATGAAACTGAATCTTTCATGCAAATATGATTCTGGTTTATGTTTTATCATGCACAGTGAAATTATCTATTGCTTGTAGTGCATGAACTCCAAATTTTATCATCTTTAAATCAGAACTCTTTCTGACAGTAGTTTCTAACTTCATATGACTGAAGACTCTATGCCCTAGAATGCTTATTCATGAACTACCTGTTCAGAATGCCAGTCAGTTCTTCTCTTGATTCCTTCATTGTATTTAATTTTTCCCTCCTCTTTGTTGATGGCAAAGGGGGAGAATATTGTCTAGGGGATGTCTAGGGGGAGAATACATATCTGTCTGAATTCTATTTGAGGCAGTGAGTTGCATGCCTTCATAGCATCTGCATGTCAATCTGCATAACACATCATGTCTTTCATCAAACATATAACTATATGACAGGATGTTGCTATTCTACTTCATATGGGGTTGCCATCATCAAAAAGGGGGAGATTGTTGTGACCCCTCTATGTTGATGATGTTGACAATTGCTTTATTTCATTGGCAACACCATTGTTTTGATTGATTGGTAACTGCTTTTGATTTGATGAAATTGCTCTATCAGATTGACTATGTGTTCTTTACATTTAATACAATGATGTCTGCATTTCTTACTGTCATGAGTCTATACACTGGAAGCTCTCATATCAATTGAGTCTATACATCGTCCATTTTGGATAATGTACACACACTGCATTTCAATTGAATTGGTTAAGTGTGTACAGCGTCAACGCATCATGTTACAGCGTCAACGCACTTCATTGGATGTGTGTACAGCATCAACTCGTTAAGTGTGTACAGCGTCAACGCATCATGTTACAGCGTCAACGCACTTCATAGGAAGTGTGTATTGAACCTCAGAGCTGTACATTGAATCGCCAACTTCTTTGAAGCCCATACATCGCTCAAAGTCTGTAAAGAGTCCAGCGTCTCAGTTAGCGTCTCATGCATTTGAGCAAAGTCTGTACATCGGCCTGTCAGCAAGTCTGAACATCGTCCGTCTTTGTTAGCGTCTCAGGCATTGGGCTAAGTCTGTACAGCATTCAATATCTAGAGCTTCATGAAGTCTGTACATCAGATTGTTACAGCAAGTCTGTACATTGTCCGTCTTCCTCAGCGTCTTATTATTTGTGGTCTATACATCCATCAGAGCTTCAAGTCTACACATCGCTTCGCTCCATCAAGTCTGTACATCCACAGTGTTTCTTGAAGTCTGGACATTGGTCTTCAAACTCAAAGTCTGCACATTATCTTCGAAACCAAAGTCTATATAATGGTCTTCACACTTGAAGTCCATACATTCGATGTGCAGAGTTGACGTCTATACTGTGTCTTATGCTGATCAAGTCTACACAATGGTCGGTGGCAAGTCTGAACACTGGCCTCAGCTTTTCCAGTCTACACATTGGCCTCCTTGCATAAAGTATATACACTGGACTGTTTGGCAAGTCTATACATCGGCCCTTATCTTCGATGTCTGTACAGCCCTTTAGCTTGCTCAAGTCCATACATTGGCTTAAGACTTTCAAGTCTATACACTGAAGCTTCACATTCGTTTGCATTACATGAAGTCCATACAGTGGGTAAAGTCTGTACGTTGCATTCTGCCTTCACAAGTCTATACAACGAAGTATATACACTGCAATGTACATACTCAAATCTTATGACTTCATTCTTGCTGCTGAGGGAACAGGGTCGACGCTGTGTGCTTAAAGCGTCCACGCATCTGTTGACGAAGCCTTCACGATATCTTCCACTGCGTCAACGCCACAAGCAAGCAGCGTCGACGCAGCAGTTGAAGAAGCATTCATCTTCACAGGCTACTTCCACTACGTCAATGCCACAATTGAGCAGCGTCGATGCAGCAGCTAAAGAGACGTGGCTAATGGCTACTGGAATGCCTCACTGCGTTAACGCCATTGAGTGACAGCGTCGACGCAGCAAGTCAGATTGCTGTCACTGAGCATGTGAACGGAGAACTCTATACATCGCACTGAAGAAGCTAATGAGGGGCACGTGATCCCAGGTACCTGGCTCGTGATCCGAGAAGGACGAGGTATCCAGATGAGGACACGTGCACTGACACTCCATTGGATGCTGCCACGTGGTCCAAATTGCTGGGTGGGAAACGTGGAGAGCACACGCCTGCTGCTGTTGCTACTATATAAACAAGCCTTCTTCCACAGAAGAAGACTGGTCAAAAGAAAAAGAAGAAAGTCTATACAGCAGTGAGGCTTCGATCCACAGAGAGAAAAGAGAGAAGAAGAAGATACAGTGAAGAAGAAGAAGAAGAAATAGAGAAGAAGGAGAAAAAGAGAGAGGAAGAGATCGAGAGAGAGTGAGGTGAGAGAGAGAGCTGATCGAGAGTGAGAGTGAGAGCGTTTGTTTCTCAGTCTCATGGTTCAAAACCAGAGCTGAGCTTTTCTCTTAGAGCTATACTACTTTTGTGCTTTTCTGTTTTCGTTTTGATTCTGTCTTTCATTTCCGAATACTGTTTCTTCAAGCTGTGTGTCAGCGGTCTTGCAGTGGTAGTCACCACTGGACGGGTTAAGCTGTATTTCCCCAGCGGTTGCAGAGGATCAGATCCTCTGGTCGGCAAGCTGTGGTGCCCAGCGAAGCTGTGTATCAGCGGATTGTTTGGCCAAGCTGTAAAGCCCAACGGATGCAAGCTGTGCTGCGCAGCAGGAAGCCATACTTGGTTGAGTGTGGGGTGGACGTAGGTCGTTGACCGAACCACCTAAAAATTGTGTGTGCAGTGTGTTTGTGTTTTTGTGTGATCTGTGTGCGATGGGAATTTCTTGCTCAGCTTATTTGATTGCATCGCTTATGCTCATGTCTAGCATTCGACCTTTTGTTTAGCATCTTTTATTTAGCTTAACTGATGTTTGCCTAAATTCCGCTTTAGAACTTGCAGTAGTTTTAAATATAGGCAAGTTGATCTATTCACCCCCCTCTAGATCCACACTCTGTGGAGATAGACTGCGTCCATCTAACCCGACACTTACCTTGATTCTTCACGAGCCAAAAGTAAGGGTCGCTCAGTTCAAAACTAGGTCCTATTTATACGGTTTTGAAGATTAGCTTGATTCTAGAGTCCTTAATTTGCCAGAACCTAATCCCTAAGAGTTCTTAGTAATGTTATAAACTCTCCCAAGTTGATCTCTTGTAGATAAGATCCCAAAGTTCTAATCTTTTTACTCGTTCTTTCTTTCACGGAACTGTCAGAGTGTAACGCATCCAGACTGGTGCGTTACATGCTTATAGCAGTCACCCGATAGATCGTTACACCAAACGTATACAGAGTTTCAATTAAATAAAACTCTCTTATTCGTTTCTCCTTATAATTATCTATGAAAATTGTAAATAGGCTAAATAACTTTCTAGAATATGGGCCAAACTTAATGGGCTTAGTCTTTAAACCTTTTGGATTCTATTTAAATAGGCTAGGTTAATTATTTAACATAATTGGGCCTTATAATTACTTATTAATCTAATATTCATTTATTAATCTATTTTAGGTCTTTAAAATTCTCAGAAAATAATTAAAATAAAAATAATTTATAAAAATTCTGGGGTCTTACAGAAAGATCGACCGCAATACCTTTCCGGGATATTATGTGACCTAGAAAAGAAAATTCTTCTAACCATAATTCACACTTACTAAGCTTAGCATAAAGTTTGTGATATCTTAATAGCTATATGGATTTCTTGAGGTGTTCTACATGCTCCATCTTGGACTTGGAGTAGATCAAAATATCGTCACTGAGGACTACCACAAATTGATCAAGGTATGGTTTGAATACACTGTTCATTAATTGCATAAATGCAGCAGGCGCATTGGTTAGGCCAAAAGGCATAACAATGAACTCATAGTGTCCATACTAGCTCCTAAATGCCGTTTTGTGAAGATGTTCCTCCTTGATCTTCAACTGATGATAACCAGATCAAAGATCAATTTTTGAAAAATATCGAGCTCTAGAAATCTGGTCAAATAGCTCATCAATCCTCGGCAATGGATATTTGTTCTTGATTGTGAGTTGGTTCAATTGTCGATACTCAACACACAATCTCATTGAGCCATCCTTCTTTTTGACAAATAATACCGGGGCTTCCCAAGGTGAAGTACTTGGTTGGATAAATTCTTTCTCCAATAACTCCAATAGTTATTCTTTCAACTCCTTCATTTCGACAGCAGACATCCGATACGGAGCCTTAGAAATTGGTGCAGCTCCCGTAATCAAATCAATAGAGAAGACCACTTCTCTCTCTGGGGAATACCATGCAACTTGTCCGGAAATACGTCAGAATAATCCCAAATGATAGGAATATCCTCCAGGATGGGTTCCTTATGCTCGGCCATAGTAATAGAAACTAAGAAAGCCGAACAACCCTTCTTCAATAATTTATCGACTTTAAGGGCCGAAATAAGATATAGGTGTCTAGAATGTCTGACACCCGAAAATAAGAGGTTGGGGTAACCAATAAAGGTTATCGTACCTAATTTGTAGTTAACACTAGCACCATGAGTAGATAGCCAGTCGGCTCCCAAAATAATATCATACCCTTCCATCTCCATGCACACTAAATCAGCGGCTAAGTTGCAACCGCTAACTAGAACTTCACTAGTAGGGTAGAAATATTTAATCTTTAATCCCGCTCCAATAGGGGTAGTAATAACAAGTTTAGATTCTAATGGAATCGGTCTCATAGGCAAAATATCAACAACGCCCTTAGATATGAAGGAATGCATAGCTCCAGTATCAAATAAGACAAAGGCAGGCCTTGAGCACACAGAAAGAGTACCTTCCATGACGCCTCCATCTTCGATAGGTTCCGCATCCATAAGAGCTTGGAGTCTCCCTTGCTTCTTGACAGCAACTGGAAGCTTTTCTGGTGAAGTTTGCTCGTTGAGAAGTGGACAACTCAGAATTCTATGCTCTTGACTTCCACAACGAAGACAGGCACCCAGTCTTCTCCAGTACTCATCCTCCTTATGTCCGGGATTCTCACAATATTTGCATAGTTCCTTTGATGATGCAGCAACCGGGACCATTTGTTTGTCAAACATTCTCGGCCTCCTGTCTTTTTGAAAGTCACGTCCATCCTTATTCAAATTACGCCCATCTTTATTGATGTTATGCCAGTCAAAATTGGGCCTCTTTTTCCCGAATGAGGGCTTGAAATTATCGGAGCTAGTTACTGGCTCCCTCTTGGCATCTCTTCCCCGGATGCAATCAGACAACTCTATTGCATCTTCTAGGAGTTTGGCTCTTCTCACAGCATCATATAAACTTGGATATCCATCGGGGTGAGTTGAGTAATGTATTGTAGCTTTAAACCATTTAAAAACCTCATCGCCTTCATCTTTTTGGTACCCACAAGGTGTGTCACGTACCGTGATAGTCTCGTGAATTGGGATTCATATTCCGCCACCGAAAAACTTCTTTGCTTCAAGGAAGCAAATTCAGCGGCCTTCCTTTCTTGCACCCCGATCAGAGAAATATTTGGTGTTAAAGTGCTCCACGAACTCCGCCCACAGCACATGATCGTGAAGTAGAGTTGCTTCGACTGACTCCCACCAAGCACGGGCATCCTTTTCAAGTTGAAAGGTGGCGAGTAGGACCTTTTCCTCATCAGCTCATTGCATGACTCGGAATATCCTCTCGATTTCCTTTACCCAATATTTGGCC
>JAHNEJ010001416.1:0-43288 GCA_022559845.1 Amorphophallus konjac | reverse complement strand
CATCTTTCCCTCACAGTTCCCTGCTATCCTTGGACTCTTGCCCGATCTTAATCCTTCCTTGGATGCCTCATTACCCGTTCTTATCAATTCCCTTGTTTGATCACATCCGATTGACACTATAAAGGAAAATCTGGTTTGATCGTGTATGAGGTTAATAACAACAACAACTCAAAAGGTTGAAGATTTTTAAGTATTCAAGCACGCAGAGCTTCCTCCTTCGAGCATTGATTTTTCTTCATCCCTCTGCATCCGTCCAGCGTCTTCCTGGTTCCCTTTACTCTCGTCAGGGAGAGCAGGGCGATATATATAGCTTGTCTGTTGTTCATCCCACTCTTGTCATCACTACTATCTCCTGTCGTCAGTTCTTTTACTGCATTTAGCATATTAGCTCATTCCCTAGTTCTCTGCTAGGGGCTTTAAAAAGAAAACAAAAGAGAGGTGCGCATGTTGACGTCGTTTCATCATTTTATGTTGTTTGTTTTCGGAATGGTATTACTGCACTTTGGCTGATCCCCTTTCTTTTGCTTGTCTTTCATTGTCTTTCTTACAAGGTAATCAATCAAGAAAACCCACTTCGTCGGTCGGCCGATTGGAGTTGGAGGAGGAGATCCACATTCATCCCACATCCCATTTTTCACCAGGTACATGCGATCTTATTCTTTTTTATTGAGGTAAACCCTCTGGCGATCACACACTCCCCTTGTGCACCTCGTGCATTGTTTCATCTCCACCATTATTTAATGTTTCCCTTTTCCCTTCCTTTTTAACCTTTTCCCAAAGTGTGGATTTTAAAGGAATCTACAGAAAAAGGGCACCGGGAGGCTGTCGGATTCCATTCCTAACCCGTGGGTGTTTTGTAGGTGAGGTTCTGCCGGATTCCTGGGTGCCCGTGCTCGCAGGAGAAATGCCGTCTTCGCCTGTCGCGCTCCCACGACATCCCTACGCTACCGAGGCTCTGCCGGATCTCGCCATCGGCCATCCAATAAGCCATTCTCCTCTCTTTTTCCTTAGATATCTTGCATTCATCACATCGCATTTTTCACCCCCTTTTAGGGGAGTCTCTTCCTGTTCCTACGTTGGTATAATCACCATCCATCATAAGCATTTTCCTCCTACTCGTGTCCGAGAGGGGTTTAAAAGAAAACACCAACCAGGTGTGTGTCCGGCCGTCATTTCGTTACTTGCATCGCTAGAATTGATTGCTGCACCTTCGTCTTTCTGATCCACTTGTTATTTGTTTGTCGTTGTTTTGCAAGGGTACCCAAGGAAAGCCCTCCCCGTCGACCGGCCGAAGGGGGAGGAAGAAGCAACCCACCATTTCCCGCTCTCGATGATTCACAGTTTCCGTGCCTCGTGCCAGGTACACGCGATCATTTCTTTTCATTGAGGTAACCCCTCTGGCGATCACATCCCTTTGGCATCCTACGTATGCTCTTTTCTCTGTTGACATGTTGCATGACCCCTTCCCCTATTAGCTTTTAGTTATTGCGAGTTTGTAGCCCGTCTTTAGCGTTTCTCGTTCCCTTTTGAGTGGATCTCCATTCGGCAGTCCACAAATATATTGGAGTGCCTTTAGCTGCTTCTGATCCACATATGAAGACAGTAACATCTATGACTAGAAGAAAGTCTAAGGAAAAAAATGCAATGCCTTCAGAAGATGATCTAGACTGGAATCCATTAGGAGATGATAGTGAGTACGTTGAGGTTGAACCTCCAGGGAATAATGAGGCAGAGACTCTAATTAGGGAGGGTGATATATCTGATGATGAGGTTTATACCGATGACAGTCGTGATAGTTGCTTTTCCTCAGACACTGAGTGTGACATGGAGGTGGATGATGGGGACAATGAGGGTACCCCTATTGTCCGAAATATTCATGATCCGGATATGTCTTTTGAAAGTAGATTTGACAGTATTAATGCATTCAGATTAGCACTTGCCCAGCATGCAATCAAAAATTAATTTGTAGTGAAGTACATAAAATCAGAACCAACTAGAGTCACAGTAGTTTGTGCTGAGAAGAGATGCACTTGGAGAATGCATGCTTCTCGTTTACCGGATGGCCATACATTTCAGATAAAGAACCTTCAAACTGAACATACTTGTACAGGGGCAAACAAAGCTGGGGATCATATGGCCACCCAGAAGTGGGTGGCAATTACATGCATTGGGTGGCTTAGGACCGAAGGAGATGTTACAGTGAAAGAAATTTCTAGAAGGTTGAATGCTCAATACCATGTGGACATTCCTTACCACCGGGTTTATAGAGGCAAGCAAATGGCAATGGAGCAAATTCATGGTTCCTGGGAAGCAATGTATGGCAGAGTACCTGACCTACAACATGAACTAGTCTTAAAGAACCCTGAGAGTCTAGTCAAATATCAGACAGATGACAAAGAAAGATTTTTCAGAATGTTTGTATGTTTAAAGTCTTGTATTGAGGGTTTTAAGTTGGGATGCAGGCACCTAATTGATTTGGATGGATGTCACTTGAAAGGTATCTTTAGAGGTACCTTACTAGCTGCCACCTCCTTTGATGGGAACAATGGAATTTTTCCACTAGCCATAGCAATAGTGGAAGGAGAAAATGCAGGAAGCTGGACCTGGTTTCTGGATGCTCTGAAGCAGGCCATTGGTCAGCCTAGTGATTTATCTTTCATGTCTGACAGACAAAAGGGGTTAGAAGAAGGGCTCCCGCTTGTTTTCCCAGGTGTTGAGCATAGGGTCTGTGTTAGACATCTGTATAAGAATTTCAAGAAGTCATTTCCAGGTGAATTCATGAAGAGACTCTTGCGGAATACTGCAAGGTCATATAGTGAAGTTGATTTCTTGGACTGGATGATGCAAATGAAGGAAAATTCTCCAGAGGCACATGCCTATTTGACTTCAGCGGCCATGAGAGGAGTTGTATGGAGTAGATCACAGTTCCATCCACTTGCTAAATGCCATCACATAACAAACAATTTAAGTGAATCATTCAATGCCTACATCTCAGATGCCCGTTGGAGACCTATATTAGACTGTATAGATGTTATTCGTTCCAAAATGATGAAGACCATGCACATTAGGAGGTCAAGGGCTGAAAAATAGACTGATGTCTTGGTGCCAAGGGCCAGGAAGTACATAACTATCATGTCAAGAAAATTGGGTGGATTTTTAGTGGAGAAAGGTTTTAATGAGACTGCTCAGGTGACAGGTCCAGAAGCACGTGAAGTTATAGACTTGAACCAGAAAAGTTGTACATGTATGGCTTGGCAGAAAATAGGTCTCCCATGCATACATGCATGTGCATTCTTAGCAAGTAGAAGGGGTATTAAATGGGAGGATTATATTGATAGATGTTACACAGTGGCAGCTTATAAATCCACATATGCTTTGGGCATCAGTCCTATGCCTGACAAGACACAATGGATTAAACTTGGAATAAAAGTTCTGCCCCCCAATGTGAGAAGGCCTCCAGGAAGACCTAAAAAGAAGAGAATCAGAGACGCAGATGAAGTCAAAAAAATTACAAAGACCCATAAGTGCAAAAGGTGTGGTCAATTTGGACATCATGCAAAGACATGTAAGAATACAGTCTCAACATTGGGTCAAACTTCTGCTCCACAAGCAAGGTAATAATAAATGTCACACTTTTGTTTATGAAAGTAGTTTAATTAGCACTCATACATGATTATGTCATGTAGGAGGCCTCCTGGTAGACCAAGAAAGCAAAGGGGTCCTGATTCAGCATCGTGTGAAACACAGGGTCAGGTAGTCCTTTTACATGATCCATTTAAATTTCTTATTACTATAAAAAGGAATCCTTATGTTTGTGCATTGTGTTTACAGGGGAGCTTGACAGGGCAACCTAGTGTACAAGGGAGGACAACTGCTGCAGAAGAAGGCCTCCATTCAAATTAATTTGAGTCATGTCGGTGGATCCAGTGCAATTCTCTCCCAGACATCTTCCTCAAGTTCTATCCCAGTGTAGAGTAAATCTCTTACAGTTCTTGCTCGGGGTCGTGGCCGGGTGGTAAATTCTAGGTTCAGAAATGTGTAGGGTTGGGTTGAAGTTGAAGTTGGCATGTGTCCTTTTATGACTGTCTTTAAAAATGTGGCTGTTTAATGTGAAAAGTATTCTGTGAACAGGTTTTATGAACATGTTTTATATATGAATGTGCATTCTTAGCAAGTAAAAGTTGTACCTGTATGACACTATTTGCTTTAGAGAACTTATGTCCCATGGTGGTAATTGTCCTTTTGTAACTTTAATGTTGAAGTTGTCATCTTGCTGTGACAATGACACTTTTGCTGTGAAATGCCTAAAGCATTGTGCATTGTGTTCACATATGTCCCATGTTCAATCACATATGAAGAATCCACATTGACAGTTGGTTCTTTTGTGGTTGATCAATGTAGAAATGTGGGTTTCTATGATATTTGTGAATGGTTATGTGAACAGGCTCTGTAATCAATCTTGTTTTGTAGGTTAAAATTCAAAGGACCTTCCTGAATAAATTTATGAAGTCAATGTTGTGCCCCTGTGATTTTGATGATAGCAAACACTATGAGTCAGCATTGCATATCATGAACATCTCTGTCTAAATGAAAGTCCTGCTTGAGCATATAGGAAGTCAGTGCAAGTGTCTCTCATGCATTTAAAGCCTGTACATAGTCTGCTCTCCATGCATATGCAAAGTCTGTACAGCTAGTGCATCCCTTGATTTAAAGTTTGTACATCGTCTGCCCGCACACACAAGTCTTTACATTCTGACGCATTGTCCGTGCATCAAATCTATACATCGCTGCATACACCAAGTCTATACATTGCCTTGTGTAGCATGCACGCACTCAAGTCCATACATTGTATTGTAGCATGCACGCACTCAAGTCCATACATTACCTTGTAGCATGCACGCACACACAACTCTATACATTGTCTGGTCGCACACACACAAGTCTATACATCCTTTGATGTTATGTCCATGCGCCAGTTCATAAAGTCTATACATTCCTCAATGGATTGTGCAATCCTTCAAAATAAAGTCTGTACATTCTTCGACAGCATGCCTGAGCACTCATCTTCGTTGTGCATACTTTGATAGATGCAGAGTCTATACACTCTGTACCACGCATTCAAAAGTCTATACATCCCACTGCTGGTACTAGTAGTTAAGCTCATGCATCATCACTCCTGCAAGTCTGCACATTAGTTGTCGCATGCACGCAAAGTCTGTACACTGTCTAGTCGCACGCACATAAAGTCTATACATTACCTTGCCGTTCAAAGTCTATACATTGCTGTCGCATGCACACTAAGTCCATACATTTGTTGACGGCACGTCTGTGCATCCACTTTCAATGTACACACTTCACTGCATGCACACTGCATTACACACTATCAAGTCTGTACATGTTTAGTTCAAATCCTGAATTAACTTGATGCATCCTTTTTCTCTTCCTTCAGATTGATTCAAGCAGATGTCTGGGCATGTGATCCAAGGTTGGCACCTGGCACGTGATCCGAAGTTATCTCTGGACAAAGAGGGCACAAGTCCTGTACACGCCCTACTTCTGATGCTCTATAAATACCAAGCTTCTTCCTCAGGAGGAAGGTGATCGTGATCAAAGCAGAAGGGGCAGAAACAGAGAGATAGCCTGCACGATCCAGAAGAAGAAAAAGAGTGAAGAAGAGAAAGAGAGAAGAAGCAGAAGAGAAAGAAGAGATAGAGAGAGAAGGAGTTCGTGGAGAAGAAATCAGAAATCCTTGAAGATCTGTTCTCTAGCATTTGGATCAAATCCAAGCCAGACCTGCTCATTTGAGAGCTATATAATTTGTGCTTCATTTTCAGCTTTTCGTTGCTGCATTCTCTTGTTTTCTATTTTCCCTTTCTTCAAGCTATTTGCCAACAGTGCAAGCTGTGATGCACAGCAACGAGGTGGATACCTCGGACGGCTAAGCTGTATTGCCTAGCGGAGCAAGCTGTGAAGCTCAGCGGTTGCAGAGAACGTGGTTCTCTGGACAGCAAGCTGTGAGGCTCAGCGCAAGCTATTAGGCAGCGGATGGCTAAGCTGTATTGCCCAGCGGAAGTAAGCTGTGAGGCTCAGCGGTTGTAGGCTAAGCTATAAGGCCCAGCGGACGTAAGCTGTGTTGCGCAGCAGTAATCCACACTTGGGTTTGAGTGTGGGGTGGACGTAGGTCTGGAGGATCGAACCACCTAAAAATTCATTGTCTTCATGGTTTGTTCTTTTATGTGATTGGCGCTAGATGCATGCATATGTGCGCTCCACATATTTACTTACTGGTTCAACAGAAGATTTGATTAGCGTTTTAGTTTGCTTAAATTTGTGAAGTGAGCGAAATTTTAAGGGGAGATTCATTCACCCCCCTCTGAATCCATCGCACCGGTCCCAACAGTCAACTCATGCGTGCTATGCATGAGGATTTGGAGTTTTCATGTGGATTCTACTCTTACTGTCTTGATTGGGGTTAAAAGTGTTGTGCCCCTGGTTTTGATGATGACAACCATGAGTTGTGAATGATCAAATTCAACTTGATTTGATGAAGTAACGCACTCAATTGATTCAATATTTGATGCAATATCATGATAGGGTCGACGCAGGATATCTATTGCGTCAACGCTTAGCACACACTGCGTCGACACATCAGCCCACACATTGCCTGCTTTATAGTACACACTCAGTGCATTCCCCAATTGCTTCAATACAAAGTCTGTGCATGCGTTGCATACACTCCTCATGCATAGTCGGTGCAGCCTTGCCTGCCCGCACACGCAGAGTCTATACACTGCCTGGTTGCTGCACTTGAAGTCTATACATTGCTTTGCATGCACGAACTGGAAGTCTACACATTGTTGTGCTTGCACACACTTGAAGTCTATACATTGCTTTGCATGCACGACCTGGAAGTCTACACATTGTTGTGTTTGCACACACTTAAAGTCTATACATCATTCTCTTGCACAAACACCAAGTCTGTATATTGCCTCAATGTCCATACTTTAGTTCAGCAAGTCTGCACATTAAGCAGAATCAAGTCAGTGCATGCCAAGGGTCGACGCTGTGCTCAGTGTTGCATGCTATGGGTCGACGCTGTGTTTGTTTCCCAGCAAACATGCTGTCACGCCCCGAACAAGGCGGAAATATCGGGACGTACAGTTAGGGACACGCTGGCAAGAGAGGGAACTAAATCTAAAACAATACACAAGTGCTACAAGATGGAAATGCTAAATGATTAATAATAAACCACGACTAATACAATAATCCTCAAGTTCAACTTAATACACCTGGAATAATCAACCACTAAAACTCAATAACATGACTGAGACTAAAAGCTCTCCAAAATACAACTAAAGAAGGATAACACACTACTAACACTCTAGAACTGATACACTCAAGACATCACTCCTGCCCTTCCCCGTCGGTAAGCGCGTCACCTGAGAAGCCTGGAAAGGGGGAAACAACGGGGGTGAGCTAACGCTCAGTAGGAAATAACAGACATGTATAAGTGATTAACAGTTTAATTACATTTTCAAAATGTCATGCTACAAATGATAAAAACAATAAAAAGATAACGATGATATCACGAAACGAAATTCAAAGATCTTGCAAGGTCAAGAAATATAATGAATAGAATAGTAAGACAAGAATTTACTATAGGAGATAACGATAAAAAGTTGGCCATATCAAGTCAATTCAAGTCATGTCAAGCACGTATGTAATTTCATTTCCATGTCCAAGTAATGAGCAAGTACAGTAACCACAAGTAGAGTATAGAACAGTGACGAGTGGAAAGTGAAAAGTAGTAGAAAGTAATGTAGAGAGTAGTGGAGAGAGTAGTGGACAGTCCTAGATTTAACACATGTCAAGTACTGGTGCCAAATGCCACACCTAGTCATTCACCTCCCCGGGGGTACACGTAGTGTTCGGGCGCTCTTCCCAGGACCAGACCGAGCCCTTAATTGTTTGCCAGGCATTGATTTCTTTGGATCAAAGATCCCACGAATCTAGACTTCCACAGTTTATGGCCAGAATTCCAAGGTTTAAACTAAGTAGCAATAACAACTTCAAGTAGGAAGGAGATTCATTTCCAGAATTTCAAGGTAAGTATAATCATCAAGGAGATTGAAATCAAGTCACAACAAGAGTTAATCGTGCTGCGCTACTGTAAGACAGCAGCAATCAAACAAACTAAACAACATATTAATCCTAATCATCAAGTTAAGATATCATGATTTAACCATTATCATTTGTATTAGCCAAAGTGCCAACAAGAATGAACAAGTTGTCGAAGTAAAGGACAAGCTCACAGGAATGAAATAGCATGTAATAACAGAGATTTTAGTTACACCATTAACCACTAATTATGTGGGTTTCTATTTAATCTTGTATGCATTGAAAATGAAGATGATAAACGGTGTGTTTTTACACTAAGTTTGCATGTATGGACCTATGTTAATTGAAACTAAAAAGGGTACATGGATAGGTCATTAGTTCCTCAAAAACGTAGTTTTCAAAGTGTTTAGGTTGAAAGGTTTGATTCCCCGATGATCCGGATTGATCCCCGGGTCTGGAAAAATTCCAGGGATGGGTCGACCCCTGGGTCGACCCATGGCTACCTGGCTGCATGGGTCGACCCATGGGTTGACCCCTGCAGGTTGTGGGTCGACCCATTGGGTCGACCCCTGCAAGGCAGCAAGCTGCTGCTTGCAGGGCTGAAATGGGTCGACCCCTGGGTTTCCAGACCCAAAAAGCTATGAAAAACTCCAAGAATTTGGGGTCTAAATGTATTGGGATCATAACCATAGACTCTAGGGTCATTAATATGCATCTTAGGGTCATGAAACACGATTTTAAATCATGAATTTCGATAGGAATCCAATGAAATACAACCTATTCTATGAAGAACACAAGAAAAGTCTAGCTTGCTAGCATGCTTCTAATAACACACGAAATACTCTAGGCATGATCTATAAAAATTGAGGATTTTGATGTCAAAAGAAAGCTAACATGCTATTTATTACATTCATGTATGTTAATTAGAAATTGGGCTGTTATAACCTACCTCAAATTGAAGAAGGAACTCGAAACCTAGAATAAAGAACAACTTGACAGCACCTCACTAAAACCTCGATATCTCCACGGATACCTAATGAAAATTGGGGCTTTTGCCACCAATGGAAAGAGCTCGATGAGAGGTACAATTTGCTATACTCATGATCAAGATTTGGTTGAGAATTCCTACCTCAATCGATTGATCAAAGAAGGATGAAGGGAAGCCAACGGCCTGCTGACCGACCTCCACAAATCGAACTAGATCTCTCCAGATCCGAAATTTCAGCGAACCCCACAGCAGCCAAATGAAAGAAGACTCGTAGGGCTTCATTTTGATAGCTCATAGAGCTTCTGGAGCCTTCTGAATTGGGAGTATTTGCTGCTGCAAGCTACGTGTTTAGAAACGGCGCCGAAATCCTTGACTTGACCTAACTATGTCGGCAGCACGTTTTGGGGCTAAGTTTACCTCAAATTGATTGAGGGGAAAAGTTCCTCTATGTAATACCTTTCATTTGCCTCTGGAATCACCCCATCTGGTTGAGAAACAAGCTCGAATTTGATGTTCAAAGTTTGGGTGAATAGTGAATACGAATTTGGGTTAGGTGGGTTGTAAGTCAGGCTTAATCCACTGATTAGGGCTAGATAATGATTTAATTAGGCTTACTCCAAGAAGACAAAAGTGTTAGTCGAAGCATCTATTATTTAATTACTATTTTTATGAATTTTTATATGTTAGATAAAATTCCACTTCTACAATTCCGTAATTAATTAAATATTAAGTTCGGAAGAATTAGTTCGCTAATTCGGCTTAATAAACGATTGTATTAGGCTTAATTGTAGAAGACAAAGTTGATAAACAAAATTAATTCTACAAGATGTGATTTTTGGAGATTTTTAGAAAATAGTAGAAAAATGACTTATTCTATTAATTAATTAATTAATCTAATTAATTTGGATAATTCTCATTAATTTTGAATAACTTCAAATAAATTCCAAATAATTACAAATAACTTTCTAAATGAATTTCTAAAGAATTTGGGGTCTTACACCCTCCCCTACTTAAAGGAATTTGGTCCTCCAAATTCACTGCACTAAAACTGAGAGTAGAAAAAGATCGCTCACCTAGAATAGATCGGGATACCGCTTTCGCATAGTCTCTTCAGACTCCCATGTAGCTTCTTCGGTCCCACGCCGACTCCACTGAATCTTGACCATCGGTATCGAATGATTCCGGAGTTGCTGTTGCTTCCGGTCCAGAATCTTGACAGGTCTTTCCTCATAGGTCAAATCTTCCTTCAGTTCAAAATCCACTTGTTGAATGATATGAGTGGGATCGTACACATATTTCCGTAACATAGACACATTGAAAACGTTGTGTACGCAAGACAATTGCGGTGGTAAAGTCAGTCTGTATGCCACCTCTCCCACTCTATCTAGAATCTCGAATGGACCAATGTACCTCGGACTCAGCTTGCCATGAATGCCAAATCTTCGGATCCCTCTCGTCGGAGAGACCTTTAAGAACACATGCTCGCCAACCTGAAATTTCAATGCCCTTCTCCTGTTGTCGGCATAACTCTTCTGTCTTGACTGGGCTACTTGTAACCGGTCTCGGATAACACGGATGTTCTGTGATGATTCCGAAATAAGATCTGGTCCAAGCCACTGTTTCTCACCTACCTCGTCCCAACACAACGGGGAACGACAACTTCTACCATATAGTGCTTCAAAAGGAGCCATCTGAATACTAGACTGATAGCTGTTATTGTAGGCAAATTCAATTAATGCCAAATGCTCACTCCAATTACCACCGAAATCAATCATGCAAGCTCGCAACATATCTTCCACTATCTGATTGGTTCTTTCAGTCTGTCCATCTGTCTGTGGATGAAAAGCAGTACTGAAATTCAGATGAGTACCCAAAGACTCTTGCAGTCCCTTCCAGAAATGTGAAGTGAATCTGGGGTCTCGATCAGATACTATATTCACTGGAATACCATGTAATCTCACCACTTCCTTTATATACAAAGCAGCCAATACATCAATCGTCCACTTGGACTTAATTGGTAAGAAATGAGCCGACTTTGTCAAACGATCAACAATCACCCATATCGCATCAAATCCACCACGAGTCCTAGGTAGACCCATAATGAAATCCATGCCAATACTTTCCCACTTCCATTGGGATATGTCGAGTGGTTTCAATTTCCCTGCTGGTCTGAAATGTTCGGCCTTAACTTGCTGACATACCAAACATCTGCTCACAAAATCTGCAACTTCTCTTTTCATATTCGGCCACCAAAAGGACCTTTTCAAATCTCGGTACATCTTAGTGCCTCCAGGATGAATGGTATATCTGGATCTATGGGCTTCCTCAAGAATTTTGTTCTTTATTGCAGCCTCATCCAGAACACAAGTTCTGCCTTTAAATAATAATCTATCATCATCGGCCAACATGAAATCAGGTCTACTACTCAAGCTTCCCTTGATCTCTACCAACTCGGGATCATTATCTTGCAAGGACTTGATCTCTAACAATAATTCAGCTTTAAGTTGAATCTGAGCAATCAAGATCCGATCATTGTCAATATTGAGATCCAGACTAGATAATTGTTCCAACAACCTCCATTCTTGTAACATGAGACTTGACAATCTAGCTACCGGCTTCCGGCTTAAAGCATCTGCCACAACATTACCTTTGCCAGGATGATACTCAATCGAGAAGTCGAAGTCTTTCAAGTACTCCAACCATCTCCGCTGCCTCATGTTGAGTTCCTTTTGAGAGAATAAATACTTCAAACTCTTATGATCCGAAAACACTGTAAAAGTTTCTCCATATAAGTAATGCCTCCAAATCTTCAAAGCAAACACGACTGCAGCAAGTTCCAAATCATGAACAGGATAATTATCTTCGTGCTTCCTCAACTACCTAGAGGAATAGGCAATCACCTTCCCATGCTGCATGAGTACACAGCCTAAGCCAATACCTGAAGCATCAGTATAAACAACAAATCCTCCTTCACCGGAAGGTAAAGCCAAAACAGGTGCAGTAGTCAAACACTCCTTCAGAGTCTGAAAGCTTCGCTGACAATCATCTGACCAATCAAACTTATTCTCCCTGCGGGTTAATCTTGTCATAGGTACTGCAATCTTGGAGAAATCTTGAATAAATCTTCGGTAATAGCTTGACAGGCCTAGGAAACTTCTAACTTCAGTTGCACTAGTAGGCTGCTCCTAATTCTTCACTGCCTCAATCTTCGAAGGATCAACAGAAATACCTTCCTTGGTGATAATATGTCCGAGAAAGGACACTTCTTGTAGCCAGAACTCACACTTACTGAACTTAGCATATAGCTGATGATCTCTCAATAGTTGCAATGCCATTCTCAGATGCTCAGCATGCTCCTCCTCATTCTTAGAATAAATCAGGATGTCATCAATAAAGACTACGACCCATTGATCAAGATAGGGCCGAAATACATCGTTCATCAACTGCATGAAAGCTGCTGGAGCATTCGTTAGACCAAAAGGCATAACGACAAATTCAAAATGACCATACCTGCTGCGGAAAGCTGTTTTATAAATATCCTCTTCCTTAATCCGCAACTGGTGATATCCAGATTGAAGATCGATCTTAGAGAAATATTGAGCTCCCGCTATCTGGTCAAATAACTCGTCAATCCTCGGCAAGAGATATTTGTTCTTGACAGTCTGCTGGTTTATTTGCCGATAATCAATGCACAACCTCATCGAACCATCTTTCTTCCTGACGAATAACATAGGGGCTCCCCACGGAGAAGTACTAGGATGAATAAAACCCTTCTCGAGTAATTCCATCAGTTGCTGCTTCAGTTCCCTCAGTTCCGCAGGAGACATACGATAAGGAGCCTTAGAAATAGGAGCTGTGCCAGGAATAAGATCAATAGAAAAGATAACTTCCCGCTCAGGCGGAAGTCCTGGTAGTTCCTCTGGAAAGACATCAGGAAAATCTCGGACAACAGGAATGTCCTTGATCTCAATCTGTTGCTCAGGGATTGCACAAACAAAGGCTAGAAATGCCTCACACCCATGCCTTAAAAGCTTATCAGCTCGAAGAGCCGAAATGAGTGGTACGGAGTTATGGTGCTTGACTCCCGTAAAAGATAAACCAGAATGTCCAGTAAAAGTCACTGAGCTAGAACTACAGTGAACATTGGCCTCATACTTGGCCAACCAATCTGCTCCTAGGATTACATCATAATCCTTCATATCCATGCAGACCAAATCTGCTGGAAAGTTTTGTTCACCAATCATAACCTTACTAGAAGGATAGAAATACTGGATTGTTGATCTAGTGCCAATAGGGGTTGAAATCTCTAACGGAGTTTTCATCAAAACAGGTTCCACAGCTAATGACTTAGCAAATCTCCGTGAAATAAAAGAATGTGTGGCACCAGTATCAAAGAGAGCAAATGCGGGCTTATCGATTATAGTAAGGGTACCTTCGACGAGTCCGCCATCATCAGAAATCCCAGTTTCATCTTCATGTAAAGCTTGAAGCTTGCCTTGTGGTTTCTTGAAGACTAGAGGTTTTACCGGTGTAGCTTGCTCCGATATGAGAGGACAATTGGGGATACGGTGCTCCTTGCTTCCACATCGTAAACAAGCGCCTTGCTTGCGCCAGCACTCCTCTATCTTGTGACCCGGACGATCACAATAGTTGCACACGCCCTTGAATGGAACAATAGGGCCAGGCTTCTTGTCTTCATGCCTCGGCATCTTGCCCTTCCATGATCCAGACCCGCTCCATGAACCAGGTCCACTAACAGGTCTCTTCTTGGTATACCCGAGTTTGACACTCCCGGAACCCGTAGGTAATTCTTTCTTGGTGCCTTTCCCACGGATTCTCTCCGTCATCTCAAGAGTATCCTCCAGAACTTGCGCTTTCCTTACCATCGCGGAATAAGTGGAAATCTCCATCGGTGCCAATTGGTTGATATAATGAAGTTTCAAACCATTGAGAAAGCGCTTCGCCTTCATCTTCTCGGTGGAAATGAGATGTGTAGCATATCGAGAAAGCCGTGCGAATTGAGCCTCATACTCCGCCACGGACAAACCTCGTTGTTTCAAGGCCGCGAACTCTGCCGCTTTCTTCTCTTGCACTCTATCGAAAAAATACTTGCTGTTGAAGAATTCCTCGAACTCTTCCCACACAACTTGCCGATCTCCGAGAGTTGCCTTGATAGAATCCCACCAAGTACGTGCATCATGTTCCAGTTGAAATGTGGACAAAAGGACACGCTCCTGGTTGGTGCATTGCATAACTTCAAAGATTCTCCCCATCTCATCTAGCCAGTGCTCGGCTTGGTCAGGGTCAGTCGAACCAGCGAATCTAGGCGGGTTCATTCCGCGGAAGTTCCGGTATAGATCACCGGTGCCATGCTGTGCCGCTCCTGCCTGAGCTACTTGCTGAAGGGCCTGAGTAAGGCCTTGAACCGTACGTTGCAGGTTCCTCCATTCAGCACGATCAGCTGCCATCTACACGAGAAATAGATTACTTAGGTTCAAATAAGATAGATAATTACACGATTAAGAAACGAACTTAACCCAAGTTCTACCCAATCTCACAGGTCAGGTCTTAAACTTTTACAAGGTTAGGGATCTAGTGCACCTAGACACGACCAAAAACTCGGTACCTGGCGGAGGTAATCGGTCCGAAGACCACTCGCGCAAGTGTGCGACCTTCCCGATAGGCGTAGCCTAACGTTCGGACAACACCTTTTTATATACCGGTTATTGGGATGCAATGCAAGAAAACCTAAAACTTAGGGAACCTAGGAATGTGAAACCTAGGGCTCTGATACCAACTAAACTGTCACGCCCCGAACAAGGCGGAAATATCGGGACGTACAGTTAGGGACACGCTGGCAAGAGAGGGAACTAAATCTAAAACAATACACAAGTGCTACAAGATGGAAATTGTAACGACCCGAGAATCCGATTACCGGGAAGGCCCGATAACCCGAGACTCGTACCGCCGCCCACGAGCCGGGAGGGCTCGGAAGGGCTAGAAGGAGTGTGGAGGCACAAAGAAATAGGAAATAAAGCAGGACAACTCAACAATTAACAGAAATAAATAAACAACTACAACAGAGTCCAGTCCAACAGAAAGTACAGTCTAAAGCAGTAAAGCGTACCACATGCCAAGTGAACACTCGGCCCGGCAAGCTGGAAACTGAGAACCTCCGCTCCGCACCCTCGAACCACGAGGAAGAACCGCTACACCTGAAAAGCAGGGAATGAGTCTCCAAAACAGAGACTCAGCAGGGATCCCGCGGAACCCCAACCGGAAACAACGGCGGTAGCGGAAAGGAAGCTACAACTACAGCAGGAACAGCAAACCGGTGGCCGGTCAAAAACTCGGCACTACAGCTACTCCTACTGTACCAGAAGGCACACCTCGATCACGCAGTCGAAGCTACCGAACCACACTAGTACCACCTACCGAAGCAAGAACACACGGCAACCACGCCGTAGAGGCCTGTCCCTCGGACACAGCCGACCTGGACACGCTGTCCAAGGTGCAACCCCGACCATCCGATCGCGGGTACCGCACAACAAGACCCAACCTCGGTAAAGCCACTAGCATTAGACCCTTGGCGCGAAAACCAACACACGCGCCACAGCGAAACAACCGAACTCAACGGTCAACACGACCGAAAACCCGAAGGTCGAAATCACGGAAACTGATAGTCTGTCACTCCGTACTCGACAGGAGTACCACCCACTAGAAGCACAGCCGGTAGCGTCCCCTGACGTCTTACACCGCACCGCAGGTGAACCGCCTGACGTGGTAGGTCCTACCCGAGGCGCGAACACCGTACAAGTAACCACAAACAAGTGACTAGCTGGGGTCACGTCCGTCGACGTGGGTCCAACCGCCCCCAACCACGTGTGCACACACAGACCGCGCGTCCCTGGTCTGGCCCTCTGACCGGTTTTCCCCTCAGCCGGACTCTGGCTGCAAGACGTGGGGCCCAACGGTAACCGGTCCACAAACCGTCTCTAAAGGTCAGCCCGTACACCACTCCCTGGTGAGACCAGCACCTCGTACTGGTGGGCTACGACTAGTGGAGGGTCACTGAAGGAGTAGACTCTCAACGGAACACAACGTCCGAATCCGACGACGTACGGGGACCAGCCCACGTACCGGCCCCATCACACGGTGACCACAGTCGGAGAAGAAACAGGACTTACAGTCCACGGTCACGCACGCACCGTGCGCTAGAGTCGAGAAAACTCAAGTGGCGCTAAGCCACTGGACTCTGGACAGTCCTCTAGACACACTACAGCCAACGGTCCTTGAGTCACAAGACTCGGGGTCAAGACCGTTGCACGCAACAGCACAAGGCCGTCGATCTAGCCCCATCTCTAGGTCTGAAACCACAGTAGCACGAGTGCCGAGACAACACACGAGTTGCCAAGACCACTCCCTCGGAGAGGGAGCGCAAAGAACTAAGGCCACTCACACGGGCCACACGGAAAATGCAGAAGCACGATTCCCAAGGCAGCACACAAGCCGCCGCGACGATTTCCCATCTTGAAGCAAGCGGGAAACCTCCAGCCCCAGGCCGGATAACTGGACTCGCAGTCCAAGACCAACCACGTGGCCCACATGGGAATCGCCTTCCAAAGAAACTCACGGCATGCGGGGGACACCCCACCGCACACACACCGATACACGGTGACTCGATCGAGCGTAACACGAAGGCCCAGCACGCGAGAAGTCACCCGGACTCTCAACCCTACGGGCACGCTAAACGAGATAACACGGTCCTCCAGACACCCTCAAAACACGGACACAGAAACCCACGGGTGTCAGGGACACTCACAAGACCGCAGGTCGACCACTGGGTCCCAACCGGGTCGACTAGGGATCCACACATTGCGGGGCAAGGCGGAGAACACAAAAACTCGCCTCGGAACGACACAAAGCCTGACGGTCTAACCCTAGGCCGTCACAGGGTTGTAACGGTCTAGGCGAGACCGTCACATCCACCTGGCGGCCTAACGCAGGCCGTTACACGGCCCGAAGAAACACAGGATGTAACGCGCCTGGCCCAGCGCGTTACACGAATGTAACGCGCTTGCCCTGGTGCGTTACACGCCTCACGCTCTCAGCGTGAAAGCAGGATGTAACGCGCTTGCCCCAACGCGTTACACGGATGTAACGCGTCTGGCCTGGCGCGTCACACACGCTGCCCTCCCCAACGGATAAAAACGGCTCTGACGGCCCACCCTGGGCGCGTTACAAGCATGTAACGGTCCAGAGGGCACCGTCACACCCCCAGCCCTCAGCTGGGCAACAGGGAATGTGACGCACCCACCCTGGGGCGTCACAAGGCTGTGACGCGCCAGCCCTGGTGCGTCACACGCCTGACCCGAAAACCAACGGAAGAGACTCTAACGGTCTAGCCCTGGTGCGTCACAGCACCTGGCGGTCTATCGTGGGACCGTCACACCCACAGACCACCAAGGGCCAACAGAAGGGGGATGTAACGGCCCAGCCTAGGCGCGTTACACCAAGTGACGGCCACTGGAAGGACCGTCACTTCCTTCCGAGAACGCTACGGCGGGAAACGACCCAAAACTCGTCCCACGCCCCCATACCTCCACAAGAGAGGGGGAAAACAAGGGGGAAGCTCCCCAGAAGCCCCTAGCATGCATCTACGGCCTCGGATCGGCCAAAAACGCAATGAAACGGGAGATCGGCCCACAAGCCCTAAAACATGGGTTTTGCCCAAAAACCCCGATTCCACCCGCTCGGCTCACCACGGCCTACGAAACTCGCGGGAAAGGAAGTGCACGAGCTGGGGAACCATCACCCTACCTCCACCGAAGATTTCGCGCCTCGAGCTCGCCGATCCGCGAAGAAACGCCGTGAAACCCTCGCCGGCTCGCGACCGCGCCACGAGCTCCCACACGCCTCCACCGCCTCGATCCTCGCCCATCCTCGCCCGCGTCCTCACCCGCGCCGCCTCCGCCTCGCCCCCGCCTCGCTCCGTCGGCCGCCGGAGAAGAGAGGGGAGAAAGAGGGCGTGAGAGAAGAGAGAGAGTGAGAAAGAGAGAATGAGAGGGGGAGAGAGGAAAGGGTTAGTATATATAGGAAAACCCGAAAATTCGATAAATTCAGAAAATTACGAAAAATTACCTCCGCGATCCTCGGAAGGAACACAACGCAGTGGTACTGTCCCGGAGTCGGAGAACGCCACGGTTTGCCCTGCAAAGAGTTCCGAAGGCACATCAGGGAAAAACACGTGTAAAGCACAAAATACACTCCGAGACCCACTAAAATGATCTGAAAAATATCCGAAAAATCCGGGGCATTACAGCCCTCCCCCCTTAAAGGAATTTCGTCCTCGAAATTCAGGACCTAGAACGACGTCCTAGAGGAAGAACACTGAACCAACTGACACGCTGTCAGGGCCCCAGCACAGAAAACCTCGATTCTCACGAAAACACGGATCCTGAGGAACACAGCCAGACTCACAATCACACACAACACCTCGCTCCTCTCGCCGAGCACACCGGCCACAGAGCAGGCATATACCAAAGGACACAGTCTGGCATTACCTCAGACAACGCGAGAATCCCCCATGGCGCCGCAGTCACGATCTCGCTCACCGAAGAATCACAACCCTCGATACGAGCAACAGCTACTGATCCATCCAATGGTCAGCAGACAAATCGCACAACAGCTTCGCAACCAGCTGACAGGTCGCACGCCCTCCTCGAGGGAGCAACCAAAATAGAGCCTCCACCAGCTCAAGCAGTCCTCTCCGCAGACCGCAATCAGAACATCGGCTCAGCACCAAGAAACACCTCACACATGGCAAGCCGGAAGCCGGACACAACACCGTGCCAACTCTCGTCAGAAGACAAACTTCGACAAAGCCCAGATCCCATCCGGAAAGGCACATCGCAGAAACGACCATCAAAGGTCTCGCTGGCACACGGCTCTCGCCACGCTCGAGCCCCAACAACCAGCATCTTCTGTCTCTGAAAAGACCATCCACTGGTCACCAACTGCTCGCCAACTCGACCCTCTCGGGAAGCACGACGAAACCAAATGACAGAACATGGCGTCTTCAATCATCACCTCACCGGACTCAGACTCACAGGGGAATCATCCCATGCTGGTCATCAAACCAGGGATAACCTTTGCGACACCAACGTCCTATCAAGGACCATCCTCCGACGCCCACCTCACGAAAGGCCTCCGCCCACAGGCGTCACTCATCCATCTGGTCTCATCAAATCCTTCGATCAATCCAAGTGGACACCCGCCAATCCCGATTCCGCCCTTACCACAGAGCCACGGGACACCACCTGAACAGTGCTCACGGGTCCCTAAGCAATAACCATCTCACCGTCACAATCCGACAAGACCGTAGAACCAACAGACGTTGCTGTGGTCGGTCACCCGGTTAGGCTCACCAGCCACTCACAGCCGCCAACCGGGACCCATAGTCTGCCAGAGACCACATCCTCAAAGCACGATCTCAACCGAGGACACGATTGGGAACACAAGTCGGGCGCCAAGCCACCGACTCTGACCAACACGTCCTCGACCTCCGTCAGGCGACATCCTCAACAACCTTATCCAGGTCCGACACCGACGCCTGACACGGCTTCCATCACAGGAACATGGTACTCATCCGGCGTACTAACCAGCACATTCCCCAACACTCCACCCTGCCAGTGCCAACAACCACAAAACCTCGGGCAACGGCACGGCAACAACACGTTTCACACCAAGGAACCAATCCTCCGATGCTGAACGCGAACTCAGGAATCCACCCGTAGCAACCAACGCTACGATCCTGAACTAGTGGGTCACAAGCCCACCACGCTTCCGCTGCGTACTCAGATCCGCGCACACAGCCGAGAAAGCAAACGCCGCCCAACCAGCGCTCGTCCTTTCGGAACAGCACCGGCACCCTCACACGACAAGGGAACGGGCACAACTTCTCACAGGCAACCGCCTTGCCAAGATAAGGAGCACGTCTCGCACGGATTTCATGGCACACAAGGCTAACCAATCCGAACACACAATGCAAGACGACGATCCTTAGCCGAACGCAATCTCTCCAACCAAAGGAGAAACCAGCGCACTTTCGACCAACGGAAGAACTCCACGCTCGACCTGACCTCAAACCTCGCACACGCTGGAAACAGCACCATCCAGCACCAAGGAAAACTATCGCTTCCATCAGGTCAGCGCCTCCGACACACTCGACGAGTGTCACGTCGGACCACCATCACAGCATCTCTCGATGCACCACCGCTGCAATTCCTCGAACTGCAACACGGCATGCCAAGAGCCGCCACACGAGCCATAACCGACAACCGCCGATGCTCACCCTCGAGTCCCGAAACTCACCGCGGAGCCTTCACATCTCAAGCCAACTCCAGGGCGAACACAACCCAACCGCACAGAAGAGCGCAGGAGCAAGACTTACTGGGACACCACAGCCCAATCTTGCCTCGAAATCAGCAGAACGATCAGGACCGACACGTCATTTCTGACGCAACAGAGCACGACAAGAACATCAGGCTCGACGAAACAGCAGCTCACCGAGAAGACATTCCGCTCACCGGAGCACACTTCTCGATCAGAACGCCTCAGGAGCTGGACAAACCTCAAGCTGGAGTGACCAAAAACCGACAGCAGCTCCCTCAGAGCACGCTCACGGCCACTTAACCAAGAACAGTCCGCACCAGACACCTGACCACGCTGCAGGTTCCTTGAACGCAGCACCGCGAGCTCACGCCTGCCAGCAACCTCTGCCCAACGCAGCACAACCAGGGCCACCACCGATGAGGGAGAAGGCTCTCGACCTCGATCCTTAGACCCTACGCTGGCACGAAAGCCGCGGACAGCGACCACCTTCACAGCGCCGCACAGCGCACTCAAGCTCTCAAGCGAGAAACAAAGCGGAAAAACAAGCACAAAACCCTATGCCAGCTGCCGACTGTACTGGACCTTACGGACTCTGATCACTGCAATGTTTCGAATTCCTAAGTACGCCCACAACCACCGCTCTGATACCAGCTGTAACGACCCGAGAATCCGATTACCGGGAAGGCCCGATAACCCGAGACTCGTACCGCCGCCCACGAGCCGGGAGGGCTCGGAAGGGCTAGAAGGAGTGTGGAGGCACAAAGAAATAGGAAATAAAGCAGGACAACTCAACAATTAACAGAAATAAATAAACAACTACAACAGAGTCCAGTCCAACAGAAAGTACAGTCTAAAGCAGTAAAGCGTACCACATGCCAAGTGAACACTCGGCCCGGCAAGCTGGAAACTGAGAACCTCCGCTCCGCACCCTCGAACCACGAGGAAGAACCGCTACACCTGAAAAGCAGGGAATGAGTCTCCAAAACAGAGACTCAGCAGGGATCCCGCGGAACCCCAACCGGAAACAACGGCGGTAGCGGAAAGGAAGCTACAACTACAGCAGGAACAGCAAACCGGTGGCCGGTCAAAAACTCGGCACTACAGCTACTCCTACTGTACCAGAAGGCACACCTCGATCACGCAGTCGAAGCTACCGAACCACACTAGTACCACCTACCGAAGCAAGAACACACGGCAACCACGCCGTAGAGGCCTGTCCCTCGGACACAGCCGACCTGGACACGCTGTCCAAGGTGCAACCCCGACCATCCGATCGCGGGTACCGCACAACAAGACCCAACCTCGGTAAAGCCACTAGCATTAGACCCTTGGCGCGAAAACCAACACACGCGCCACAGCGAAACAACCGAACTCAACGGTCAACACGACCGAAAACCCGAAGGTCGAAATCACGGAAACTGATAGTCTGTCACTCCGTACTCGACAGGAGTACCACCCACTAGAAGCACAGCCGGTAGCGTCCCCTGACGTCTTACACCGCACCGCAGGTGAACCGCCTGACGTGGTAGGTCCTACCCGAGGCGCGAACACCGTACAAGTAACCACAAACAAGTGACTAGCTGGGGTCACGTCCGTCGACGTGGGTCCAACCGCCCCCAACCACGTGTGCACACACAGACCGCGCGTCCCTGGTCTGGCCCTCTGACCGGTTTTCCCCTCAGCCGGACTCTGGCTGCAAGACGTGGGGCCCAACGGTAACCGGTCCACAAACCGTCTCTAAAGGTCAGCCCGTACACCACTCCCTGGTGAGACCAGCACCTCGTACTGGTGGGCTACGACTAGTGGAGGGTCACTGAAGGAGTAGACTCTCAACGGAACACAACGTCCGAATCCGACGACGTACGGGGACCAGCCCACGTACCGGCCCCATCACACGGTGACCACAGTCGGAGAAGAAACAGGACTTACAGTCCACGGTCACGCACGCACCGTGCGCTAGAGTCGAGAAAACTCAAGTGGCGCTAAGCCACTGGACTCTGGACAGTCCTCTAGACACACTACAGCCAACGGTCCTTGAGTCACAAGACTCGGGGTCAAGACCGTTGCACGCAACAGCACAAGGCCGTCGATCTAGCCCCATCTCTAGGTCTGAAACCACAGTAGCACGAGTGCCGAGACAACACACGAGTTGCCAAGACCACTCCCTCGGAGAGGGAGCGCAAAGAACTAAGGCCACTCACACGGGCCACACGGAAAATGCAGAAGCACGATTCCCAAGGCAGCACACAAGCCGCCGCGACGATTTCCCATCTTGAAGCAAGCGGGAAACCTCCAGCCCCAGGCCGGATAACTGGACTCGCAGTCCAAGACCAACCACGTGGCCCACATGGGAATCGCCTTCCAAAGAAACTCACGGCATGCGGGGGACACCCCACCGCACACACACCGATACACGGTGACTCGATCGAGCGTAACACGAAGGCCCAGCACGCGAGAAGTCACCCGGACTCTCAACCCTACGGGCACGCTAAACGAGATAACACGGTCCTCCAGACACCCTCAAAACACGGACACAGAAACCCACGGGTGTCAGGGACACTCACAAGACCGCAGGTCGACCACTGGGTCCCAACCGGGTCGACTAGGGATCCACACATTGCGGGGCAAGGCGGAGAACACAAAAACTCGCCTCGGAACGACACAAAGCCTGACGGTCTAACCCTAGGCCGTCACAGGGTTGTAACGGTCTAGGCGAGACCGTCACATCCACCTGGCGGCCTAACGCAGGCCGTTACACGGCCCGAAGAAACACAGGATGTAACGCGCCTGGCCCAGCGCGTTACACGAATGTAACGCGCTTGCCCTGGTGCGTTACACGCCTCACGCTCTCAGCGTGAAAGCAGGATGTAACGCGCTTGCCCCAACGCGTTACACGGATGTAACGCGTCTGGCCTGGCGCGTCACACACGCTGCCCTCCCCAACGGATAAAAACGGCTCTGACGGCCCACCCTGGGCGCGTTACAAGCATGTAACGGTCCAGAGGGCACCGTCACACCCCCAGCCCTCAGCTGGGCAACAGGGAATGTGACGCACCCACCCTGGGGCGTCACAAGGCTGTGACGCGCCAGCCCTGGTGCGTCACACGCCTGACCCGAAAACCAACGGAAGAGACTCTAACGGTCTAGCCCTGGTGCGTCACAGCACCTGGCGGTCTATCGTGGGACCGTCACACCCACAGACCACCAAGGGCCAACAGAAGGGGGATGTAACGGCCCAGCCTAGGCGCGTTACACCAAGTGACGGCCACTGGAAGGACCGTCACTTCCTTCCGAGAACGCTACGGCGGGAAACGACCCAAAACTCGTCCCACGCCCCCATACCTCCACAAGAGAGGGGGAAAACAAGGGGGAAGCTCCCCAGAAGCCCCTAGCATGCATCTACGGCCTCGGATCGGCCAAAAACGCAATGAAACGGGAGATCGGCCCACAAGCCCTAAAACATGGGTTTTGCCCAAAAACCCCGATTCCACCCGCTCGGCTCACCACGGCCTACGAAACTCGCGGGAAAGGAAGTGCACGAGCTGGGGAACCATCACCCTACCTCCACCGAAGATTTCGCGCCTCGAGCTCGCCGATCCGCGAAGAAACGCCGTGAAACCCTCGCCGGCTCGCGACCGCGCCACGAGCTCCCACACGCCTCCACCGCCTCGATCCTCGCCCATCCTCGCCCGCGTCCTCACCCGCGCCGCCTCCGCCTCGCCCCCGCCTCGCTCCGTCGGCCGCCGGAGAAGAGAGGGGAGAAAGAGGGCGTGAGAGAAGAGAGAGAGTGAGAAAGAGAGAATGAGAGGGGGAGAGAGGAAAGGGTTAGTATATATAGGAAAACCCGAAAATTCGATAAATTCAGAAAATTACGAAAAATTACCTCCGCGATCCTCGGAAGGAACACAACGCAGTGGTACTGTCCCGGAGTCGGAGAACGCCACGGTTTGCCCTGCAAAGAGTTCCGAAGGCACATCAGGGAAAAACACGTGTAAAGCACAAAATACACTCCGAGACCCACTAAAATGATCTGAAAAATATCCGAAAAATCCGGGGCATTACAGAAATGCTAAATGATTAATAATAAACCACGACTAATACAATAATCCTCAAGTTCAACTTAATACACCTGGAATAATCAACCACTAAAACTCAATAACATGACTGAGACTAAAAGCTCTCCAAAATACAACTAAAGAAGGATAACACACTACTAACACTCTAGAACTGATACACTCAAGACATCACTCCTGCCCTTCCCCGTCGGTAAGCGCGTCACCTGAGAAGCCTGGAAAGGGGGAAACAACGGGGGTGAGCTAACGCTCAGTAGGAAATAACAGACATGTATAAGTGATTAACAGTTTAATTACATTTTCAAAATGTCATGCTACAAATGATAAAAACAATAAAAAGATAACGATGATATCACGAAACGAAATTCAAAGATCTTGCAAGGTCAAGAAATATAATGAATAGAATAGTAAGACAAGAATTTACTATAGGAGATAACGATAAAAAGTTGGCCATATCAAGTCAATTCAAGTCATGTCAAGCACGTATGTAATTTCATTTCCATGTCCAAGTAATGAGCAAGTACAGTAACCACAAGTAGAGTATAGAACAGTGACGAGTGGAAAGTGAAAAGTAGTAGAAAGTAATGTAGAGAGTAGTGGAGAGAGTAGTGGACAGTCCTAGATTTAACACATGTCAAGTACTGGTGCCAAATGCCACACCTAGTCATTCACCTCCCCGGGGGTACACGTAGTGTTCGGGCGCTCTTCCCAGGACCAGACCGAGCCCTTAATTGTTTGCCAGGCATTGATTTCTTTGGATCAAAGATCCCACGAATCTAGACTTCCACAGTTTATGGCCAGAATTCCAAGGTTTAAACTAAGTAGCAATAACAACTTCAAGTAGGAAGGAGATTCATTTCCAGAATTTCAAGGTAAGTATAATCATCAAGGAGATTGAAATCAAGTCACAACAAGAGTTAATCGTGCTGCGCTACTGTAAGACAGCAGCAATCAAACAAACTAAACAACATATTAATCCTAATCATCAAGTTAAGATATCATGATTTAACCATTATCATTTGTATTAGCCAAAGTGCCAACAAGAATGAACAAGTTGTCGAAGTAAAGGACAAGCTCACAGGAATGAAATAGCATGTAATAACAGAGATTTTAGTTACACCATTAACCACTAATTATGTGGGTTTCTATTTAATCTTGTATGCATTGAAAATGAAGATGATAAACGGTGTGTTTTTACATTAAGTTTGCATTTATGGACCTATGTAAATTGAAACTAAAAAGGGTACATGGATAGGTCATTAGTTCCTCAAAAACGTAGTTTTCAAAGTGTTTAGGTTGAAAGGTTTGATTCCCCGATGATCCGGATTGATCCCCGGGTCAAATCATCAAAAAAACGGGTTTACAATGCATGGGTCGACCCTTTGGGTCGACCCCTGGAAAAATTCCAGGGATGGGTCGACCCCTGGGTCGACCCCTGGCTACCTGGCTGCATGGGTCGACCCATGGGTCGACCCCTGCAGGTTGTGGGTCGACCCATTGGGTCGACCCCTGCAAGGCAGCAAGCTGCTGCTTGCAGGGCTGAAATGGGTCGACCCCTGGGTTTCCAGACCCAAAAAGCTATGAAAAACTCCAAGAATTTGGGGTCTAAATGTATTGGGATCATAACCATAGACTCTAGGGTCATTAATATGCATCTTAGGGTCATGAAACACGATTTTAAATCATGAATTTCGATAGGAATCCAATGAAATACAACCTATTCTATGAAGAACACAAGAAAAGTCTAGCTTGCTAGCATGCTTCTAATAACACACGAAATACTCTAGGCATGATCTATAAAAATTGGGGATTTTGATGTCAAAAGAAAGTTAACATGCTATTGATTACATTCATGTATGTTAATTAGAAATTGGGCTGTTATAACCTACCTCAAATTGAAGAAGGAACTCGAAACCTAGAATAAAGAACAACTTGACAGCACCTCACTAAAACCTCGATATCTCCACGGATACCTAATGAAAATTGGGGCTTTTGCCACCAATGGAAAGAGCTCGATGAGAGGTACAATTTGCTATACTCATGATCAAGATTTGGTTGAGAATTCCTACCTCAATCGATTGATCAAAGAAGGATGAAGGGAAGCCAACGGCCTGCTGACCGACCTCCACAAATCGAACTAGATCTCTCCAGATCCGAAATTTCAGCGAACCCCACAGCAGCCAAATGAAAGAAGACTCGTAGGGCTTCATTTTGATAGCTCATAGAGCTTCTGGAGCCTTCTGAATTGGGAGTATTTGCTACTGCAAGCTACGTGTTTAGAAACGGCGCCGAAATCCTTGACTTGACCTAACTATGTCGGCAGCACGTTTTGGGGCTAAGTTTACCTCAAATTGATTGAGGGGAAAAGTTCCTCTATGTAATACCTTTCATTTGCCTCTGGAATCACCCCATCTGGTTGAGAAACAAGCTCGAGTTTGATGTTCAAAGTTTGGGTGAATAGTGAATACGAATTTGGGTTAGGTGGGTTGTAAGTCAGGCTTAATCCACTGATTAGGGCTAGATAATGATTTAATTAGGCTTACTCCAAGAAGACAAAAGTGTTAGTCGAAGCATCTATTATTTAATTACTATTTTTATGAATTTTTATATGTTAGATAAAATTCCACTTCTACTATTCCGTAATTAATTAAATATTAAGTTCGGAAGAATTAGTTCGCTAATTCGGCTTAATAAACGATTGTATTAGGCTTAATTGTAGAAGACAAAGTTGATAAACAAAATTAATTCTACAAGATGTGATTTTTGGGGATTTTTAGAAAATAGTAGAAAAATGACTTATTCTATTAATTAATTAATTAATCTAATTAATTTAGATAATTCTCATTAATTTCGAATAACTTCAAATAAATTCCAAATAATTACCAATAACTTTCTAAATGAATTTCTAAAGAATTTGGGGTCTTACACATGCTATAAGATGTGTAGTTGATGATATGGAGTTATGACATAAGCAATAGACAGAGATATGCATGGACATCAATGTGATGACCAAAGGCTCGATGCTTCATACACAGTTATGACATCATGAAAATCTTGACAACATCAAGACTTAATCATAGTAGAATTAACACTAAATGTAACATGCAAAATCATGATGACTCACAGTGTTTGCTATCATCAAAACCACAAAGATACAACAAGTATGACCAAAAATAAAAGGGGATTTACAATGCTTTACAATGCAAGAAACTATCTCTATAAATACCAAAGGTACCAAAGCTGAGAACAACAGCAGCTTGGATGGCCATTCTTCAGTGACTGAAAGGATGGAAGTACACTAAATGTCCAAAGACACATGAAACCATTACAAACAGTGACACATGAAACCATTACAAACATACTATTCCAACCAACTATTTTGACATTTAGACATTAATATGAAACCATTACAAACAGTGACACATAATCCACTCCTAATCTCTTTACCCATTACAAACAGTGACACTTCTAGTTCTAGTTCACTTGTTATACATTCATTTACCAAATGTAGTGAAATACAAAGTACAGTATGCCCAGCCCCAGTAAGGACGATACTATCTTCTTGAATCCCATCTTCAGTCGAAAGCCATTCCCTCTTCCACTAGCAGAGGTTGTCATGTCTATCTTGGATTGTATTATATCTATTTTTCTCTCTAGCATAGTCAACTTCTTCTCGATCGATGATCTCTCAATTAGAAATTCAAGAAATATATTTAAGAAATTACGTCGAATACGTTGTGAACTTCTTACCTTCCACCTTGCACATCGATAAAATCTTCTTCCTCTGCTGGTTTCTTGAGACGAAATGTATACCCTACATCTTTTCCTGCAATAACATTGTGTAACTTCATAGCACTCCGATGTATTTAATGAACGTATAATACTAGATTGTCCGGTGGTCGTATCACTCATCTTCTTTGTCGGATGATGTATTTAATGCCGTGAGATGGAGAGAGTTCTTGGAGAGAGGGTGTGCCGCCCTAATAGAGGGTGTACCGAAGTGAGATGATTTGGTGAGATGGGGAGGTCTCTTCAAACCGTGGCGTTGAGTGAAGGGGGGGGCTGAGATGGGGAGGCTTCCACAGAGGGTGTGCCGCCGTGGGCATGAGATGGGCAGGCTTCTTCGACGGCGTCGGAGCAGTCGATTCCGAGGTGTGTCGCCGTGGGCTCGAGGTGTGATGCCAGTCGGCCGCCTGATATGGGGAGCCTGCCAGCCACCCGCCTGAGATGGGGAGCCCGCCTGAGATGGGGAGCCCGCCTGAGAGGCCGCCTGAGATAGGAGCCTGCCGTTCGCGTGGTGAAAGACGTCGAGAGGTGGAAGAAGACCCATTTATGTGTGTATAATCGCCTGAGATGGGGAGCCCGTGTGGTGAACGGGGGGTATTTAAGGTTTTTCATATATTTTAACGATCTCCGTCAACTATCTTTAACGGAAGTGAACCACGGGATATAACCGCAATCATTAATAATATTTAGAAGATATTTTTGATAATATGATCAAACAAGTGGTATATTTGGCATAACCCATATTTATAGGGGTATTCACGTAAAAATCCCTTATTTTTTTAAGAAATTCACGATTTACATCGCCCCAGTCTACCGTAACCATCTCTTTTGATTTCTCAACGTCGATGGGATTAACTACTGTTGGAATTCTGCGCCATCCTTTTACGTTGAATCCGAGGATAATGCACTTTCTCGTTCTTAAAATGAATTACTAATTTACACATGCCTTCCGCGCGTGTATGCAATCATCATCGTGGTCGTCATTGTCATCCGAATCTTCTCTCGTTATTTGGAGTCGATCACATGATTTTATTTTACTATAAATTTTTATCAAATGTTATATTTATATTTAAATTAAAAAATAATATTATTTTTAATAACTTAATCTATTATCACATCAATGTGTTAATCTTGTAACATGTCAATAATTTAATGTACTAAGATTTTAACACCTTAATGCATGATTACGTTAAAGTATTAATGTTTAGCGCTTTAGTGCCGCAATACATAAACTTAATGCATTAAAACATTAACACATTAACGATGATTTTGGAAGGGGACAGAAAGTAAATCTCCTGTATTGTAGGGGAGGGGCTCTTAGTCTAGAAAATCTTTAAAAATCGTTGGGCTCCAGCGGTAGAAGGTGGTTAATTTTCCCTTTGTATAGTTGCACCTTACATGTAATTTTTTTAAAATTAAATTTTATAAGTTTAAAAATTGTGACAAAATTCAGAGTGAAATATTTTTTAAAAAAATAATCTTAAAAAAAATTACTCCTAGACACCCTATTTAGGTCTCGCATCTTTTCCCTATTAACTCTCCATTCTTAAAGTGAAAATGTATTATTTTCGAAATTGATGTTTCGAAAGACAGGAACTATAGCATTTTATAGTGAAACAAATAACACCCAAATCAATGGTTTTTTCATGTTTGCAAGTGAAAGGATGCATGATCTGTTACATCTTATCACCCCAGTCACATGTGGGGAATTTTGAGGATAAACTCGACAAATCTGTAAATTAAAACTTTCTTTGGTAGAAGTAAAGAGAAAAGGGCTTTTAAAATCCCGGTCCAAAATGACGACTCCTAACTAATTTTCTAGTCTATGGACTGGATTAATTCTTAATAAGAGGTCCCAAGACCAAGCCTCTTGAAATTGTAGGTCCTCTCCGTCAGCTCCTAAGGTTTCATTTTCTTAAAAACCCCAAAATGCCCCCTTCCCTCTTCTTCCAATCAAACTTCCTCGAACGAACACCAAGTGCCGAATGGTCGTCGGCGACATCTGGTCGCCGGTGGGCGCCGTTCCTCTTCATCTTCCTCACGGGCGAGAAGCATGGAGGAGCCACGGCAGAGAAGCCAACAGAATACAGAAGCGGCAGAGCCGAAGGGGTCGGTCTGGTGGAGGGAACATAATCTCGCCGCATGCATATTTTTATAACCACGGCAAACAAAAAAAAAAGACACTAGAAAACTCTCGGGTGTATTTCATATCCACCAGTACTATGCCCAGGAAAAATCGATCTCGCCAAGAAAAATATTTGCCAATTGTCCAATTATATATTTAGGACCTAAAATTAATGCTCAAGGACCGAAAATTATATTAGAGAGAGATAGACTTGGTAATTTGCCATCACTAGGAGGGTTATTTTCTGGTTTTCATCTGGCAACCGTTAGTTGAGGTTACGCTTTCCGTTTCCATCGGACAGAAAACTAAACTCGGCGAGGAGTTTGGACTGGGAGTTGATAACCAAAGATATCTGGACCAGACGGTAACTCAGGCGGCCCAACTGAGGATCGCCCTTAAATTTTCTCTCTAGAATCTGGATCAGACGGTTTTAACCGTGATATCGTTATAATATTGATGTATGATCTAATCTGATTCTATGACTTAAGATAATAAGAAATAAGATATAATAATTAAAATAAATAAATAAATAAATATAATTATTAGTCATGATTATGTAATTACTAATTATACAAGTAAAAAAATAACAATAACATGATTAAAGTGACCTTAAAATTTTATAATATTTTATTACCGTTCACTCTTCACAATTGACGTTTATACTCTTTTAAATATTTAAAATTTAAATATATCTAAAATAAAATGATAAATAATAATAAATTAATAATAAGAAGATATTCTTTGTACACATATATATATATATCATTTTAAATATTTTTATATTTTTTAAGATTAAATCTGATCGAATCTATTTACCGGTCGAACCAGTTCACCGATCGAATCGCGATATATCCGATTCTTTAATATTAGACCGAATCAAATTTAATCGAATCAATTCTTAAATCATTTTACAATTCAATCGATTTAACAATCCGATCCAATTCTGTACCTATAAATACTCGCCACGGAGTTCTATCATATAAATATTTAATTGTTACATCACCTGAAAAAAGAGTTAAGAAAAAGAAGACGGGCGCCCCATGGCCCAACCAGCAGGGAGGCACGTGCCTTCTGTACTGATGTCAGCAGGTATTAAAGTACTCGCTCCTCTACCTCCACTGTATCCCGTCCCGATAGAACCAAAAATAATAATAATAACATCCATTCCTCTCACATGGTGGTGGACGTAGCTTTTCTTTTAATCCTTTCGTCAATTCGTCGATCGCTGGAGCTCCTTGCACGAGGACTGCACTGCTGCACCACCGGAGGCGTACTTCAACCGGGCCTACTGAGCCGACAAGTCCATACTTGGGGCTGTCCCTGCACAAGCACCACCACAGAACCGACTCCAGCAGGATCAACGTCAAGATAGCCCCACGACGACCACCGCAACGACCCAGGAGATCGGCTTCGAGGAACCATCCCGGGTCTGCTCCGTGGTTGAGGGTGGCTGGTTGGGAATGCCCTGGCCGCACACCTTGACGAAGGAAGTGCTGGAGATTGCCTGCGACTGGAACCCGCTCACAAAGTTGGATACTTTGAGGTAGCATCGACCCGACCCGTCCGCGAGCGATGTGGACGCGACGCAGGAGCTTCCGGAGAGACAATTCTGCCGGCAAGCCGTGATCCCCACGAAGAACGCCTCGGTGTCTATGTCGGGCGTGTAAGTCAAGAACTGGGTATGGTCCAGTTGCAGCATGGTGGAGCTGCCGGGGCAGTCCCGTATCTCCTGCTTCCGCTTGCAGCCCTGCCGGGGATCGCCGGGGTCGACGAAATCGAAGTTCTGCGAGGGGCACCTGCAGATGGGCTCCTCGTCAATGTGGCTGCAGATGCCCATGTTGCCACACCAGCCGAAGACCTCGCACTGGTCCGCCACCGCCGACCACCTGGCCGTCTCCTGCCCGCTATTCCTGACGGAGCTGTAAGCCCTCAGGTTCCCGTCGTCGCCCAGCCTCAGGTACCTGATCAGGTCGCCGGTCTCGCCGTAATCGCTGCTGTAGGCGATGACGGGGGCGGTGGTGAGGGACAGGTCGAAGAGGGTGACGATCCCGTTGGTCTGCAGGGTGAGGCTGGGAGAGGTTAGGGTGGCATTCAGGCCCTTGTTGTAGTAGAGGATGGTGTTATTCCACGTTAGTGTAAGGTTTCCATTGCCGAGGAGGGTGAAGGAATAAAGGCCGGACCGGAGAACCCTGCCCAAGGTAAAGTTTTGGTTCTGCAGGATGGTGTCGGTGGGGTTGGAGAAGGTGTCCCAGACGACGGAGCTGCCATTACTGAGCTCAAAGTTACCGGAATCCCGGAGCGCGCCCACGGTGACCCCGCGCCCGGCGGTGCCCGACTCCCAGACGAGCGTGCCTGAGCCGTTGACGAGGCGGATGTTCCCGTCGGAGAGGAGCTCCAGGGTGCCCGCAGAGTCCACCGCCCCGGAGGAAGTCCCGCCGCCGGCCGTCCACACGCGGATGCCTCCGGAGAGTGCGATGGCAGCCACGTACAGGGAGGACTCCTCCGCCGCAGCCGGGAAGAACCCGAGGGAGAAGGTCCCGTTGGGAGAGACCCAGGCGGCGTTGGAGCCCGTCGGGCTGAGGACCGATCCCAGGGCGACATCGGCGGCCTCAGATGTGCACAGTACATGGAAAAAGAGGAGGGCGAGGACCGGGAAGAGGGGATGCAAAGGGAATCCCCCATCTCTGATGAAAGATCCCATCTTGTTATGTTTGTTCCGATTCGGAGCTCCGAGTGATGGATTTGGTCGTCGTAGGTGTTGAGGAGAAAGAACAGCAAGGAAGAAGAAGTGGGAGAAGGGACGAAGATGGTGAAGTGGGCTTGGACGGCCAGCGACGTCCTCCGGTAACATTACAAAGAAATGGCCTCCCATTCCTCTCGTAACGCCTTTGTGGTGGAAAAGGGGAGCGAACTCAACTGACATTTAATTCAGAATTCTTTTTTTACATAAACAGATTAAAATTAAACCCTTCTTAACAAAGTAAAAACCCTCTCCATTAATTTTCGATCCTGGATGTGGCGTCGACCTTTTGAACACCACCGGTCCAGCACACAATTTGACCAGACAACGCCGGCTATCACATGGGCTCTCCTCTCACGCCGAAAAAAGAAAGTGGTCTTGTTGCCATTTCTCTAATTTGATCTATGATGCAGGACGAAACTCAGCAGCCGCCAATGTGGATTCCGCAACAGAGACGACGATAGGGCCGTAGCTGTGATCGTGCTGATCGGATAGGACCCGGGGCTATGAATTTCTACTTTTCTCTATTTTCTGTTTTTTTTCTCTATTGTTTCCTCTGCCTTCACCGGTAAATAGACTAGCACAGGCTGCATCATATAACTATGGTCCACAACAGCAAATTGTGTTCGTCATGCACTTCATAGACACATACGGGTCAGAGAATTATAGTTCCACTGATGATAATAACAATGACTAATGAACAAGAAATCCACGGTATTAGTCATTATTAAGGACAACTTATCTCTTTGATAAAACACCATTCACTGCTCTGCTTTGGTTGCGTGAGAATAAAAATAGAAGTTCAACAACCCTCGAGGCATCCCCGTAAGAACATGTACAGATCGTGGCCAAGGTAGGTGGGCCACGGCACTCACAGGTGCAACCTCGGACGAGCGATGACGGTAGTGTCGTGGTGGCGAGGGGCTGCAGGGCAATGCGGCAGCCGGTGGGTGACCGACGGCTGCAGTGACGGCTGTGACGAGAGGGCCTGCTGTGGCGTCGGGCTGCTCGGCCCTAGCCCTAGCAGCGGTGCTGGCTCGCGGGCCAGCCTCGGACGGCCGACGACGACCGGCACCGACGGCGGTGGACGGCGGCAGGGGCGGGATGGCTGGAATATGATGCATTTAAATGCTGGAATATGCTCACCCAGTTAAAACTTGTTTGTTTCACATTATCCTCCTTAACAATATTAAGGTGACACGCATGCAATAAACTCACCATGAATGTATATGGTACGGAGATGGGTGACTTTTGGCTTTGAAAATTTCAACTGTCAAAAACTAAAATAAATAAGTGAAGATCACGTCAAACTTTTAAAAAATTAGCTTTTGGAATGTAGAGAAAGAGAAGGAGAAGGAGGAGGAGTAACTTTACTTTTTAAAAACTCAGAAAACCATTTTAAAGAAATGTATTCTCCCTCTAAAGTTTTTTTTTTTTTAAAAAGTCAAAATCCACGATGATTATCAAACGCGGCCTTAATCATGGTTGTAGGATGTGGGTTACATTAATTCCTTAGCCCCAAGTCATTCTTGTACGAATCACGTTTGAGAAACCTCTCAAGCATTCAAAGTCATGGTTGTGAGATGTGGGTTACGTTATCAGAGCACATGGCGTTTAAGCAACTACTACCTGGTAGTAGTTTTTAAGGACGCCAACGTACGTACGTCGAGAAAGAGGGCAAAGTTAATAATAAAACTAATACGAATCTTCCAAGCGGAAGTCAAGAACGTGTGTACGTACAACCTAGATATAAATATTAGTAGAACCATTAATTAAAAGAGTCTCAATCAATGGCCAAAGTAGTGTAGAGGTGGCTTTCTCTCTTTTTGATTAATTAAGTTGTAAGAAATATTCTCACAGTATGTGGACACCTTGCGGACAGTGAGGTTAATAAAAGAATAGATAGTCGACATTACAATATGTGGACACCTTGCTCTCTTTGTTAGGAGCTATATATTATTATCTTTTTCGGTAGAATGTGTCGGTAAAAATGAATTGCAAGAAGACGAGGAGACACGGTGAGAGCGGCGCTGTTGCTCCTCCATTAATTGTCTCTGGACGAATATATATGGAACCCAATATGTATAATAGGTTGTGTACACAAATTAATATGGTAATTAAGTATTTCTCATCCACATCAAGTATTACCGGACGAGGAGGAAGATGTCACATTGGAGACTTGTTCAGAAGAAGAGTTGTGACGCGTGGGGAAGCTCAACTTGCGCATTAAAGCTTTGCTTCAGAAGAAGACTCCCTTCAGGTTAAGGTCTCTTTTGAAAACTTAATAAGATTATAATTTTTTTCATAATCTTTTAGAATGAGTATAATCTAATGAATTATTTTTTAAGAGATTATGAAAAGTGAAGATTTTTCACCTTATCTCTATCTAAAAAATAGATTCTGATTTTTAAATAATTTGATGTTAAGTATTTAATAAAATTTTAAATAGGTGAAAATTTTTAGGTCATAACCTATGGCCTATTGCGCATGAAGCCTCGCTAAAATGTTTGCAATCAAGCAATTTTATGAAGTCATTAGCACATAGTTAGCTGGTTTAGTTAATTATGTGAACAAATACCATTTTTAACGTACAACTCCAGATCAAGTTGTATACATAACCCAGGAGAGGGAATGGAGGGGGAGAATTTGTGCGGCTGTCAACATTCACGTCAGAGCCGGTGTGTGTCTGGGAAGGAAATGAGAAAAAATAACGAGAGACAGAGAGAGAGTTATGTACATAATACATATCCTAGGAGAGGGAATGACGGAGAAAGATTTGTGTTGCTGGCAAGTGGCAACATTCACATCGGTGGGGTTGTTTATAATGTGGTTCAAATTAAAAAAATTAAATTGAATCGTTTGATTCAGTTTGATTTAATTTGATTTGAAGTCGAATTCGATTTAAATAGATTTTATAACATGTGAAATCAAATTAAATCGAATAGATTGAATTTATTATTTATAATATATAATATAAATATATAAAAATTAAAATCTTAATTATATATATAAATATTTAAAATATAATTATTTTTATTTTTATTATATATATAATAATAAAATATAAAAATTTGGTTTGAAATTGAATCAAACCGAATTTTTCTATTTTGTTTGATTTGATTTAGTGAATAAATTCGATTTGATTAAGTTTGAAAAAAATAATCTCAAATTAAATCAAATTGAATCACGTTCACCCTTACACAGGGTTGATGGGGTGGTTGAGAGAGAGAGAGAGAGAGGAACGAGAATGCCATACCGAGAGACGTAAGATATTGACTTGGGCTTTGAATGCCAACGGGGAAGATTGTCCTGGTGTCTATCTTCGAGTTAATTCACTTTTAGTTTGATATATATTGGGTTGGAGTTAACTAATATTTTAAGGTGATTTTTAAATTAAGACTTAAATTTAAGTTAATCATATTTTTAGTTTAATTATTTTATTTTATTTATTAAAATAAAAAACAATTTAAATTTTAAATTTTAAATATAAATATATCACGTTGATAAAAAATTTTGACAGAATAAAATTTATGTAATTGACTCTAAATAATTAAGATAAGATTATACTGACGATGATGACGATGAAAGTAAAAAAAACTAACTTAAAAATAAAAATCAGATTAACTATTACTTAACCCGCTATCAAATTGAAATTTTGACGGAGGATTTTACAACGGCAACGTCGGGCCCATATATCATTTATATTACATGGAGGTACAGGTACTTAGTATTTTCTTTGACACACCATCTGTACGTACCATAAGGTCAATGTAATGTCACGGTATTAGGTACTGACAACATGTAAGAAAAAATAATTAAAAATTTTCTTTCACGCAAGGTTTGACACAATAAACAAAATAAAAAATACTACGTATCTCTATTACAAGATACAATGCGAATTACGTTAAACTTTTGAGTTTATGAGCCATATTAATTTATTTTCAATAGAATTTGATGTTAAAGTATTATAACGGTCGAGAAATGGTTGTCCATTCATGATCCACACCTTTAACGATTTGTTTGATTGGGAAGTAGGACGTCGTCGAAGAAAGACCTTCAATCACCAACGAAGGTTCAGAAGAAGTCTCGAGAACTATCTCAGGAGATAATCATTCGATATGATCAAATGAGATAACAGTGAGAAAAGAGACAAACACTCGAGAATAATGAGAGAGGGAGAGACAGATCACCAAAGTAAGAGAGTGAGAAGACTCGAGAGGATTGAGTTGTGTATCTCCTATCCGATGAAAATCGTATCAGAAAATACCTCTCTTCTGTCACCCTTCTCTCCACACCTTACTAACATAATGTTTAACATATCAATTTAGATAAAAATTAATGTTAAAAATACCTAAGCTATCATCCTTCATCCACACTCCATTAAGATAATTTTGAACATATCACTTAAAAATAATATTTTTGGATAAAATTAGTGCACGAAAAAATATTTACAGCTTCCCTAATAGAATTATAGTTAACTGTATTTTGAACGTATATTTCTAAGGATCAATTCATTAATACTAGTTGGTAAAAAAGAAAGGCCAAATCTTTTGGGTCGATACTATTACGTAGGTAGTACGATAAGACGAAATTGTGAAGTCTTTCGCTTGTTTTGTTCATAACTTCATATTACTTTTGATTCGAGAGATGTCGAAAATTTATCATTTTTATATAATAGACCATCCATAGTACTGATAACGGGTAACAGTACACTACAAAGGGGGAGGGTACAAGGTAAAAGATAACTAGAAGATAGAGATGTTTCTACAACTTTGTATATAAGGGCGTTATATATTTTCCAAGAACCCTTCTTAAGTTCCTAGACCGAAGTACAGTACATGCTCATGAATATCCCTGGGCTAATGGGCTAGATAAAGCACTCTTACCACCTACTTGGGCGACCCAAGATTGATGGATTCATAGATCTTGGAACTTGCTAAGGTACTCCTATCGGTTAAAGGTCACCACCACAGGACTGGACACAACGTGGTTGCGCATGTCCACCCACTTCAAGAATCCGAACGCCACCGAGTGCTCAGGCCGGTTATCCATGTCCACCTCCACTCGCAGTGTAAACCCCAGCGTCTGGTACCTGCTGCTGAAGGTGAGGCTGTCCGGCACCGCCCGAATCCTCATTCCTCCGGGGGCCTCGGTGACAGCCTTGTAAACAGCCGTATCAGCTCCCACATTCTTGACCACCCTGGTGAACTCCCTCGCCACGGGGGAGCTCGTCGTGTTCGAGACGACGACGACGACGAAAGAAGGGTAGTTGAGCTCCGTCCGGTTATTGTCACAGCTCCAGTCCGTCCGCCTTGTCACGGCCGTCATCTGAGGCTTGCTGTACCCGAGACCACACAGGAAATTGATGTAGTCCTGCTCGTCCACGTCGTACACCAGGCCGGGATCCATGGCCTTGTTCGGGTTGATGTGGCCAGCGCCGAAACCCAGAGGTGTCGCCGGCCGGCCGTTCCATTCGTCCATTATGGTCTGCCGCGTGTTGTCGACGGCTGTCGCTGTGGTCATCATGGCGGAGCGGACGGCCGCGGGGCTCCAGTCCTTGTGGACCGCCTTGATCAGCGCCGCCAACCCGGCGACGTGGGGCGCGGCCATGGAAGTTCCTGAGACCAGTGCGTAGTCCGTAACTAGTTTCTGCTGGCCTGCTTCTGCGAAGGGCCTGTTGGGGACCCAAGCTGCGAGGACGTCCTTCCCCGGCGCGAGGACATCCGGCTTCAGGACGCTCGGGGTGATGGGATCCGGCCCTCGAGAGGAGAAGTAGGCTACTTGAGGTGCTGGTCTTCTGTCCACCTTCGTTATCATGAAGGTCATCTCCTTCACCGTCGCATTGCTTGCTGTCATGGCGTATTCCCTCACAGCAGCGGCGGCGGCTGGGCTCCTTATCGCCACACTCGGAATTCTGTAATCTTCGGGGTCCAAGAATAGTGGATTGTTAAGGAAAACCCCCGCGACCGCACCGGCCATGGCGACCTCGTAGAGCTGTTCATCGATGTCGGCCGCGTTGCTTATATCACATAAGGCGGCCTTCCCAGCAACTTCTGCCCGGACCAAAGACCCTCTTCTGCAAATGGCCTTGTTTGCATCACCTTTGCCGTAGTACAGAGGCACGTCGGCGACGGAGACATTGTCTGGGAAGTAGGAGATCCCCTCCACAGAGAACCCATTTGCGAGGGTCAGCCTGGCGAGGAAGCTCCGGTCGACCGTCCCGGCACCTACGGTGGTGATCCATGGTGCACCGTTGGAGACGGAGGCAGGTACCCCATCGTTTCCGGCGGCACAGATGACCGTGATCCCCTTCTGTACGGCCGAGAGGGCGGCGATGGCGATGACGTCCTTGTAGTAGGGTTCCTGGGGTATCCCCAGGGACAGAGACATGACGTCGACGCCGTCCGCAAGGGCCTGGTCCATGGCTGCCAGCACGTCCGAGGTGAAGCTCTTGAGGGTATCATGGGTCCAGAAGACCTTGTACATGGCGATCCTTGCACCTGGGGAGATCCCTCTGGCATTACCCCTGGCGTAGCCGAAGTAGTCCACGCCGGTCACGTAGGCGCCAGCGGCCGTCGACGCTGTGTGCGTGCCGTGCCCGTAGGGGTCCCTGGGGGAGTCGTAGTCGACTGTTGCAGACATGGTTAACCCTTGAGCCTTGAGTCCTCTGCTGAAGGACCGGGCTCCAATCAGCTTCCGGTTGCACAGGGAGGGGCCGAACTCGGTCCCGTTCTCGCATGCCCCCTTCCACCTCGCCGGGACCGGCGGCATTCCCCGGTCTCCGAAGCTCCTGCTCTCCGGCCACACGCCGGTGTCGATCATCCCGATGATGATGTCGTGGCCGTAGGATGCGGCGGGCCAAATGCCGGCCCTGCGGCTGAGGCCGAGGTAGCGAGGGGTATGGGTAGTGAAGAGCTTGGCGGTGGTGTCGGGGTATGTGGCGACATGGGCCGGCGAGTTTTGCAGCTCCGACAGCTCGGAAGGCGTCAGCCGGGCGCTGAATCCGTGCACAACATGCCTGTACGAGTAGAGAAATTTGTTGTCGACGTCCGACGGGGACCGGCCGGAAGCGGACGCCAAGGCGGATCGGTGCCATGACTCATGGGTGGGGAACGAGTCGGGCTTCTGCGAGCGGTCCATCTGGACGATGTAGATCCGGCGTTCCTCAGAGGAGGCCGATGCAGCCGGCGAGCCCCGGCAGCCAAGGGACAGTGGGAACCATACCAGGAGGTGCAGGAGAAGACCACCTGAGGTACCCATTACCGGTGTCCAATGATTCTGGGTTCAAGGAACAGGGACTGGGGGGTGGAGGAGTTCTGGATGGGAGCGAGGAGATGCTGGTAGAGGCGCTTGTTTTGGCTGTTATATATAGGCCGCTCATCGTCCCATCCCATGGCCCTGGAGAAATCTTTCATGATTTCATATATTTTACCCACACCATTGTGCATGGCGAGTTGACGCAAGTTGATCCAGATGCCGGCCGTAGGCGAAGGTTTGTTCTTGTGACTGTGACGTCTGTGGAATCGCTTGAGCATGGGAGTTTTATTCGGTCATTTTACGACAAAATTTGTCCGTTTCTGAGTGTACTTTTCTTGCAGGAAAGTGCCTGCAATAACTCTTTCTGTTGAGGCTTTTCCAGGTTTCTTGTCTGGTTCTAAAATGTTAGAGTTTTCTGCATATAAATCATCATCAATTTTATTAAAATGTTACAAAAGCGTCGTTTCTCTGACAGGTCGTTGCCATCGACAAATAGTATCAAATGTTGAAAAATATTTTAATTCTATATTTTTCTATTGAACTATCTCGATTTTTAATAGACGAAAAAAATATGCCGTATGAATCTGACGAGAATATATTTTTTTACGTAAAAACGATCTTTTCACCTTTTTAGAAAACTAATAAAAGTAGACGTTGCAATGTGACATGCCTCTGTGCACCAATTTCAGTGCACAAAATGTTACTCTTTTATTAGATACGTGACGTGCATCTTCAGTGATTCAAATTTGACACGCACCACTATCCCAGTGGTCGAGATTTATTGGCAATTTTGACGCCGTGCGCATCGCAAAAGCACGGAGGAGGAGCATCGCAAGGTTCAAGGATTTGAAACACACGGGAATACTATGAGGGGATTGAGTTAGTTGATTTAAATGAGTTATTATTTTCATTATTCTGGAGTTTTTAACTGGTTGGAGTTCGATGAGATTTACTTGGGTTGACACCATCAACGTCAGTAAATCTTATTAGTTTCAACTAATTTGGATTTTGTTGATCGCGGTGATGATTATTTGTGGGTTGGTTTTTGTCTGTCACCAAACAGTTTTTATTTGCTAGAGTTTCGTAACATTAATTTAGACCCATAATTATTTTTAGCATTCTCAAGTATTATTCTTAGACTGGATTCATCGTAGTCTAGATAGGAAGAATTTTAACGATTGACATAATATTCTATCTCCGCGATCACTGAACTAATTCTAAATTAAATACTTAATCACTTAATAAATTCTAAATTAAATATACTTAAATTTTATTTAAATTAACCTTGTTAGATTTCAACTACTCTTTATTATTATTAATAAGTCTCGGTACTTAAATGCATGACATAATTTAGGTAAAAATGATAACACTGAGATATAGTTGAATTATAATTCAGCTAAGGAAATATTCTTAATAATTTATCGTGCAAAACACTCCACTGAATATCTATCAGACTATACAGTCAGTAGATTACTCGATTGAATCATTCCTTTTAGGTGATATGTTCTTACCTGAGTACTTAAACTATAAAATCAAGCTAGCTCAGCGTAAATAATTCAGTTATAAAAGTAATTGACATATATATTCAGCCGATACATTTTAGTTGAAATCCTTCTGCTAACTTTTATAATTGATATACTTTGATTACACTTCTCTTTGTCGATACGACTTTTTATCCTTATCATTCGATAATATCCTCGGTCGAAGCACTCACCTGTCAATAATCGATAATTTATGACTGAATATAGTTTGTCATTAACTGAAACTTTGGACTGCCAAATTTATTTAACATCATTCGACTAACCGTGTTCAAAATATAATATTTTTTGATTGATCGCTTCACCTGCTTTCGTTCAGATGGCTCCTAGTGCACCGGTTCTCCTTTGGATAGATAATTTTTTAGACGATAAAATCGTCAACTAATTATTTTAGCTTACATTTCGACTACCCACTGTAACTGTAATCCTTTAGCTCTAACTCATTCACCTAATACTTTCCCATTGCCTTCCTTCAACTGTTAATAAGTGACAATTTTTCTCTTACCTTACATAATCGGTTGACCCACTTAGGTGCTACTAAATCAATTTATTCTTTCAACTATCTTTATCTATATCAATTGATGATTTTCAAGCGATATCTCTTAACTTCCCTGATTCATATATATATTGTCTAACTGTATAATAATTATCTAGTTTTTTAATAATACTTCAACTGTGTCTACTCAACTAATCTTCTTCTATTCATCTTGTCTCGTTAGATAACTCCGTATACATTTTAGTCAATATATTTTTGTCTTATATACTTCAATTGAAAATTTTAGGAGATATTTACATCAATTGTAAAATCTTTCTTTTTTGGCATCTGATATAATATATTGCTAAGAATATTTTAAAATTTAAATACGTTTATTACGCACCATATTCTCTTGGGATATCCATAGAATATCCCTATTTTGCATTTGTTATAAATTGCCCTTAACAGCCGGTCAGTGTATATTTTTAGTCTTACAATAATTATTTTTTATAGTCAATATCTTTCTATTTTTCATTATACAATCTCCTATCAAACGTAAGGTATCTAGGACTTTGCACATTCGGCTACTTAAGTAGGGATAAAAAAGATAACATTTTCAACTCTGTATTGCTCATACTGCTGTCACGTGTTATCAATGTGAAAAAAGTATACATACCAAATTAAGAGATGTCTTGAAAGAAGTAGACATAAGAAGAACAAACTTGGCTTAGAGAAGACATTAGGTGACTATAAACACAATGGAAAATTTCTCTCAGACAAGTATACGTTAGAGA
>JAHNEJ010001417.1:0-40981 GCA_022559845.1 Amorphophallus konjac | reverse complement strand
TAGTCTGTACATCCACAGTGGAACTTCGAAGTCTGTACACCGCTTGTGCCTCAACAAGTCTGTACACTGGTTCAAAGTCTACACAACGCCTCTTTGATTCTAAGTCTTTAAGTTCACTGAGTCTATACAATGCTTTGCATTCTTCAGAGACTGTATAAGGTTTAGACTTAAACTGATGACTTCGTTTCATCTGCCTGACAGGGACTAAAAAGGCCAGGCTGTTTGGTCACTGGAACACACCAATGCGTCAACACCTTGATCAAGTGGCGTGGACGCAGTAGTTCAAACAATCAGGAAAGGAGCTTACTGGATTACTCTGATGCGTCAACGCATTCATCAAGTGGCGTCGACGCAGCAGGTTGATGGATCGACAAGGTGACCAGAGGGTGGACGCAGTTGCACAATGCGTCAACGCACTACACACGAAACGTGAGAGGGCTGAAGCCATCTAAGTTCAGACGCTGCAGCTCCATGCGTCAACGTAGCATGCTGAGAGCGTCAACGCAGCACGTCTGTCTGCTGAACACCTAATCACTGGATCACCGATGCGTCAACGCAGCAGTGGAGCAGCGTCGACGCAACTGTCAATAGGGCTAGACTGGTTGCTCACTGGAACGCATCAATGCGTCAACGCCATGGGTTGGAATCGTCAACGCAGCAGACTTGAGTTTTGCTGGTAGAATGTCTTTGAAGGCTGCGTCAACTCCTTGAAGCAAGTGCGTTAACGCCACCTCACTCCAGTTGCTGAGCGTACTGATGAGGGGGCACGTGATCCGATGGGAAAAAGGGCAGGATGCTGCCACGTGGTCCGAATTTCTAGGGCAGGAAATGTGGAAGCCACACGCGCCCAGTGTGCCTGCTGATGCTATATATATGAGTCTTCATCCTCTGTAGAAGACTGATCGAAGAAGAAGCCTGAAGAGCAGAAAGCCCTTCGATCCAGAAAAAGAAAAGAAGAAGAAAAAGAGTTGAAGAGAAGAAGGAGAGAACAACGTGAGAGAAAAGGAGAGCAGAAGAGAAAGAAAGAGAGATAGAGAGAGAGATAGTGTTCGTGAGAAGTGAGAAGAAAGAGAGATAAAGAGAAGCAGAAAGAAGAGGAAGAAAAGAAGAGGAGGAGAGAGTCTATTGCAGATCAGTTCAATCTGTTCGTGGATCAAATCCAGAACAACTATGCTCATTGAGAGCCACATCTCTTGTGTTTCATTTCCAGCTTTTGTTGCTGTGTTTTTTATGTTTCTGTATTTTTTTCTTTTGTTTCTTTGGTTAGTCTTGTTCTTCCGATTGCCCTGCTGGGGATCGGGCTCCTCCTGTGGATTCAGGAGAAGGGAGACTTGTCTCCGGTTCTGGGCTTGTGGCTTGCAAGTCCAGGGGTCCCTCCGGTTGGAGGAAGAGAGGTCTTCGACCTCTGGTTTGCTGGTGACTGGAAGTCACTGGTTGGTTCCCTCCTGGTCTGGAGGAAGAGAGACTTCGGTCTCTAGTTTTCAAGTGGCTGGGAGTCACTTGGGGTGTCCCTCCGGTTGGGAGGAAGAGGGGAGGTTGTTCCCCTAGTCAAGCTGTGTGGCAGCACCTTGTTCGCAGACTGAGTCTGCTTGGTTCTAGCATCTGCTAGTGAAGCCTCACTCCGGTTGGGAGTGAGGGGTGGATGTAGGTCTGGAGGACCGAACCACCTTAAAATTATTTGTGCAGTGGTTGCCTTGCGTTAGCTCCATATCTTCTACCTCTCATTCACAGGTTGTGCATGCTTGGCTAGTTGCATTATCTAGAGAGTTATTCTTGAGCATTATATGCTGCTAAGTGTGTCTGGGTTGTTTAGCTCTGCCTTCGTTTCTGGTTGTTCAGGTGGCTGCATTGGTGCAGTCCAACTATTTGTTCATTTGTTGCCTTATCATTTCATCTTGGAAAGCTCATTAGTCTTTATTCCGCATATCTGAGCTTTAGAGTTTTAATTTGGGCATTATTCCTAGAGGGATACATTCACCCCCCCCTCTGTATCCGAGCCTAGCACCCTAACACTCCTGGCTGGCGGTACACCCTTTCAGCGGCACACTCCCCATTTCCAGCCCTTCTCAACGGCACGCGCCCCCAACTCTCTAGCGGTACACCGTTCCAATCCCTCAACGGTACATTCTCTAGCGGCCCTCCCTCTCCGGGAAACATACCGCATAATGATGATGATATTGGTAATAATAATAATGATAAAGAAATCCGGATACATATATGAAACAAACACAAAAAAATGTGCAATAGTGATAATACTAAAAAGGGGAGAAAATAATAATAATAACAATAAGCAAAAAAGGAAATCATCCGGACCAAATGCGTAAAGAAGTAACAAACAGCAAAAGGAAAGAGAGGAACATATAATTAAAATCCCAGATAAAAATACTAGGACCCACATTGCAGCCCCCTCTCTCCCCATGACCCGACGAAAACGGAACAATAAGGCAGCCCTATCAGGCCGGGCCTGAGTCTTGGGAATCATCCTGACATGGCCAGGCCCCGACCTAGTCTTGGGCCGACATTCCAACCAGATCGGGTTCGTTTCTCGGCCCGGAGCCCTTCCGGGCCGTCATTAAAATTGCCGTGCATTCGGCAGACATTTGAACGGGTTCGCCCCAGTTTTCTGTCACGTTTCTATCACGGACCCGCGTCCGAATATGAAAAGGTCCACGAGCGACTGACATGGCCAATGGCTCGTATCCTAATGCGGACTTCAGTGTGATTTGTTCCTATCCCTTTCTCGCACAGTTAGTATTATTTCTTTTGGCCGCAGGGCCCCTAATTCCGGCAATTAATCAAGGGTGTTCCCTCGTATGGGGGATGTAAATGACGTCACGACCTTTACGGCGCGACGGGATCTGGTCCCGACACGAACCACACAATCGTCTGACGAAGTCAGGTCGAGCGCACCATGGGCTCTTCGGAGCCCGAATAAATTGTCACTCCGGTGACTGGCACGCCTACGCACTTAATAGACAAATAAACCCACCGAATAAACCGACCCAAACGAACGACCCAACCAGCGTGTCGAAAAGTGCGTCCGCAAGTTTGGCACGCCCGGTGGGACCAATCCACCCTTCATCTCTTTACCGGAATTAGGAGCCCTGCGGCCCCCTTCTTGTAGTACTAATTGCATTACTTTCTCAAATGCAGGAGAATCGCATCATGGTGCCGACGATGGCTGTCACTTGCGGCCCTCAGGTCGTTGAGAACCATGTTCGAGGCGGCTACTTGGCGGTCCCCCTCAACTTTGGGAGCTTCCTCCCACCGTGGGCTTCCCCAACTTCTTGGGGGTGGCCTTTGTCGACATTCTCGACGTGAAGGCACCTGATGAGCCCCAGATCAACGCTCCCGCTCCGGGGGCCACTGAAGCTGTTATCGGCTAAGCTATGGCCAAGAATGACAACGGCGTCCCGACAACGACGCTGAGCTGCAATGTGCACCACGTGCACCAAACCGCTGGCCCGTCCCACCAAGGGTCGGCATCCCACCGAAGAAGGCTCCGGAGGGACAACATCGGCGCCGTCCCGGGGCGCCGCATATCCGGCTCCGGAAAATCCATGGCCGTCGGGACCATCCGGGTCCACTTGGACGGGCAGAAGTCCCAGGTGATACCGGACCGCGTCATCCCGACAATCCTAGTCCGCAACTCTTTTCAAGGACTGGAGAAGCTGAAAGAGAAGGCGACACTCGCAACCCCGGCCGCGGCACCAAAGAATGCACCGGCTCACAGGCCGGCCAAACTGAAGCAAATCTGGGTCCCCAAGAAGGCCCGGCCCACTGCACCTGCCCAGACAGGGCCTAGCACTTCCCGCCCGAGGAGGGCCCGAGAAGGTGAAAGGGTCGAGCTGACGACCCCAACCCGCCAACCAGCACCCGTTATCCCGGTGTTGTCCGAGAAGGTCCACTGCCGTCGCCGCGAGCGTCGACACAATGCTGCCCGCCCAGCACCCAGGGCCTACTCTCCTCCTGCCAATGTCATCGACATGCAACCACAGGCTGCTCTCCCCGACTAGGAGTGGGAAGGGATCGAGCAGGCCATGAGAAACTACCTCCGGGGCCCAGGAAGCACTCCCTTGGGTCGCCAGAGACTGCTGGGGGCAGTAGCCTCCGCCTTCCAGGAAGAAGCAGCCCGACCCGGACCCAGTGCAGAGTCGAGGAATCGCTCGGAGGAGCCGCGTCAGTCCCCTGTCCGGGAGGAAGCGCCACTCCGACGATCGGTCTTCGACTGGCTGGTGTTCTCGAGGAGATCATCCAGGAGGGCGGCAAAGAGAAACAAGAGCTGGAGAACCTTCACATGCAATATGGCAGGAGTTCACGGTCGGTATGGGGCCTTGCCTACCGATCCGGAAGAAATGGCCAGACTCGCCGCCAGGCCGGGGCCCCTCACTAGAAGAGGGAGAGTGGCAGGCCACGCGGCTCAGACAGGCGCCGAAGGGACCTTCCCTGAAGAACCCCTTGCGGCCCTCGCGGCCAATGTAGTCACCACCGGTGACACGAGCGGCGGACCCTCTACATCATCCGAGGACGCCCCGGCCGAAGAGATAGGGGGCATGCCCAGTCTCCCCACAGCTGACCCGGCAATGCTGCTCATGATACATTGGTTCCAGCAAGAAATTGAGTCACTAAAAAAGCAATTGAATGAGCGGAACACACCACCCCCGATGTCCTGGCAGACCAAGGTTTTACCCGAAGCACCCAGGGACAGCGGGCAGTCCTCAGAAGCGGCTCTGCAAGCTGCAGCTCTTCCAGCAACCTTCAACCCCCTCGGGAGCGCGCCCCCGCAGCATGCACATTACACGGCACCGGCCCCGCCACAGGCTTTACTTTCCCAAGGGTCCCCCATGGCCCCCCAGGCGACCGTGTTGGCCACCCCGAGTGCGTAGCCCACTCATTTCTATCCGAGCCCGGTCGACCCAGCAGTAGTCAGCCGATTGATGCTTGAACAAATGATAGACATGAAATTGGCAGAGAGAGGCGACGGGGATCAAACGCCATTCGACGTCTACCGGGTGCCCTACCTGGCTCACTATGCCGCAAAGAAGCTGCCGGTTGGCGTCACCAAGCCACCGAAGTTTGAAAAGTTCAATGGGCAAGGGTCTCCCAGGGAGCACATTGCTTATTATGTGAACGTCATGGGAGATTTGGCTGCTGATGAGGCCTACCTCCTGAAGTTTTTCGGCTCAACACTTACCGGGCTTGCCTTTGAGTGGTACTCCAGCTTGCCACCCGGGTCTGTCGCTGACTGGCCCGACATGCAGAAGAAGTTCAAAGAAAGATTCTATGTTGCAGAACGGGAAGTCACTGTGGCAGAACTTTATGCCACAAGGCAGAAGAATGATGAGTCGGCCCTCGACTATATCAAAGATGGAGGAACCTCAGCATGAGGTGCAGGCGTCCCCCGCACCAGGAGGATGCGGTGCAGATCTGCAAGCAGAACCTGAAGAAAGAAATCCTGGAAAGGATGATTGGCACCGAAGTCAAGACATTTGACCGCCTGAACAATGTGGTAGCAGAGATCGAGGCATTTTTGGCCCGATATTCCTCCACCTCGGCCATGTCAAGCCAGAGAGCCAGACAGGCCGAGAAGAAGCCAGCTCCCCCTGAGGTGCACACACTAGATTTCCAGGCCTTTGAGAAACAGAAGGAGAAAGCCAAGGGGGCTGCCAACCTTCCTCCACCCAGAACCACAGAACGGCGGGAGGGCCCCTCACTGAGGGAGAAGATGAGAAACAAGCTATATTCCTTCTCCCGAGACAAGTCCAAGCTCCTGTTTGAGTGGGCAACCAGCTACAACAAAATCACACTGCCAGAGCCGAAGAGGCCCGGAGACCTGAAGAAGAAGATGACCCGCGCTTCTGCCTGTACCACCGGATGCTCGGGCATACCATTGAGGACTGCTATGTCTTCAAGGACGTTATTGAGTCCTTAATCAAGAACGGGGAGCTGGACATGGGGAGCATAAGGTAGACCCCCCGCAACCGCATGAGTTGCCCAGCATAACCTCCACCGTCAATATGGTCTCGTTATACCAGGAGCTGCCTGAGGAGTGGGCGGAGGCCTGCGCCCGCGCCACTTATGAGACTTTTATCATGGCCCCGGCTCAAGACCAAGGAGGTTGGCAGACTGCACCCAGAAGAATAGAAGAGCACGTGTCCCTCGGCCCACCCCAGGAGTTCATCTGAGGGATGTGACACCCCTGCCTGCACCACCCCCGCGAGCCCGGTTTGCCACGACACGGCCCCTCGGCTGGTCATGAGGCGGCCCACTCACAACAAAAAGAGCTGTGTCCCGATGCGGATGCATAAGAAGACCAGCCCGGCGGTCGAAAGGCTCCAGGCTATTATTGATGGGCTCGAAGATTATGAACAGCCCGAAATCAGCCCGTGGAGCTGAAGAGTATGTCCCCTGGGAGGAGTTCGAATCACTCGAACTGGCTCCAGGAACAGAAGCTGAAGCAGAGAAAGAGCCTCCCCTATGGGGTGAACTTCTCCAAGAGCAGCCGCTGGCTATAGCAGGAAAGAAGAGGAAGAAGAGAAGACCCAGGAGCAAGAAGAAAAAGGAGGTCGTCGTCTCCTGCAACACCCTCTCGACGCTGTTCGATACTTCCCTCTCCCTGGAAGAAAAAGAAGAAGAGCCACCCCATGAGCCGACGGAGGTGAACCAAGCTGAAGTGTCCACTTCCCAACATGCCACCAGGTCGGGAAGGAAGTGGGGGCGCCCTCCTCAGGATAACCTCAACATCATGATCAGGGGAGAACAACCATACCAGGTCGCCAACCCTGAGGTCCGAGGCACCGAGATCCCTCCTCCCTCGGGTCTCTATCCCGGAGGGGCCAGGAGCCGAGGCACCCCTTCATTTGCCGAATTCTGTTAGCCCGAGCAGGGGGGCAGGCGCGCTCCCAGGGGTCTCCTTCGACCGGAGAAGCAAACAGTTCCCAAGCTCTACCGGCGGCAACTCCTCCTCAGCCAGAAGAAGAATCAACGGCATCCCAAACCTCGCCGAATTCATGCAAGAAACGGAGGAAGCCCAGCAGGCCCCACTGGCTCAACAGGCTGCAACAGAACCCACAAAGCAGGCATCCCCTGATCTGACACCCCAGCCTCAAGGTGGGGGCAGGCGCGGCAAGGTCGAAGAGATGAAATTACTCAAGGTGCGGGCTGCCGACCGAATAGTCAGACACCTCAAGAAGATCCCGACCCGATTTACTGTATGGGAGATGCTGTCTTTGGATGAAGAAACACGGCAAGCCATCATTGCCGCACTCCAGACGCCAGCACACCTTGAAGCTTGCCTGGCAGAAATCTCACCTGAAGTGGCTGTGGCTTCACAGAAGATGACATGCTCCTGCCCACCTGCAGTCATAACAGACCCCTCTACATGAAAGGGCAGTTGAACGGCCAGCCTATCAACAGGGTCCTGATCGACCCAGGGGCAGCAGTGAATATACTCCCTTACCAGGTGTACCAAAAGCACTACTTTGACGTACACCTGGTTGAGGTCAAAAATGTCAAGATTGCTGGTTTTAACAGAAATGCGAGGTGCCCATGGGGGTTGCAGAATTCAACTTGACTTTTGATGATTTCACCACCAAGGTCCAGTTCCACGTCATCAACTCCAACACTTCCTACAAGGCGTTGCTTGGACGGCCCTGGTTACACCAGAATAGAGTGGTGCCCTCCACCCTGCACCAATGCATTAAATACCCTTGCGAGGGGAAGGAAGTCAGATCTTCGCCGACCTCCACCCGTTCGAGGTGTTCGAGTGTCATTTGTCAGACGCCAATCTGTACTTAGAAAAGGCGAAGCAAGCTCCCCAAGCCGCCCAAGACAAGGGAAAGAAGAAAGTAGAGTCAGGCGGTTGGTTTCCTCCGCCGCCCCCAGGCTATGTGGCTCCCCCACATGTACCATTCATTGCACAAGAAGGGGGGACATTCAAGGTAGCTCCTCTCGCCATCTATTCTACACCGGGGACGCCTTGCCTCGAAGACCTGCTGGAGGATGTCAGAGTCCCGCCAGGGATCATCAAGCCTATTACAGAATTGAATGTCAAGCAGCCGAGCAGCTAAGAATTTTTGAAGTGCCTAACCCGGAGGGGCCGCCCACTATCTTTTATGTTGCCGGGGAAAAGCCAGTCAGGGAGACGACGATTGCCGGTTCCCTGACGAGTTGCATGACCCGCACGTCCCCATTGCGGGACTTCCCCACATGACTGACCGGGCAGCCAGAGTGGTCAGAAGCAAAAGATTCCCCCTATCAACCTCCAGCCGGAAGAAAATGTTTGAAAGATGTGGAACCCACCAAACCTGGATCAATGGCTGCTGTAAATCACCAAGCACCCCGGTCTGGGCTTTTCACTAGAAGATTACTACGAAACTGATGTTATATCGGTTTCGGCCTTGTCCGGCGATGACCCCGCGGAGGCTGCAGATTCGCGGGAAGCCCACCAAGATGTATATTTCAGGCCCCCGACTGAGGAGGCGCAAGATGAAGAAGTGTTCCTTTGGAACCCTATCCACCGCTGCATGGGGAAGACCTCCTCTTTCTCCGAGGGACTAACCTCGAAAGGGCACACCACTGAGGCGCCCTCACTCTGGCCTGCTGGCGAAGCGAGAAGCAGTAGCATGGGCCATGCTCCAAATTCCCCTCGATACGACCCTGTCATGTACGCCTTGTACCATAGGCAGCAACGGGAGATCGAGATGTTAAAAGCACGGTTGGCTGAGTTGACCTCGCTAGTGGCCGACCTGATCAGGGTTCTCTCCGCCCGTGGGGTGGCCATCTGTCTCGGCCCCGAGGCACCAGTCCTGACACCTCCGTCCGGTCAAGAGGGAAACAAGAGATACAGGCAAGCCCATTAGCCGGGCGGCCAGCCAGGCGAGGCCTGACACTTCAAGAGAAGCTGTAGAAGCCCTACTCCTTCCCAAGACCCGGGGTATCTTCGATTGGGCCTGCCATTACGGCAAGGTCTCCCTCCCAGGGTCCAAGAGGCCGCAGGACACCCGAAGAAGTGGGGACCCACTGTTTTGTCCCTATCACCAGATACTGGGCCACGCCATCGAAGACTGCTATGTCTTCAAGACATTGCTCAAGACCTCATTGACAGGGACGAGCTCAGAATGGGAGACTATGTGGTAGCCCCGCCATGCCCCCACGTGGCGGACAGCCCCAGAAGAGGAGCCTATACAGTATCCATCCAGTACCAGACGCCTGAAGATGCGGCTGCCCCGGCCCCCGCCGGAGTTGTCTATGATGAGTACACAGAAGACCCCGAGGTGGCCCTGTGCCTTTCTGCACCAGCGGACCCCGTGACCCGCGGCTATGGTCCAGGAGGAGTGCGAGGTGAATGCAGCCTTCACGGCAAACTATGAGGAACAAGAAGAAGGGGATGGCGTGCTCGAGCTTGAGGACAACGAAGACCAAGACTTTGTCGATCTATCGCCAGCCCCGCCGAAAATTGAAGATGGCGGCCAGGCTACTGTCGACGGGTTGGTTGAGATCGACCTCGGCACAGAAGGCGGCCCCAGGCCGACCTTCCTGAGTGCTCTTGTGTCCCCACAGGAGAGGGGGCAATATATAAAGCTGTTGCAAGAATTCTGGGATTGCTTTGCCTGGAACTACAAAGAAATGCCTGGGCTCAGCACCGAAGTGACTCAGCACATTTTGGCCATTGATCCCAAGGTGGAGCCAGTGAAGCAACCTCCCCGGTGTATGAGGCCGGAATTGATCAGCCAGATCTGCAAGGAGGTCGACAAGCTCATAGACGTCGACTTCGTGGCGAAAACTAGTATACTACTTGGTTAGCCAACATCGTACCGGTGAAGAAGAAGAATGGACAGATCAGGATTTGCGTGGATTTTCGCGACCTGAATAAAGCCTGCCCAAAGATGACTTCCCGGTGCCTATCACCGAAGTGATGATTGATGCAACCACAGGCCACGAGGCCCTGTCTTTTATGGACGGCTCTTCCGGCTATAACCAGATTTGGATAGTCGACCACGATCGGATTCACACAGCTTTCAGGTCACCCAACGAGGTATTCCACTACAAGAGGATGCCCTTCGGCCTCAAGAACGCCGGTGCTACATATCAACGGGCGATGACCAAGATCTTCGACGAGCTGCTATATAGCAAGGTCGAGTGCTACATTGATGATCTAGTCGTCAAGATGAAGAAAAGAGATGAGCACCTGAGTGACCTCAGGGTCATCTTCCAAAGGCTCCGGCTGCACGGGCTGAAAATGAACCCCATGAAGTGCGCCTTTGACGTGTCCAGCGGGAAGTTCCTCGGCTTTATTGTCCGGCACAGAGGGATCGAGATTGACCCCTTCAAGATAAAAGCCATTCAGGAGTTGCCCCCTCCGAAGAGTCTGGGAGAGCTAAGGTCCCTACATGGTCATTTAGCTTACATCCGCAGGTTCATTTCCAACCTGTCAGGGCGTTGCCAACCTTTTCACAGACTGATGATGAAGAATGCGCCCTTCAGCTGGGGTCACGAATGCCAGCACGCGTTCGACCAGCTAAAGGAGTACCTGAAGACCCCGCCAGTCCTGGGGGCACCTGTCAAAGGCAGACCGCTTATTCTCTACATAGCGGCTACCGAATATTCACTGGGGGCAATGCTCACCCAGAACAATGATGATGGAAAAGGGTAGGCTCTCTACTACCTCAGCCGGAGACTGGTGAGGGCAGAGGCCAAGTATACCCCGATCGAGAAAGTCTGCCTTGCCTTGGTCTTCGCAGTCAAGAAGTTGAGGCACTACATGCTGTCCCATGAAGTGAGTCTAATATCCAGAGCTGACCCCATCAAGCACATTCTCTCCCAGCCAGTCTCGAAGGGGCGCCTTGGTAAGTGGGCCGTGCTGCTCATGGAGTTTGACATCACCTACGTGCCGCAGAAGGCCGTTAAGGGACAAGCCGTCGCGGATTTCTTCGCAGCACACCTTGTGCCCGAAGACTCCCCGTTGGCCACAGAGCTACCCGAGGATGAGACACTGGAGGTGGATCATGTCCAACAAGCTATCTGGCAGCTATACTTTGAAGGGGCCTCGAGAACAGAAGTGACCCCGTCCGAACGCGCCAAGGTACGGGCCGGAGCCGGCATCGTCCTCAAATCACCAGACGGAGAAGTGATTCACACTTCCTGCTGCATTAGCAAGCCCTGCACAAATAATGAAGCAGAGTATGAAGCTCTGATCATCGGCCTCCAGGTGGCCCTCCAAATGGAGATCAAAATGCTCCAAGTATTCGGCGACTCGCTGCTGGTCGTCAAGCAGGTCCAGGGGCAGTTCGACGTCCGGAAACCTGAGTTGCTCCCTTATCACACTAAGGCAAAGGGGCTCATGGAGCGGTTCTACCTCCTCGAGATAGGCCATGTCGCCAGAGGGGAGAATGCACAAGCCGACGCCCTGGCAAAATTGGCAAGCTCACTAGCAGTGCCTCCAGATGGATCTCTTAATATCCAAGTAATAAATCAGCGCCAAATGCCCAGTATGATAGAAGAAGAATTAGAAGAGGAGGAGCTAGAAGTCACTATAGCAGAAGCCGTCGACCTACCTGATTGGAGAGATCCCCTGATGCAGTGGTTCAAATACCAGCAACTGCCCAAGCAGAGAGAAGAGAGGATCAAACTAGTCAGAATTAAAGACTCTTATGAGCTCCGAAACGGAATATTATTCTGAGTGGTGGCCGACGCCAGGCAGAAACTACTGCTCTGATGCTTGTCCATTGAAGAAGCTTGGAGGGTCATGAAGGAGGTCCATGCCGGGATAGCTGGTGCACACCACGCGGGACCGAAAATGAAGATTGAAATAAAGAGGCTCGGCTATTATTGGCCTGCGATGTTTGACGACTGCTGCAAATATGCTAAGTCGTGTCAGAAATGTCAAGAGCATGCCACCATACCCAGAAGGCCCCCCGTGCAATTGCACCCAAAGGCTCCTAGTTGGCCGTTCGCCCAGTGGGGAACAGACGTCGTGGGTCCTTTACCTGCATCTTCCACAGGTTGCAAGTACATTTTGACGGCAACCGACTACTTCTCCCGTTGGGCAGAGGCTGTCACCTTACGGGAGGTCACCGGAGAGATCGTGGTCAGGTTTGTCCGCCGCAACATTATATTCCGGTTTGGCATGCCCGACCGGATTGTGTCAGACAACGGCAGCCACTTCTGCAACCAGAAGGTCTACCGACTGGCAGAAAAATATAAGATTGATTGGAGGACATCAACTCCTAACAATCCACAGGCTAATGGGCTGGCCGAGGCTTTTAATAAGAGACTCTGCACCCTCCTGGCCAAGATTTTTAGTTCTAACAAAAGGGACTGGGAAGAGAGGATGTACGAGGCGCTATGGGCATACCGAACCGTATACAAGACCCCAATAGGTTGCTCGCCCTTTTCTCTCGTATACGGCTCGGAGGCAATCGTCCTCATTGAATTGGAGATACCTTCCCTCAGGGTCGCCATTCAGCATGGGCTTGTCCTTGAAGGGCAGACCAACGTCGAGCAAAGACTCGAAGAACTTTCCGGTCTGGAAGGAAAACGGCTTCAGGCCCAACAGAACATTCAGGTCTACCAGTCCTGGATTGCACGCACCTTTGACAAGCTTATCAAGGAATGCGAATTCAAGAAGGGTGACCTTGTCATGGTCAAGAGAAGAGATCTCATGGCTGCCAACCCCAAGGGCAAACTGAATGAAAACTGGCTCGGACCCTACGTAGTCCAAAAAGTCTACGAAGGCGAAGCCTATGTAATTGTCAACCACCGCGGGGAAGTTCAATTCCCACCTCTTAATGGAAGGCACTTGAGACTGTACCACACTCCGGCGCCCCCATTCAATCAATAATATTATCCTTCACCCTATTTTGGGTGGATTTGCATGATTGATGCCCGAATGACCTGACCGCTATCCATGTTTTCAAAAAGGGAGAAGAGAAGAAAGAAGGAAGAAAAAGAGAACAAAAAAAAGAGAGGAGGAAAGTAAAAAAAGGAGAGAGAGAGAGAGAAGAGAGAAGGAAAGAAAAGAGGAGAAAGAAGAAGAAAGAAGAAGAGAGAAAAAAAAAAGAGAGAGAGAGAAAAGAGAGGGGAGAAGAAGAAGAAAAGAGAGAGAAGGAAAAAAAGGGGAGAAAAGAAAAGAAAGAGAGAAAGAGAGAAAAAGGAAGGAGGAAAAGAAAGAAAAAGAAGAAGAAAAGGGGGGAGAGAAAAGAAGGAAGAAGAGAAAAGAGCAAGGGAAGAATAAAAGTTCAGAAGAAAGGGGAACGCCCCCCCCCCCCATTTCCAGTCATCGTCCCGTATCAGCGGAGATACTAAAAAAAAACCAAACAAACGCTGCTCTCCGTCCTCCCCGGGCGGTGAGTACCCCTTTGGCTTGGACCTCCCGTCCAGGTCATTGACTAAACAAACTCTTCTCTCCGTCCTCCCCGGGCGGTGAGTACCCCTTTGGCTTGGACCTCCCGTCCAGGCCATTGACTAAACAAACTCTTCTCTCCGTCCTACCCGGGCGGTGAGTACCCCTTTAGTTTGGACCGTCCAGGCCATTGACTAAACAAACTCTTCTCTCCGTCCTACCCGGGCGGTGAGTACCCCTTTAGTTTGGACCGTCCAGGCCATTGACTAAACAAACTCTTCTCTCCGTCCTCCCCGGGCGGTGAGTACCCCTTTGGCTTGGACCTCCCGTCCAGGCCATTGACTAAACAAACTCTTCTCTCCGTCCTCCGCGGGCGGTGAGTACCCCTTTGCCTCGGACCTCCCGTCCAGGCCATTGACTAAACAAACTCTTCTCTCCGTCCTCCTCAGGCGGTGAGTACCCCTTTGGTGTGGACCTTTCGTCCAGGCCATTGACTTAACAAACTCTCCTCTCCGTCCCCTCTTAGCAACGAGAAACCCGGTCTCTTACCAAGGCTCCCCGCCTGAGCCCAGGGCGCGGTTCCAACATTATGGCGAGACCGGTAGGGCACCCATTTGGCATGGTGGAGTGGTCCCCTTGTCCTTCCCCTGGGAGGGCGAGCACTCTCCCATGCCCCGACATGGGTTCCTGCCTGGTTCTCCCAGAGCGAATCACCGTGAGGATTTATACTCCACCAATGTGTCCTCGCACTGCAAAGAAAGAAGAAGGGGGAAGAAGAAGAGGAAAGCAACATACCACTAGGGCGAATGTCATGCACACCGAAAGGACATGGGAAACAATAAGTGTTCTATTGTATTCAAAGGAAGATTAAATTACACCTGCTTCGGGGCATACCCCTGGTTTACATCTCAAAAGGGAGAGAGGAAAGGAAGAGAAGAGAAAGAAGCAGGGGAGAGGGGCACTTAGTCGACGCCTCGGAAGATGTCTTCAAGGGGGAGGATCCCGACACAGGGAAAGGTGGTCATGTCTTGTAGCTGACTCCGCTGTCCCCCGAGGCATTCCAGTTTGCTCACCACGGACGCCCTCTCGACCTTCGCCACCTCCAGCTCCTGGGTCTCTCTTTCCACAGTCGCCTCGGCCTCAATAAGGTCGGATTCAGCAGCGGTGAGGTAGCCTCTCAATGTCTCAATCCGCCTCGTAAGGACATGGACCCGGCGCTGGCCTTCCTCCAGGGCTCTTGCATGCTGCTCCTCGTTGCCCGTCTGCACCTCCAGGGCTCGCATGTACTTGTCCTCCTGGGCCCTGATGGCGGCAAGCTCCTCGGGAGCCTAGGCCTTGAGGAACTCGCGACGTTTAACGTACTTGAGTAGCAACAGGACCCGCCGCCACCACTCCCCTAATGGGCAGCCTAATACCTGGAGCGCTCCGGTCAGCTGCGTTACTATGCTGTATACCTCCCGGTACGACAGGGAGAGATCAGCGAAAATCATCGTCCGGAGTGTCAGCAACATCTGCCGAACCGCCGCGTCTGACGCCGTGTGGCTGATTGAAGGCACAGCCGGGGGGGTAAAGTCTACTGAACTATCTACTTCCGCCCATAAATCAGCATCTACCACGGCCGAAGAAGACGGAAGGGTAAGAGCCAAAGCGTCTGACCGTTGCGGTCCCTTGAACGACCTCGGACTAGCCACCACCAGGGGAAGGCGCAAGACGACCGCCGAATCACTCGGCGCCGCTGTCGCACGGGGTTACCGTGCCACCTCCTGCTCTACCAAGGCCGTCTCCACCGCCACTTTGCTGGGTGGGGGCGCGGACGCCGCGGCTTCGACCAAAGGGGGGCTTCGAGCAAAGTTGGCCCCAAAGCCATCGCCGGAGCACCTCTCTCCTTCGTCAGGGACCCCTCCAAGTGGGCGCGCAGTCCCTCGAATATTTTCTTTAAAAGTGGATCCCCCATCTGAGCCAGGATCTTCGGAAGGGGTGGAAGAGGAACCATCAATCGGGGCCTGGCCCCTGCTTCCATGAGCGCCACAAAGTTCCCCGCTCCCGGAGCCAGAGGCGGGGTCGATCTCTTCATTGCTAGCGGGCCGGTAGCTGACCTCCGCTTAGCGAGGGCCTTGCGGACACGGGTGGACGTCTCCCCTGGCGCCTGCATCACCTAATCACGTGAGACAGAATTAATTATCCGCCGCTCAGAACAAATCAAACGGAACCGAAGGGCGGGAAAGAATCATAAGGCCCACACGCTTACCTCGGCCACCGGGATGAGGCTGCCTTCGGGCGCAATCTCCCCCTCCTCCAGAGGCTCGTCCGCTGTTCCGATAGCACTTGAAGGCTCCGCGGCCGACTCCTGCTGCAAGGCCTCGAACAGAAGGGCTAGTTTGCCCAGACCCGCATCGACTCCCGTCGGGCGGTCGACCGGCGCAGCCAGAGCAGCTCCCTCCATGGCCTCCAGTTCGGCTGGTTCCTAAAAATCCGGGGGTAAAAGGAGTAAAGTCAGTAGGCGACCATAGAGGGGGGGGTCCCGCCCCAAACAAACTCGCACTTACAGCAACCTTCCCCGTTAAGCTTGAGGAGCCAGCAAGTGAGGGGGCCTCAAAGACCGACTTGGGCGGCCCTGATGCTTCAGACGCGCCCTCGCCAGAAGCCACTTCATCGGAGGAGTAATTGTAATCTACCTCCTCGCCCGATGAAGACTCTACCGTCAGAGGCTTCGCCCTCGCCAGAAAAGGGGCCTCCGCTTCGAGGTCGATGACTAGTGCATCCTCCCGTGGGCTGGGTGAGGCTGGTACGACAGACTTCAGCTTCTTCCTCACATACAGCAGCGTCGCCGGGAGGTGCAGGCGGGGCCATAGTGGCCCAATAACTGCTGTAGCAGCGCCTGTCATATAAAAGAAAAGGCAAGTCATGTCAAAGCCAATGGGTTCCCAAAGAAGGAAGGAAGTCAAGCGAGCGGACGGAGACAACTACCCCCTTCGACTTCCGCAACATGAGGCGGCTCGCTGATGGCCTCCTTGATGGGCGACGCTGCCCCAGGAACCGCGATCTTGCCCTCCCCGGGATCGGCACAAGTACTGGCTCCTCCGCACCGCCTGAAAGAAAGAGATGCAATTGTCACATACGCATAAAGGGTTCGCCCGGGAGACAAGTAAATCTGAAAAGACATCGGCGGTCGGTAAGCCTCACCGGCATGGTGACTCGGCTCAGTCCGGGCGGCTTCAAACTCCTTAAAAGACAAAATGGGGGCCACCGAAGAGGCGGCCGCCGGAGCCGGGGACCCCTCGGCCTGCCTCCGCTTTGCCGCTTGTCGCCCGACCGCTTTAGCAGTAGCCAACGCCTTCTTAACGGGCGACTTCGCCCGTGACCTCCCCTTGGCTTCTGGTGCGGGAGTCGGGGTCGGCGCCGAAGTCGCCCCTACTACGGCCGCAGCTTCACCCACATCGGGGGCGAGCGCAGGAACGGGCTCCTCCACGTCAGGAATAGGCGTGGGTGCGGGCTCTTCTACAAGGACTAAGACAAAAGAGACATTCAGGTGTCAGGGTCTTGCCTCAAAATGAAAATAAAACCTAAAGGTACACTGATGGTTGGAGAGGCTGACTGACAGGTTGGCTCGGCTCGGTCCGGGCGACCTCAAACTCCTCGAAGGATGGGATTCGTGGCGCCGGAGGAGTGGCCGTTGAAACCTTGGTCGCCTCTGTTTTTCGCCGCTTCGTGTCCCGCTGCTTGGCCACCTTGGCGGCATCCACTGCCCTCTTCACGGGCGATTTGGCCGGGGGCCTCTTCGCAGCCTTGGGCAAGGGAGCCGTAGTCGGAGCCGGTAGTGCGGCTTCAAAGTATGCGGGTTTCTGGACGAGCCGAAGGAGATTCCGGTACGTCGCCACTTGCACGCTGTCGGGATGGTCTGTCAAATAGACACACGCATGTGGTTAGCACCCGATAATCTGCTAGGATCGCAGCAATGAGAATAAAAAAGGGGGGATGGAAAGATTAAATACCGTGAGGACCGGTATACAGCCGAAGCGTTATCGGCCAATAGCTCAGGGACGGCTCCTTGTCCTGACGTGCCGCCTCCCAAACCAGCCAACACACGTCCTCGATCTTTTGGCACCGGTCTGTAAGGGCGGCCAGATCCGCATGCTTCTTCATAGAAAGGTGGCAGAAAAGGTTGAAGTGGTCCATGCCCCACCCGTCAGCATAGTAATACGGGACATGCAGGCGCTTGCCCAGAATGGCGATCGTCTGATCCTCAATCTTCAGCCCATTCACCCGGAGAAGGACATATAGCCATGTGGTGTCCTTATAATTCTTGGGCCTCCTCTCCTCCCGCCTCATGAACGTGCGGTATGGGCAGATCAAGTCTCTTTCCGGACGCCAGCTCCTGGCGGGAGTGCCCTCTTCCTCCATAGGGAGCGGATAATTAATGAGCTCCAGGCGGTCACTCCCTATCCGGCAAAGGTCCCTCAGCATTTTCGTATAGTTATCTTTCACCACCGGGGGTAACTCCACTTTCGGTGTCGGCCTCGCTTCCCGAGCTTCCCGATGGGCGGCCATATATGCCACTACTTCCTTCTCCTGCCTATTCTTGAGCCGAAGAAGATGCTTCGGCTCGATATCAAGTACCGGCACCGGCTGCCGGCTGAGGAACTTCCTCTCGGCCCCGTCCCAGCAGTCGGTCTTGTGCAACCGATAGAAGGCCGTCCGGGCGTTCCACCACTTGATATACTCCTGAATCACTCGGGGGATGCGACCGGGGGCTGGCACTCTGAAGGTGGCAGAGTCCGCCCGATGGAAGAAATCCCACCAGCTCCTAGCATGCTCGGCAATCGAACTGCCCTAGAGATTCCGTGAAGGCAGGCCGAATTGCGCATGATAAACAGGGATATGATGATCATATCCGAAGTTTCGGCCAAATCGGAAGGGGTAATACGGCTCCAGCAGTACATTGTCCCCCTTCCTAAACGCCAGCACACTTGGGCGGATAGATATCACCCAGTCTCTCAGCTCAAGCTCAAGCAAGGGGCGGACCACGTTCTCTTGGCTGATGGGGTGGACGTACTTCTCTACCTGATCGTCCTTGCATTCCCTCTTATTATTCACTAGGGGGCTTGAATGCGCAGCCAGCGTCCAGAAGTGAATGGTGCCGGCCGCATCCCGGGGAACCGTTGTCAACCACCCCCGAATGTCATACATCCGCATGGAAGTAGAGCCTGGATCGGCGCTGGCAAACTCCAGCATCCTCGGCACAAGCCCCCAGTCTTGAAGAGCTCGCGGGGCGAACTCGGGGAATAGTGAACAAACCCACGCATTAAAGAAGTGCAGTGAGCACACGTACTGGGCCTGCCTCCGGAACTGATGGGTACTGATATCCCCCAGCGCCTTATAGATCAAGCAGAGAGCAGTCGGGCACAGGGATAGCTTGATTCCCCAAGCCATCTGACACGCCGGGTAGATAGCGTCCGGTCGAATCACCGTCTCGTCCCCGTATGGCATAGCAAATGAACATAGCCAATACGTGAGATAAGCGGCGCAGTGAGTTAGCGGGTCGACACCCATCGGATTGGGCCCGCTCCGACGCCCCCTGGATGGGATCTTCACGTCAATCTTGGGCTTCGCATGCTTCTTGCGAGCAACGGCAGTGCCGACGCACGGGAACTCTTCGTATTGCTTCAGCCCGTCATAGAAGTACTGCAACCATAGGGTCATGCGCACCCTCTTCCTGTCCCCACGGGGAGGCTGCCTCCCGCCATGTGCCAGCTGGTACAACTCCCGGTACGCCTTCATGAGGTACCGGTACGAATACCTGAGAGAATAATAGCCGTCCCCGTTAATTTCATCCTTGATCAGGTCGGGGAGGCACACTTCTTCATAAGGCTCCCCGTCAATGGGCAAGCCGCTCAACTGGCTGAGGCTCCACAGGTCCAGGGAAATTTTGCCTTCCGCCGTGTAAAAAGTGTTGGTCTCAGCACTGAAGACCTCTATCATACCGCAACAGAGACCCTTAGAGATGGGGTAGCCGTAGCGGGAGGCGTAGACGTTGTGGTAAATACCGGCCCGGACTAGCAGCAGGGCGTAGTTGAATAGTACGTACTCGGTGAACTCCACCGCCCCTTCACGAAAGTTGTGTGCGTCTTGAAGCTTCAGCTCCCCGAACCAGCCCAGCGATAGCTCGTACTTGAACCTGATGGCTAGGCAGTCCAAGATAAACGGCTCTTCTCGGTAGCCCCATTTTAGGGGAGCCAAGAATAAGCCAAATCGGGGCGACTCGCCCTGCACCCTCCCGACAGACATATCCCACTTCGCTGGGGTGAATTGAGGTGCTCGCACCAATTTGTCTTCGGTCGGCAGCACCCCCTCGATCCCCAGGACAGGCTTCCACTCCCGAGCCTCTCCCACCAGATACATCGGGATGCTCCGGGGGACGCTGTACAGTAAACTATCCCGAGCGTGCAGGATGGCCCGTTCGATGGCCTTTACGGTTCGGAAGTCTCGCCCCTCTCGAGAATGAAGGTGCCTCAGAAATCAGATAAGGTGCCTGTCCTTCGGGAAGTCCTTCCTATACTCCCCGGTGGCCCGGTCGAATGTGAAGCCGCTTTCAACTCTGGCAAGCCGGCGGAAATCCATAGTCTCACTATCAGACCCTGACGACTCTGCCAAGGCGGCTATCTCCGCGTGCTCGCGGTCCAAGTCCTCCACGTTAAGCCACGTGACGGCCGGCACCGGAGGCTGGGGAGGACGGCCAGTACCGGCAGCAGCAGGAGCGGAGGAATCGCTTGGGGCAGCCATCTATCTGCAAAACACAACAAATAAAAGATCAGGACAAGTTACGAGCAAAGAGAGACGAAAACTGAAAAGAGAACTGCAAGGAGGCTCCGCTACGAGTAAAATAAATAAGACACTGCCAATTTCTGACGAAATCTCAGCACCCCAACAAAGTCACGGTGGGCCCCAAAAGGCAACACCAGAAGTCCGGCGATCGAAGAAGTCTTCCCTTGCCCGGTACACTGCCTGAAGCAGCCTTCACCGGCACAACCCCCTGGAGCGGCCTCCACCGGTGCACACCTAGGTGCCTTCCCCGGCACGCCCTAAAAGACTTCCCCGGTACGCCCCCTGGCAATGCTTGCCGGCACACCCCGCGAAGGCTTCGCCGGCACACTTCACAAACGCGTGCCCGGCACACCCTTCCGCCCGCTCCCCGGTACACCCCTGGGAGCCTCCCAGGTACACCCTGTGGGGGTCTTCGCCGGCACGCCCATGAGGGCCCACCAGCGGCACACTCTGTCGGGTCGTTCCCTGGCACGCTCGGTGGAACCCTCACCGGCACACCTACGCAGGACCGCTCCCAGGCACACCATCCGCGCCCTGCCTTGCCCGGCACACCCATGGGATCCTCCCCGATACCCCGTCTACCCTCTCCGCCGACACACCCGTGGATCTTTTCCCCGACACACTCGAGGCGTCCTCACCGGCGTGCTCTAACCACCGCTCCCCGGCACACTCCGGCCGGCACCACCACGCCTCGCCGCCCTGATCACGCCGAGAAGAAGGGAAAGGGAAGAGGGAAGAAGGGAAAAGAGAAGGGGAAGAGAGGAGGGGAGAAAGAGGAAGAAGAAAAGAGGAGGAAGAAGGGGCTAGGGCCCCGTCACCCCCACGGTGGAAGAGGGAGGAAAGGAGAAGAGAACGGGAGAAGAAAAGAGAGGAAGGAGAAAGAGGAGAAAAGGGGGGGGCTCCACGGTGGTGCCCTCACCGCGACGACGGCAACGACGACGGCGCTCGGCGGCGGCGACGTCCGGAGACGGAGAAGAAGGGGAAGAAGGGAGGGGAAGGGACTCGCCCGTTCGGTCGTTGAAAAGAGAGAAAGAGAGAGGGAAGAGAGAAGGTTCGAATGAGAGGGGGTGGCCCGTTCGTGCCACCCCCGCCCTTTTATAGGTTCAAAAAAAGGAGAAAACAAAGAAAAGAAAAAAAAGGGGAGAAAAAAAAGGGAAACGAGAGAAAAAAAGGGGGGAAAGAGGGAAGACAAATAAAAGAGAAGAAAACAAAAAGAAGGAAAGGGAAGCAAAGGGAAAATAAAAAAGGGGAGAGAGAAGAAAAGGGGAAGAAAGGAAAATAAATAGGAAGAAGGAAAAAAGGGGGAATAAAAGGGAAAATATATATATGTATAAGAAGGGAGAGGAAAAGAAAAGAGGAAGGAAGCAAGGAGGAAAAGGAAATTGATTGCCGGATAAATATGAGTATATATATACATAAAAAAGGGGGAATAAAAGGGAAAATATATATATGTATAAGAAGGGAGAGGAAAAGAAAAGAGGAAGGAAGCAAGGAGGAAAAGGAAATTGATTGCCGGATAAATATGAGTATATATATACATATATACATATATATATATATATATATATATATATATATATATATATATATATAAATATATACATATGCATGCATACATATACATACATCCACTTATTTACGCGTGCGTAAATAAGGCACAATAATAAGATCTTTCCGAGGGAACATTCCCTCCTCACGATCCTATTCGGACGGGCGTTCGCACAAGCGAGGACGACTTGGCCCCTGCAACTCTACCCCTGCAATGGCACCACTCCCCCGCCAACAAACAAGCCCATCCGTGGCACGTAGCGCCGTGCCTCAGCCACCTCCCATCATGCAAAAGCGCCATCACGGGCCTTACGCCCGGATCGGCAGAACCTCTATTCTTGCGCTGGCATTCATCCCTTGCTAGCGAATAACCCCCCCTCTAGTGCAAGGCTCCGTGCCCTAGCCACCCACTCCATACAATATTGCCATTACGGACCCTATGTCCAAATTGGCACGAACTCTTCCATTACATTGGCATTCTCTTCGTGCCAACGAATGAGCCTTATCTTCCGGCGCAAGGCCCCGTGCCCTAGCCACCCACTCCATACAATATTGCCGTTACGGACCCTACGTCCAAAACGGCACGAATTCTCCCGTTGCGCTGGCATGTTCTTCTTGTCGACAAATGAGCCTTACCTTCTGGCGTAAGGTTTCGTGCCCTAGCCGACACTTGCGTATCACTCGCTTGTCAAAAAAAGGAAGAAAAGGAAATGGGGTTAAAAATAGAGATACCCCACCGGACTTGCCCCTACACGGGGACAAGGGTAAAAATGGCAACAACCCGGCTGTGGCGAAAACCCGAAAAGGCGCTACGGGCAAAATCGGGTACCCCGTCACGTGAAAACCCGAGAGGGCGCGTGGGCAAAAGCAAGAGGGGGCCGGTACCGGTGAAAACCTGAAAGGGCGCTTGTACCGGTAATGTGGTTCAAAAAAAAGAGAGAAAAGAAAAGAGACAAAGAGACACTGATGAAAAGACACCCGGGAGCCCCATACTGCTTCAGTTCCCGACACCCCGTCGGCACTGATGAAAAGACAAAGAGACCAACACACCGCTTCAGTTCTCGGCACCCCGTCGGCACTGATGAAGAGACCAACATATTGCTTCAGTTCCCGACACCCCGTCGGCACTGATGAAGAGACGAAGATACCAACATATCATGTCAGCGCCCCGGCGCCCTGTCGGTGCTGGCGAAGAGACCAAGAGACAACAAACCAGGTTAGCCCCCGGCACCCTGTCGGCGCTGACAAAGAGACCAAGAGACAACAAACCAGGTCAGCTCCCGGCACCCTGTCGGCACAGACGAAGAGACCAAGAGACAACAAACCAGGTCAGCTCCCAACACCCTGTCGGCACTGATGAAGAGATAAAGAGACCAACAAAGCAGGTCAGCTCCCGACACCCTGTCGGCACTGACGAAGAGACCAAGAGACAACAAACCCGGTTAGCTCCCGACACCCTGTCGGCACTGACAAAGAGACCAAGAGACAACAAACCAGGTCAGCTCCCGGCACCCTATCGGCACTGACGAAGAGACCAAGAGACAACAAACCAGGTCAGCTCCCGACACCCTGTCGGCACTGACAAAGAGATAAAGAGACCAACAAAGCAGGTCAGCTCCCGACACCCTGTCGGCACTGACGAATAGACCAAGAGACAACAAACCCGGTCAGCTCCCGACACCCTGTCGGCACTGACGAAGAGATAAAGAGATAAACAAACTAGGTCAGTTCCCGACACCCTGTCGGCACTGACGAAGAGACCAAGAGACAACAAACCAGGTCAGCTCCCGACACCCTGTCGGCACTGACGAAGAGATAAAGAGACCAACAAAGCAGGTCAGCTCCCGACACCCTGTCGGCACTGACGAAGAGACCAAGAGACTAACAAATCAGGTCAGCTCCCGACGCCCTGTCGGCACTGACGAAGAGACAAAGAGACCAACAAATCAGGTCAGCTCCCGACACCCTGTCGGCACTGACGAAGAGATAAAGAGACCAACAAATCAGGTCAGCTCCCGACGCCCTGTCGGCACTGACGAAGAGACAAAGAGACCAACAAATCAGGTCAGCTCCCGATGCCCTGTCGGCCCTGACGAAGAGACAAAGGGATCAACAAACCAGGTCAGCTCCCGGCACCCTGTCGGTACTGACGAAGAGACAAAGAGACCGACAAACCAGGTCAGCTCCCGGCACCCTGCCGGCACTGACGAAGAGATAAAGAGACCAACAAACCGGGTCAGCTCACGACACCTGGTCGGCACCAACGAAGAGAAAAAGAGACCAGTACACCCACGGGCACCGCCCGGCTCATCCTTCACCTGCGCTACCCGTGGGTGGGGGGCATTTGTGGACACCAAAAATTGTACACCCAGATATCCTACTCGGCCCAGCACTAACAACGACACCAAGTGAAGAAGCCCCGTAGAGACTGGTCATCCGGACTCCCCAAATATGCACACTGCCTTAAAGCCGTCCCCGGAGTCACGATAGCAAAGAGAAACCAACCCCCGGGAAGCTCACAATCCGTGGCCCCCGAAGAAAATCAAACGAACCATAACTCGTGCTCAAAACGGGCTCAAGTCAGCCCCAGCGGCACACCCCTGGGAGCCCCAGCGACACACCCAGGCCCCAGCGGCACACCCCAGGGTGCCTCCAGTGGCACACCGCCATGGGCTTCAGCGGCACACCCTGGTGGCCTTCAACGGCACACCCTTGGGGTGGCCTTCAGCGGCACAGCCCATTTGGGGCTTCAACGGCACGCCCTAATGCCCATCCAGCGGCACAGTCCCTGGCCTTCAGCGGCACAGCCCTTGGCCTTCAGCGGTACGCCCTTTGGCCCTTCAGCGGTACGCCCCTGGGCCCTTTAGCGGTACACCCCAGGGGCCTTCAGCGGCACACCCTACATGTCTTCAACGGCACGCCTCGTAGGTCTTCAGCGGTACACTCGCCATGGGCTTCAGCGGCACGCCCATCTAGCTCCAGCGGCACGCCCATTTTAGGGTTCAGCGGCACACCCCTTTTTGTCCTCAGCGGCACACTTCTTTGGGGCTTCAGCGGCACGCTATTTTCCCCCTCCAACGGCAAGCTTGGGCAACCTTCAGCGACACGCTTACAGTGTCTTGCAGCGACACACTTCTTGAGCCCACCAGCGGCACAACGTGAAGGTGTTTCAATGGCCGAACGACGTGACGCCCATGCCCTACGCATCTTCGGCGCGCAATGGCCTATCCGAGGTGTCGGCCAGGGGTTGGGCCACGCAAGCTACCACCTCGCCGCCCAGGACGGGAGAAGTCAAACGCAATCATGATGAAGCCGCCTCCCGCCTTCGCCGCCCGTGCTCGAAGGACCCCGCTACTGGGACTACAAAGCCACTCTCATTCCAGCGAAGAAGAGAGAGACAGACGGAGAGCAGAGACACAGAAGATAGAAGAGAGAAGGAAGAAGAGGATACACGGAGAGGCAGATGGGCACACAGAGGGAGAGCTCGGCCGCAGGGTCCTCCGACGATGACCACCCGAAAGAGAGAGTAAGAGAGGGAGAGAGAGGGAGGGGTTGCGATGTATAGAGGAGAGTGGAGAAGGGCAAGAGGCTGGCTAGCCTTTGTTTGATCCTAGCTCTCCTCGTTTTCCTCTTCTTTCCCCCGTTCATTTTGTCTTTCTTCCGTTGTACTTCGTGCTCCGGGGTCTTTGATGTATACACGGCCAACTGCGGCCTCCATTGTGCATGAATAGAAAGAGCTTTTCTTTACCCCCCCTTTTTTGGTGTTCCTGCCGATTTGAGTGTGCGTATATGTGCATGTTCGAACGTCTCTTCCTATGCTTTCCGAGGGTCTGTTCTTCGTCGGAGGTCTTCATCCCTCTTGTCGTCGCTCCTCCCTCTTCTTGAAATGCTTCACCATGTGCACCCCCATGGCTTTCCTGTGGTTTAGCCCCTCCCCTTTGAACGGATTGGACCGGGACCCTTGGTCCTTTCCTCTTAGATTCCACCCTGTTGATCAACCCTCTGCCCGGTCCCTTTAGCCTCTAAGCTAGGGTCTTTATCGAGTTTCCCGTCAGTGCACCTTCACTGCGGTACAGTTTCTCCAGCCCCCAGCGGTACGCCCCTGTAGGCTCTTCCTCGGTATGCCTTTGAGGCCCTTCGCCGGCACACTAGTGCTCCCTTCAATGCCCGTCGACCTTCATCGGTACACCTTTGGTCTCCTTAGCCCATCACCCTTCTAACCAACCCTCCCAGGAGGCCTCGCCCATCGCTGCTTTCGAGTTTTCCGAGGTTTTGATAAAGGTGATGCCGCCTTCGGGCGCCCACCTCCAGTTGTCGGGTCCCGTCACTCCTTGTGGACGCGTTCCCTTTACCTCCCTTACCGCCCTGATCATGGGGAGATGCTGCCAAATTTTTATTAGAAAATAATAATGCGAAAGGATCGGGAGAGGTAACAGACAGGCGGAGTAACAATTGATTAAAAAGGCAAAAGGAAGCAACAAACGAACTGAACGATCAATGATAAAACTTTCCAACTAAGCAAGCCACTGCCGGTGATATGAGGAGAGCTGAACTGACTAACAACATGACACACCAAACGTCTGACCTGCGAGAAGAGGCTGAACAAAATAAAGGGAAGGAAAATTTGCATAAAACTACATGAAAATCAAGAAAAGAAGAAAAGAAAATCCTTAAATGAAACAGAGGGAGAGCGGACCTCCTTTCCACTTGACACCCCAAACAACCTCCAGCGGCACACTCTCATCCCCTCTAGCGGCACACCCATCCCCTATCTCCAGCGGTACACCCCAAACAACCTTCAGCGGTACGCTACTGACCACCTCCAGCGGCACACCCTCATCACCTTCAGCGGTACACCCGTCCCAGCCTCCAGCAGCACACTCCTGGCTGGGGGTACACCCTTTCAGCGGCACACTCCCCATTTCCAGCCCTTCTCAGCGGCACGCGCCCCCAACTCTCTAGCGGTACACCGTTCCAATCCCTCAACGGTACATTCTCTAGCGGCCCTCCCTCTCCGGGAAACATACCGCATAATGATGATGATATTGGTAATAATAATAATGATAAAGAAATCCGGATACATATATGAAACAAACACAAAAAAATGTGCAATAGTGATAATAATAAAAAGGGGAGAAAATAATAATAATAACAATAAGCAAAAAAGGAAATCATCTGGACCAAATGCGTAAAGAAGCAACAAACAGCAAAAGGAAAGAGAGGAACATATAAATAAAATCCCAGATAAAAATACTAGGACCCACATTGCAGCCAAGAAGTAACAAACAGCAAAAGGAAAGAGAGGAAGATATAATTAAAATCCCAGATAAAAATACTAGGACCCACATTGCAGCCCCCTCTCTCCCCATGACCCGACGAAAACGGAACAATAATGCCGCCCTATCAGGCCAGGCCTGAGTCTTGGGAATCATCCTGACATGGCCAGGCCCCGACCTAGTCTTGGGCCGACATTCCAACCAGATCGGGTTCGTTTCTCACCCCGGAGCCCTTCCGGGCCGTCATTAAAATTGACGTGCATTCGGCAGACATTTGAACGGATTCGCCCTGATTTTTCATCGCGTTTCTATCACGGACCCACGTCTGAATATGAAAAGGTCCACGAGTGACCGACATGGCCAATGGCTCGTATCCTAATGCGGACTTCAGTGTGATTTGTTCCTATCCCTTTCTCACGTAGTTAGTATTATTTCTTTTGGCCGCAGGGCCCCTAATTCCGACAATTAATTAAGGGTGTTCCCTCGTATGGGGGATGTAAATGACGTCGCGACCTTTACGGCGTGACGAGATCTGGTCCCGACACGAATCACACAATCGTCTGACGAAGTCAGGTCGAGCGCACCATAGGCTCTTCGGAGCCCGAATAAATTGTCACTCCGGTGGGTGGCACGCCCACGCACTTAATAGACAAATGAACCCACCGAATAAACCGACCCAAACGAACGACCCAACCAGCGTGTCGAAAAGTGCGTCCACAGTACCACTAAGGCTCATCAAGGTCCATATGGCATTATGGCATGACTGGTCTACATATGGTTGTCCAGGTCCACCCATAACCACTAGAAGGTCAGCATTCACAAAATTGCATGATAACCTTGCGAGCACATCAACAAGAGCCATGAAATTTACAAAAGGCAGGCCGACTCAATGGCGTCACCAAGAAATCCAAATCGGTGATTCCGGGATGGTGAGGAATGAGAGGCTCTCACATAGAGACAACTCAAGATTGAGGTTTTGTGGGATTAGCCCCTTCCAAGTTTCGAGGTGCACTAGCCCCACTACTCATAAGTTAGGCCTCCTCGAGGGATACGGAGTTAACTTTAGTTTCAATGTGGAAGGCCTTATGCCACACAAGGGATCCATGATGGCACCAAGTGAGGATTTCAATCCCCCTTCCTCCCTTGAGAGAGCACCCACCCCTCCCCATGAGAGCACCGTCATCCCAGAGAAGCCCGACGTAAGCAACTTGAGAGAATATTGGATGAACAGGAAATCATCACTCAGAGCAAGGTGTACGGGCACTACCTCGCTAGGTGGAAGAATCGGCTTCTTTCGGAAGACATGTGAGCGGCACCACTTGAAGGGCTCTTACTCGATGGAGTCGAGTTCTCCGCACCCCGGAAGTATGATGGGGTCATCACCATCCGTCCTAGCACTCTCGGCCCTTCTCGTCACCCCGGAGGCGTACGTCATGGTCTAGCCATTTATTATGAGTCCTATGTTGTATTTCTTTATTTTTATTGAGTCATATCGTTGTAATTTCCCTTTTATTAGAGTCATGTATCTAGGTCTTTGGTTTATTTCTCTAAGTTTGAGTCTCTTTAGGCTAATTTAGACTAGCTATTGGGCCCAACCCAGTGGACTTGGCCCATGGGCGCCCCTACCTTGTTGGTTATTAGTCAATGTGCCAAAAGTCAGGGTCTTATTGTAAATTGTGGGATCCCTATAAATAGGACCCCACTCTCTCCATTTTGAGGTAATGAATCAATGAATGAAATCTGAAATTTAGTCCAACCTTATTGTTCTTGTGGTGAGAAGCCATTAGAGTGGAGTGAGAAACTCCGCCCTATCTCTCTCTTCTCTCTCTCTCTCTCTCTCTCTCTCTTTCTCTCTCCCCTCCCTAAGGGGTTCACCCCCACCTTCTCTCCTCCCCCCTCCCAACCACCAACCACCCCCACCTACCCCCATAAAGCATCTCCCCTTCCCCACAACCCCATTACTCCACCCCCCTAGTCCCAAGGGAGATCCCCCAATCCCCACTCCACCCCCCCAACCACAACCACCCCTTTCCTATTTCCCAAACACTTTCCCTTCTTCCCCATGCCACCCTCCACCTCCCAAGATCATTTGAATTTGAAAATCCCACTCCCTCCATAGCCTTGGCCGCCCCAAGCCCCCCTCCTCTAGGCCTGGTCGCCCCTCACCTTCCCTCCACCCCCATTCCATCTAGAGCCTCCACCATCCCCCTCCACCCTTCCATATTTCCCCCCACCTTGTGTAGAACCAGCAAGACCCTGCTTATCCCCTCACCAAACCCTACTAACCATCACCATTACCTCCTCCCACACCTCCCCCACATTCCCTCCCATCATCTCCCCACTCACCTTCATCATCTAGTCACTCCAATACCCCATCATCCGCCCCCACTTGAAGAGACAACTCAGGTTCGGTTGCTGTTGAAGACCTACAGAAGAGCAGCATCTTGCATAGGAGATCACGGCCTCCTCCGAACATTTCTGAAGGCCCAAGAAGAACCTTCGGAAGCGTCTCCAAGTCAGCTTCTCAACGGCAGTGGTTTCGACATCATCCGAGCACCGAGCTGACTGGGAGAACATTTCTTCCCCGACTGCGCAAAGCCTCCCTGGCAGAGACCAGAGCCGGAGTGGAAGCTCGACTGCGACGATCCTTTTGGGAATCTGATCGAGAGTTCTTATTCAAAAATCTTCTACTACGAGTCTTCTATCATCTCCAAGAAGCAGGGTTCAGTTTGGCGATCAGACCTGAAAGTTATCAATTTTCTTCCCCGGGTACGCGGTTCTACTTCCACTCAGTCTGTACCGACCCTCCCTCAGTGTTCAGAGTCTGCAGGCCGACCCTGACAACAGTTGGCATCCCGTTAGTCTTGCTTCAAAGAGGACTCGTCAACGGTTCCAACGACTCTAGCAGCACCTGATTCTGAGCTCGGGAGCGATCGTGGCACCCTCTTCTTCCTGCTATTGGGAACCTAAGCTATCAGAACTGAGGGTCTGCCACTCTGTTCAAGCCCCTACCCCGACCAGCAGCGATGGCCGAATAAATCAAAAAAATTAAGCGTCATCCCGATCCAGCTACGAAGAATCTCCAAGTGGTCTCATCTTCAAAAAATTCTGGAGTAGCCACAGCATTGTGAAACCATAAATCAGTCTTGAAGCACAGATAGCGGATAGAATCGACATCGGCTTCCTAGTTCGTCTTTAGTTGGGTCTCACCCCTCCCCGCTTGGCCGGCTGAACGCCCCTCCCTGTGTGGAGGTATTTTTGGATGTAATGTAACTTAACCCCCACCCTAAGATCCCCCTTCCTGTGAGAGGTGTAGTTTTGTAGTCATTTGAGCAGGTCAAGCTTCCCCGACGCGGCGTGTGGGGAACACTCGCCTCCCCGCTCGCCCCCGTCTCTGACCGGAGTCGGTTTCTTTAAACCTGCTAGGTGAGAACTCGTCCCTTGCTCTCATTTATGCTTGTTCATTTAATATTCTCCAATTGCGCCATCGGTTAGGGAGAGAGCGCCCGATCCTAAGGCTCCACAGTCTTTGTGCGACCACCGTGGGTGTGAGTGAGTGACCCGCGCCCTTTGGCCATTGCCGACTCATTGAGTTGGATATCCGTTCCCCAAGGGGGGGTTTACCTTGGATGTTGCTGGCCCTCTACTAGCAAGGGACTTGTCCCACTTCCTCGACTCGGCATCCCCGAGTTACCCCCGGGTTGAGTGTGTGCGCCATACGAAGGTCCGCTTACGTAGGCTTCTTAGCCTTGTGATTGTGCTTGCATACTTAGGTCCGAGGAAGCATTGGTCTTGTGACTATCACCCCAAGGTGGTGTCACATCACGAGGGAACAAGGCCTATAGCAACAGCAGGAGCAGAGGAACTACTCGGGGTAGCCATTTATCTGCAAAGTCACAACAAACAAAAGATCAGAACAAGCCACGGGCAAAGAGAAATGAAAACTACAAAGGGACTCTACTACAAGTAAAATGAATAAGAGACTGCCAATTTCTGACGAAATTTCGGCAAAGTTTCCCCTAGGCCAGAGGCGTAAGGGAAAACACGGGCGTGCGCCCACAAGGAGTGACGGCCCCAACAAAGTCACGGTGGGCCCCGAAAGGCAACACCAGAAGTCCTCAGCTACACAGGCATGGGCCTCTCCCTCTCGCCGGTACACCCTATGGGGGAGGCTTCCCCGGTACGCCCTTAGCGTCTTCCCCGGCACACCCTGAAGCGGTCTTCGCCAGTACACCCCTGGCATCTTCCCCGGCACGCCTTGGCTGGCCTTCCCCGGCACACGTTGGAATGCCTTCACCGGCACGCCCCAGGCGGGCCTTCGTCGACACGCCTGGGAGTGGCCCTTCCCTGGCACGGCCCCGTGTTCCTTCGCCGGCACGCCCGTGCCCCCGCTTCCCCGGCACGCCCCCCCCCCCCCGTGCGCCTTCGCCGGCACGCCCGTGCCCTCGCTTCCCTAGCAAGGCCCCCGTCTCCTTCGTCGGCACGCCTGTGCCCTTCGATCCCCGACGCGCCCGCCTGGAACCCTTTCTACCGGTACACTTCGGTGGCCCTCGCCACGACGACACCGGCGGCACCCCAATGAGCCTCCACGGAGAAGAGGAAGGGGAAGGAGAGAAGAGAAGAGGGATAAAAAGGGAAGAAGGGAAGAGAAGAGGAAGGGAGAAGGAGGAAGGAGGAAGAAGAGCTTCAGGCCCCGCCATCCCGATTGAAATATAGGAGAAGAGAAGAGGGACGGGGGAGAAGAGGGAAGAGAGGAAGAGAAGGGGAGGGGGAGACCCCTCCGTGGTGGCTCCCTCACCCCGACGGCAACGACGATGGCACTCGACGGTGGTGGCGTCCGGTGACTGGGGAAGAAGAGGAAGAGACAGAGAAGGGGGGGGCGTTCGTCCACCGAAGAGAGAGAGAGAGAGAGAGAGGGAGAATTTGAAAGGAGAGGGGGGCTCGGTGTGCCACCCCGCCCCTTTTATATGTCAAGAAAAAAAAGAGAAGAAGAAGAGAAAAAGGAATAAAAAGGGGGAATTCAAAAAAAAAGAGGAAAAAGAGAGTAAAAAGAAAAAAGAGGAAGAAGAGAAAAAAGGAAGAGAGAAAGAGAAAAGAAAAAAAGGAAAATAATAATAATAATATATATATATATGTATGGGTGTGTGCATAAGATAATACATATATATATATATATATATATATATATATATATATATATATATATATATATATATATAAAACCTTGGTATGGAAGTAATGCATGAACGTAATGCTCACAACTTCCCTATATATATATGCAAATAATGCACAATGATACATGTCTCCGTTGGAATGGTCCATCCTCACGCGCTTCCGAGCCGACGGGCATCCGCACGGGCAAAGACGGCTCCACCCCTACGTTGGCGTTAGTTCCTTGCCAACAAATAAGTCCCTTTCCGGCGCAAGACTTCGCGCCCTAGCCACCCGCTCTCACACAATATTGCTATTACGGACCTTACACCCGAGTCAAAAAAAAACCGTTGCGTTGGCACTATCTTCGTGCCAACGAATAAACCTTATCTTTCGGCGCAAGGCTTCGTGCCCTAGCCACCTTCTCATGCAAAATCGCCATTGTGGGCCTTACGTCCGAATCGGCAAAATCTCTATCCTTGCGCTGGCATTAATCCCTTGCCAACGAATAAGTCCCTTCCCGACGTAAGGCTTCGTGCCCTAGCCACCCGCTCTCACACCATATTGCCATTACGGATCTTACGTCCGAATCGGCAGAAATTCTCCCGTTGCGTTGGCATTATTTTCTTGCCAACGAATGAACCTTATCGTTCGGTGCAAGGCTTCGGGCCCTAGCCAACAACTACGTATCATTTTCTCGTCAAAAAAAGAAGGGGTTCAAAATAGAGGTGCCCCGTCGGACTTGCCCCTACACGGGGACAAGGGTAAAAATGGCATCAACCCAGCTGTGGCGAAAACTCGAAAAGGGCGCTGCATGCAAAAATCGGGTACCCCGCCACGTGAAAACCTGAGAGGGCACGTGGACAAAAGCAAGAGGGGGCTGGTGCCGGTGAAAACCCGAAAGGGCGCTTGTATCGGTAATGTGGTTTTAAAAAAAAGGAGAAAAAAATGAAGAAAAAAAATGAAGAGACAAAGAGATCAACATATTACGTCAGCGTCCGACACCCTGTCGACACTGATGAAAAGACAAAGAGACCAACATACTACGTCAGTCCCCGGCACCCAGTCGGCACTGATGAAGAGAAGAAGAGATCAACGTACCACGTCAGCGTCCGACACCCTGTCGGCACTGATGAAGAGACAAAGAGACCAACATGTTACGTCAGTCCCCTGACAACCCGTCGGCACTGACGAAGAGAAGAAGAGATCAACATACCACGTCAGCGTTCGACACCCTGTCGGCACTGATGAAGAGACAAAGAGACCAACATGTTACGTCAGTCCCCGACACGCCGTCGGCACTAACAAATAGAAGAAGAGATCAACATACCACGTCAGTGTCCGACACCCTGTCGGCACTGATGAAGAGACAAAGAGACCAACATATTACGTCAGTCCCCGACACCCCGTCGGCACTAACAAAGAGAAGAAGATACCGACATACCACATCAGCTCCTGACACCCTGTCGGCTCCAACAAAGAGAAGAAGAGACCAGTACACCCACGGGCACCGCCCGGCTCATCCCTCGCCTATGCTACACGTGGGTGGGGGGCATTTGTGGACGTGCAAAATTGCACGCCCACACGCCCCAGCTAGTCTGGCATTAACAACAACTTCAACTGAAGAAAACTACGTAGAAAAGGGGCCATTCGGACTCCCTGAACGCATACACACTACCGTGAAGCCATCTCCGGAGTCATGACAGTGAAGAGGGATCAGCCACCAAGAGGCCTTATAGTCCATGGGCCTCGAAGAAAATCAAATAAGCCATAATTCGCACCCCCAACAGGCTCAGAACTGCCCTTTTGGGCGCTCAGCGGCGCGCCCTGAGGCCTTTAGCGGCACGCCCTTCAGCGGCACACCCAGGGTGGCCCTTCAGCGGCACGCCCTCAGTGGCCTTCAGTGGCACACCCCGTTGGCCCTTCAGCGGCACGCCCCCGGGCCCTTCAGCGGCACGCCCATGCGCCCCTTCAACGGCACGCCCCCAACGCCCTTTAGCGGCACGCCCTTTGGGCTCTTCAGCGGCACGCCCTTTTGGCCCTCTCAGCGACACGCTTGTTTAGCCCAGCGGCACAACGTTCATGCATTTCAACGGCACGTCCGGCAGATCAAATCGCATGCCCATGCCCTACAGATCTTTGGCGCGCAATGGGCTGTCCGAGGTGTTGGCCGGAGGTTGGGCCACGCAGGCTACTCCCCTGACATCAAGGACGGGGGAAGTCAAATCCCATCATGACCGGTCGCTTCCCGCTTCCAGCTGCCGTGTTAGAATGCTCCCGCCATGTGGGGTATAAAAACCCCTCTTCTTCGGAGCATAAAAAAAGGGGGGGGGGGAGAAGGGGGAAGCACACACAGACAAACAGAGAGAGCGAGAGACGAAGAGGAGAAGAAGAGAAAAGAAAGAAGAAGAGGAGGGGAGGCTTGGCTTCCCCCGGCTGCTCTGTCCATCGCCGTCCGTGCGAAGGGGAAGAGAAGAAGAAGAAGAGAAGAAGAGGGAGGCCCTCCAGCGACCACCGACGAGTGAGAGAGAGTAAGGGAGAAAGAGAGAAAGAGAGATGTAGCAGGAGGAGTGGGGAAGGGCAGGGAGCCGTCGCCCCTGTTCGACCCCAAACTCCCCCATTTTTCTCCTCCTTTTCTTTCCCCCTTCTTCCACTGCTTGTATTTTGAACTCCGATGTTTTTGAGGTGTACATGGCCGGTTATGGCCTCTCTCTCTTCATGAATGGAAATTTCCCCCTTCTTGGGTTTCTTGCTATCGTGTTTGATTTATGCCTGGAAATGTGCGTTTCAACCATTCTTCCTCCTCCTTCCGACGGTTTGGCCCCCAGTGGGGACCCTTCTTCCCCTCCATCATGGCCCTTGTCATGGGGCCCCTGACCTTCAACCTCACCTACTCGCCCGAAGGGGAGGCCCCTCTTCTTCTCATGAACGCCCAGCTACCAACACCACTCCTGGCCCTTTCCTCTTTGGCTCCATCACACTTAGGAAGTCTTTGGCCCAGCCCCTCCAGTCCTTAGGCGATATACCTTGCTCAATCCTCTACCGGTCCACCCCTATCCCTGTGCAGCCTCTCCAACTCCCAACGGTACGCCCTGGCTAAGCCCTTCGCCGGCACACCCCATTGAGCCCTTCACCAGCGCACCCCAATTGGGCCCTCGCCGGTGCACTCTTCAACACCCTTCGCCGGCACGGCCTTGGCTACCCTCCCCCGGCACGCCTATGATAGCCCTCGCCGGTACGCCCCCCTTTTGGGCCTTCCCCGATACGGCCTTAGTGGCCTTCACCGGCACACCTTTGGCCTCCCTGGCCCGACACGCCCCTGAGTAGTTCTAGAGGGTTTTCCCCCTTTACCTATCGTTGCTTTCGGGTTTTTCGAGGCTCTATTAAAGGTGCTGCCGCCTTCGGGTGCCCACCTCAATTGTCGGGTTCCGTCACTCCACGTGGGCGCGTTCCCTTTATCTCCCTTACGCTCGGGTCAAGGGGAGATGCTGCCAAATTTTTGGTAAAAATAACAACACGTTGAAAAGGCAAAAGGAAGCAACAAATAAATGGAACAATAACACATCAAAAGGCAAAAGGAAACAATAAGCGAATGGAGCGATCGGTGATAGAACACTCTAACCGAAATGAGGCACTGCGGGTAACATGAGAAGAATCGGATTAAACGACTATGTGGTGGATTAAATGCTCAATCCGTAAGGAAAAGGTTGTGAGAAGAGGGAGAAAAGATTTGTATAAAACTACATAAAAATCAAAGAGAAGAAGAAAAGAAAAGCCTTAAAAGAAGTGGAGGAGTGGGCCTTCACTGGTACGCCTACTCTAGTCCTTCGCCGGCACACCCTGCCAGTGCCCTTTTGGACCCTTCCACGGCACACTCCCTCAGTGCCTTGCCCGGTACACACCCTCAACATCCTTGGCCAGCACACTTTGCCAGCCCCTCAGCGGCACGCTCCTTGGTGCTCTCCCCGGTACACCTTCCGTGAGGCCTTCAGTGACACACCCCTTTAGCCCTTCAGCGTCACACTCTTCCACCCACCCTTCTTCAGCGGTGCGCTCCCCTTTTGCCTTCGTCGGCACACTACCCCCTTCAGCGTTACACCCCTTTAGCCCTCCAACGGCTCGCTCCTCCAAGTGTAAAGCGTGTAAACAAGGAAAAAATGCAGTAGCATTGACTATCAAAATAGAAGAAATAATGATAAAAAAATTGCAATAGTAAGGGCAACGGTGATAATAATAATGAAGGCTATGGTAAATGAATAAAAGGGAAAAACGCGGGTAGTAAATAGAAAGGAAGTAATAAACCCATCCCAAAAAATGCATAAAAGGAAAATAGGCAACGAAATCATAAGAGTAACAGTAATAACAAATATAATGTAGTAATAACCTACATTGCAGCCTCGTCTCTCCCCATGACCCGGTGCTAAAGGAACAACAAGGTCGCCCTCGTAGGTCGGGCCCGAGTCTCGGGAGTTACCCCAACACGGCCATGACCCGACCTCGCCTCGGGCCGACATTCTGATTAGACCGGACCCGTTTCTCAGGACCGGACCCCTTTCGAGCCACTATTAAAATTGCCGCGCGTTCGGCAGACATTTGAACGGATTAATCCTGGCTTCCACCGCGTTTCTATTACGGACCTTTGTTAGCCCGTGGCCCATATCCCGATGCGGATCTCAATGTGATTTATTCCTGCTTCTTTCTCGCGCAGTTAATATTAGTCCTTTTCGGCCGCAGGGCCCCTAATCTCGATAATTAATCAAGGGTGTTCCCTCGTATGAGGGATGTAAATGACGTCGTGGCCTTTATGGCACGACGGGATCTGATCCCGACACGAACCACACAATCGTCTGACGAAGTTAGGTCGAGCGCACCATGGACTCTTAGAGCCCGAATAAGTCGTCACTTCGTGACTGACACGCCCACGCACTTAATAAACCATAATAAACCAATGAACGATCGACGACAACCAATCGGTCGAAAAGTGCGTCCACACATCTCCCTTGACCACCCTAGGCTATATAAAAACATGTGATGGGTCAAGAAACCCTAATCATCCAAGAGATCTAAGGGAGGCCATCAAGAGAGGTAGAAAGCTGCTGAAAGAACCTGCGTGAACAGTACTCCATCCAACTATCCTTCATCAAGATTCAAGCATTTTAAGATCATTTTGAAGCAAAAGAAGCGATGTTCGACTGGAGAATCAAGAATCAACTCTTGGATCTGCATCATTCAATCAAGGGGAACCTAGATCTGAGCTTTTCATTTCTTCTCTTCATCTAAATTGTTTTAAGCTTCAAGTGTGCATTTTCCTTTGATCTGTAAACATCAAGTGTGTGTGTGGATCTATTTAGATCATGTATGTGTGTCGGTGCCTTTGCACCATCGTAGGAGTTCTAAATTCCATACGAGTGTGTGTGTATGGTTTGATCTTGTAATTTCTACAAGATAGTGTGTGAATCATCACGGATCATGAGGGGTGGACGTAGGTTGTAGGCATTGCATCCGAACCACCTAAAAATCACCGTCTCTTCTGTGATTTGGTCCATTTCTTCTACCCCCATTCTGTGTAATCGTACGTGCATATTACTTCCTCCACGCTTTATCATTCAAATCTAGCACAATCGATTATTTCTGTAATAGATCTTTGGTATATAGAAACGTGGGTTTGAACTGACAAGGCCAATCCTGTCAGGACGATAACACCTTACGTGAGCAGGATCTTTGGATGCATACCTCCATCTAGTACCGAAGGACTATTGTGTGTAATAGTGTGTGAAAAATCTAACATGTAATATATCAGATCTGAGCTTCTAAGTTGCCCTTTCAACACACTTATTTAAATCAGGCAAAAGTTTGCTAAAAAAGGTAATCACCCAATTCACCTCTCCTCTTGGGTGTCATTGATTGCGGGACTTCAATTGGTATCATAGCTAAGGCTCTATTTTTCACAGATCTAACGATCTAGAGAGATCCAGATCAATGGCTAACAAAATGTTCACTATGGATTCTCCACCTGTGTTTGATGGTTCTAAGTTTAATCTATGGTTGGAAGAATGTGCGATCTAGTCAACTCATATGACCCTAAGCTATGGAAGTTTATCTCTCATAGTCCTTATGAGTTACCTGAAGATGAATCAGTTTGGACTACAGATTATTAGTCCAAACATGATAAAAATTGTTTGGTTCTAAAGTTGTTCACTGCTATAGTTAATGTTAACAATTTTCCTTTTGTTTCCAGCTGTGGCACTGCCAAGGACATACTAGATGGCTTAGTTGGCATCCATGAAGAGGAGGAGGCCAGATGTCTCATGGCAGGAATGAGTGATCACAACAGTGATCAACAGAGTGGATCACCCTCAGAGGTAAGATCAGATTTGGATAATGTCTCTCTTGATGAGTTATTGGATATATACAATGAGCTTGCAAGTAAACATAAGAAGTTAAAATCTGAGAATAAAAAATTAAAAAAGAAAATTAAACAAAACAATTGTGATTCCTCTTGTAAAAAATGCTCACATTTAGAGGAATTAAGTGAGGCTCATGTTTTCAACATTGAATTTCATAAAGATCAAATTTGCTCCTTAAGAAATGAAAATAAAGAACTTCTGGCCAAAATCTGTGAACTTCAACAAATGGAAAATGAACTAAAAAAAGTGAATTCAATGGTCGATGATCAGATCTTGATAAATGAACTTACTCAGGATGAGAAGCTTGTGAAGGAAAATGAGAATTTGAAGGAATTAAACACAGCCATATATGAGATATTGTTAACTCTAGAAAAAGGGAAATCTGTGGCTGTAAATTCCTATTTTATTGTGTGTTGAATGGTATGCCAATAAACATGGGCCATCTTATGACTGACTTGATTGGATCTTGCCGCACTCAAAGAAGGCGTTCCTTGCCCTATGCTTCCCAACTCACAGGCATTTTTACTTTTGCTGGAGTCAATTTGGACGGAGAAGTGTAAGTTCCAGTTAGGCGGGATGATATCTACAACAAGCACAAACTCTTCACATCTTTTTAATACTTTTTGGGCCCAGATGGAGAATTATACAGAAATGTGGGAGTGTATGGTGAAGAATCAGAAAATGAGGAAGAAGAAGAGCCACAACAGCAGGAGACTCAAGAACATGCCCCACCTCCAGCTCAGGCAGAGGAGCAGCCTCTTCCCTACAGCAGATAGCTCAGGAGATGCCACCCCAGTTTCACCATGGGGAATCATCTACTCAGGGCATTGGACAGCCCTCTTGGGACTATGAGGCTTTTGATAGGCGCCTAACTAGAATAGAGACTCATGTGGATACCTTTGGGGCTCAAATCTCCAATTTTGGGACTTCTATTGATACCTTTGGGATCATTCTTGACACCATGTCTGGCCGGATAGATTCTTTTTCAGAAGTCTTGGATAACATATCCAATCACATGGTCAACCTCACCACCAGCCACCAAGACTCCAGTCAGGCCTTTCGCACAATGAACCATACTCTCGTGGACATTCAGCATCGTACTCGGGCCCATGACACCAGCCTTTCGATATCCAGCACCATCTCGAGGCCCATAAGACCAGCCTTGCCGATATCCAACACCGTCTCGAGGCCCATGATCATATTCTTGCTAATATTCAGCACCGTTTGAGTGATAAGGAGGCTTCTGATGCTGACGGCTAAGCACCTTCTGCTTCACCACCTCTGTGGTTGTCTTTGAGTCTTTTGGTTCACTTTTGATCCACTTTTTTCTTGTATCCCTTTCCCCTCTTTTGATGATGCCAAAGGGGGAGAAGTAATCTTATATCTTATATAGACTATGCATGCATGTCAAGTGATTGTATGTGTGTTTGCCATTTGGCATTAGTGCGTCATTTGTATTTGTGAGTCATGTGCATTTGCATGAGTCAGTGTCTAGTCCATGTGCATTTGCATGAGTCAGTGCCTAGTCCATGTATGCATTTGTGTCAGTGTCACTGGAAGTCAATGTAAACTTTATGGATTAATGAATGAAATGCACTTGGTTGTTGGACACAATATTAGTTCTTCCGTTTTACTTCTTCTCCTATGGATTTAGCAAATATGAATGAATGGATTGGTATTGGCTTGGATGATGTATTTAGAATGGATTGAATTTGCCTTACGGATTGTTTTGATTTCCAACCCTCCAATTGGTTCTGTATATCAGATAGTGTTGGACGAAAGACAGGTCAATGTAGATTATGGAATTAATCCACTAAGGAAAATTAATATGAAAAACTAAGTGATGGAAAGGGAATAAAGAAAAAGAATGGGAAAGAAGGAAGAGGGAGCATGCGTGGATGCTAAGGGGAATGATGTGATCACCAGAGACACGTGGGCCTCAAATGATATTAACAATAAAGAATAAGGGAGGGATCACGAATATAAATACCTTAAAAGCGCGAGGGATTGTGGATGTCACCTTCTCTTCCAATCGGCCGGCCTATGGAGAGAATTTTCCTTTGGATGATTACCCTTGCAAAATAAAGAAAACACCAACAAAGAAAAAAATATGAATTAGAGATCAAGTGTGTAGTATCAAATCCTTAATGAATGTAAACATGAAAAGTATGAAGATAGACACACCTTGTTGGTGTTAGCTTTAAAACCCCTATGCAAAGGGCAAGGAAAATATGATGATATGATGAAAAAGGAAGGTGTGCAAGTGTTGCACTAAGGAGACTCTCAACGTGGTTGAGATAAAAAAAATAAAAGAGAAGAAAAGAACATTATGCATGTAATGCAAAAATTAACAAATGAGAGAGATGAGAAAGAATAGGCTTATTGGTTTTGATTTCTCCATGGATCTTCGACGTAGCTTCAAGGATGGAAGAAGC
>JAHNEJ010001418.1:0-40152 GCA_022559845.1 Amorphophallus konjac | reverse complement strand
CCTGAGCAGGATCCACCCCTTTTTGCACTCGAGCCCATCCCAACTGTTTCCGAACAAAGGGAGAAGCTCGACGTGTTTGAACCTCCACCTCCACTTATTCATTTGCCAACACCTCCCGTTATACCTCCACCATCCACGGAGCCTTCCGCCTCCGCCTCACCTCCCGTTACTACTCGGAAGGGGCGTGCTTCTACAGCTACTTGTGCCGAGGACGATCAAGAGCCGGGCAAGAAGACTTTGGCCACGACTGTGCCATTCAAAGTTCAAGAATTTGTTTACCGGATGCCAATCCGAGTTATTGTGCCATGCACGGTTGAAGAGGCCAAGACGCCGCCATTGCTCAGCAGATGCCAAGAATTAATGCCGATTAAGGGCCAGGCAGGGCACCCCTTGTTCAAATCTTCAAATCCCGAATTGATTATTCCGTACAAGGGGCGAATGCCCATTTTATTCAACATTCCGTATATGTCAATGGGCATGGCAATGCTTCATTTTCTAACTCTCCAACTCCCTCACATTGTTGATTGCTTTCCAAGGGGGTTGTCATTTATCGAAGCTCCTTTTATTGGGCCAATTGGTCGTACTTTTTCACTGCCATGGAGGGGCAGTGATCTTGGTGCTAAGGGGCCTTCCCATGTTTGCTCCACTTTCTATTCATCTATTTCTATCACTTTTTCTTCATGGGCCACTCCAAGGGATAAGAAAAGGATCTCGCCCTCTCACCCTTCATATTCTTCATCTTCTTTGAATTTCATGCATTTTTCATTCATTCATTCATTCCATCCATTGCATACATTGCATCCATCCTTTTACATGCATTTGCATCTCCTGATTCCCGGGTTTCCAAACCCGTATCTCCACCGTCTTCCGGCACCGCTGGGCATCCCGCCTTTCCCATCTTATTCACCTTCATCTACATTCCTCGGGCATCGCGCCCCTTTCCCCTTTACTCCTCCGGAACCTCCGGATTTTCCTCCAAATTCTCCTTCATTTCTCTCACTTTTTCTCGGGCATTGCGCCCCTCTCCACTCTATTCTTCCGGAACTCCGGACTCTCCCCTTCTTTGTATATACCTCCTTTTCTGCCCTCTTTCTCTTACTCTCGACTCTCCCTTCCTATTTTTTATTGCCGCCCCTTGGGTCCAAGCGCCCATTCTCCTCCCCTCTTTCTCCCGGTACCTCCGGACTTCTCCCCCGGCACGCCCCCTTTCCCACCTTCTTTCCCCCTTGATTGGTATTCCTCCGGGAACCTCCGGGCTCTCATACTTCTTCCAGATTGTTTCCTCCGGAACCTCCGGATCCTCCACCCTGATTGTCATCTTTCTTTTCCCCGGAGCATCGTGCACCTTTCCCATTGCTTCCCTCCGGAACCTCGGATTTCTTGACTTATTTTCTCTATCAATCTTCCCTGATTTCATTCCTCCGGAACCTCCGGACCATCCATCTTTCTTACGATTCATCTTTCTACTCCTCCGGGACATCACATCCTTCATTTTCTCCTTCCTTTTCCATCATCTTTTTCCCTATTTCTCCCCAGGGCATCGCATCCCTTCTTTCAATGTCCCACCAGAGCCTTCGGATTTCTCCTCTCATGATTTTCCTCCTCTGCTCCGGACCCTCCGGATTCACCTCTTTCTATCTACCAATTTCTTCTTCTAATTCCTCCTAATTCTGGGTCCGACCCAACTTCTTCCACATCCACTGCCTTGGGCATCTGCCCTTTCTCCCACTGCTTCGAGGCTTTAGTCCTTACTCCACCTCCTAATTTTTCGCTTCTTTTGTAGACTGTTCCATGTGATCAGGGTCTCCGCGCCTTAGTGAGGGAGTTCTAGCCCTCGCCTCTCTTCCTTTTTCTCCTTATTCGTCTGAGTCTGGTCTTGGCACCACTCCCTCTTGGTAAGCCACTTTCAAATCCTTTGCTTCCAATTCTTTTGACTGCCAAAGAGGACAAATCTCACGATGATCAAGATCGCTTCTCGCGGCAGCTGCTTCTACAAAGGTCGCAAGGTAACATATTGGCGTAAGTATGCATTTTTAATGATATCATTTTTCTCATTACTTCACGCATGATTTTCAAAATCAAGTGCTTCTTAACAAGATTAAGAGTGGTGTTTTAAAACCTTTATCTTAAGCTTTTGTTTAATTTAATCTCCTCAAAAGAGTCTTTAGGCTTGCTTTTGCAGCACTTTGGTTGATAAAAAACCCGCGCTGGGAATTCAACCTTCTCTCCCCGCTTGTTAAAAGTAACCCTTAGCTGGGCATTCCACACACTTCACGGCGTCCTTAGCCGGCTCCTTTGGTTAAAATACCGTTGCTACCTTGGCCATGCCATGAGTATTTCTGAAAGTCTTTTCTCTTCTTCACTCGGCCGCATGCAGGGGCAAGAGGTTGATGGATGAGATGACCAACCTTGGTAATCCCCAATACGAGAGGAGTCTCAAATAGGGGTAGTCTTGACCCGAAATTAATTTGAAATTTCATATGAATTTCATTATACATCTCGCCAAAAGGGCAATTATGAAAATCAAGTCAAAATTTTGATAAAAGCAAAAGTATGAATTATGGCATGTCAAGAGTGGCAAAGTCCCCGCAGGGAAAACCCTGGTCGTATGCATGTCAAGGGTCTAAAAATTAAAGGCACAAAGCCCCGGCACAACAGACTACCTCTTTGAAGGGAACACCTTGGAAGGAATTCAAGTTTCGATATCTCCCATCCTGCACAAAGTTTATCCTCAATTATTCTTCTCTTCTCCCTCCAAGACCGAATGTTTCTCGGGTATGGCCTTGGTAGGGGCACCGTTGATCAAAGACGGTCGGTTATAGGATGCCACTTTCAATGCACGTCCAGCTTTGGGCAGTTTTTAGCGAAAAGGGAAGGAACGAGGACCCCTAGCCAGTGGTTCAAAACACCCTTTGATGCTGCATTAACATTGTCTAAGCCAAAATCAAACAAAAATTGAATATTTCCTGATCAAAATCCAACAAAAATTGAATATTTTCAAAAATTCATAAAAAATCAAAATATTTTCAAAATCCACATAAAAATTCATATATATTTCAAAACTCATAAAATTTGCATATTTCCAAAATCCAAAAATTTGCATTGTATTTTCTGATGGTGTTTTGCAGGAACAGCTTTGCAGAGACCAAAAGCACGGGATAGGTCCTCTCTCTACTTATTGCTATCAATCTATTGATTCTTCCCAATATTCTCATGACATGCCACCCAGGGGCATCATCTCCCTATATCATTCTGATTATCATATCTCATGATTATTCATCTCCAAATCTTTCAATCAACTCCTGCTCGTTTCATCTGATTACTCCGCCGATGGGCATTACCAGATCCCGATTATTTAACTCCAAAACTTGATTAGCCAGATTGTCATCCTCATGACAAACAACAAATAATGATGCTTTGCTATGCCATGATTTGACTTATGCTGTTCATGATATATGCTATGATTGGTTGCTTTGATTCATGCTATGCATGCTATCATTAAATGCCTTATTCATTGCTTGTTATATCTTGGCTAATGAATTTTTGAGCGCAGGAAAAGGCTCTTGGTCCCACCGACTGGGCATCATTCAAGTCCCACGGTGCTTGCAGCTCATTTCTCAGTTCCCCATGCTTATCGCTATCACCATCTCCTGTATGCATTTTACTATATGTTACATATGTTACTAGATTATATCAAGGACCTTGTGGCTTTGGTAAATCTGGGATTTGAGTTCCCCTTCATCAAAAACAATGATGATTCCAGAGGAGTTTTAGTCACACGGATAGGCCGTTGAGCCATCCAAGACTGGGGACGATGGTTCCCTTTTTACGAGTTGGTGCGTGGATAAACGAGCTTCGGCTTAGTATCAACTCGCAGAATTGGTTTCTTGACCCAGTCTGGGCAGTTTAACAATATTATCCTTGATTATATTATATCTCCATTTGATTTATTTTTCCCTTTAGCCCAGCATGCATTCATGTAGGACTTTGAATCAATTGTTGAAATCATTTTAATAAGCTGATATTGAGAGTTGAATTGATCTTAACCTTTCCCCGATATGAGATATTCATTGCTGAATTGTGTCTTTAGTTCGTTTTGTCGCCGTTTTGGGTCATTTTCTCGAAAGCTCCTTGTTTGGATTTCTATCATCTTATTTTTATCTCCTTTCCTTTGATCCACCTTGGCTGCAGCACGTCCACTGGCTGGTAACCGCTCCCCAATGGTGAAACTTGCAGGTACTTCCACCGCGCTGGAAGTTGATCATTTATTTTATCTTCTTCGTGCACCGCGTGCACATCTCCCCTTTTATCCAAACATTGTTGATTTCAGTGAATTTCCCGAGATTGCTTCATCTCGTGCTTTTGATTTCATTCTCATCAAGTGATGTTGATTGCGTGTCTCATCACACCTTGGCATCTACTTTTCAGTTTGCTACGCTCCCTTGCAAAGCAGACGCCAAGGCGGGGCAGCTGTAGACACGCCAAAATTGACATTATTTTGAGTATATTGCATATCGCTCTGCGATGCCCCATTTGACCCTCGAATCAGCTTATTTGAGTGGTTTTCTCACTTTTCTTGAATTTTTCCTATTTTTCCTCATTTATCTCCTTTTTCCTATTTTTTTTTAGATTTTTTTGGGTATTTATCTCTATTTTCTGAATTAACGCCCTTGATAGGGGCGTGTTTTTGAAACACGACCTTGACTGGGGCGTGTCTTTTCCATTTTATCTATTTATCCCCATTTTATCTATTTTATGAATTTTCTAAATACACGACCTGGGTAAGGGCGTGTTTTTATTAAAACACGACTTGTACTAGGGCGTTTCTTAAGAAAGGACGACCACACTGGAGGGCGTCAATTCTTTTGGTTTGACCGACTTCCCCATTTGAGCTCTTGAAATTAACGCCCTTCCCAGGGGCGTGTTTTTGAAACGCGGCTTTGATTGAGGCGTGTTTTTCATGTTTCAAATATGGGGAGTTTTCATTTCTAAAAATTTGGTCTTGAGAAACGCCCTTGTGCAGGGCGTGTTTTTGAGAAACGCCCTAGGGTAGGTCGTCAATTCTTAAATTAACGCCCTGACCTAAGGCGTGTTTCACCTTCTGGCTTCGCAGCCCTTTCCCCAGAGAGTCCTTGCCTCGTTAGACTCCTCCCCTATTTTGGCTCTTGCCCGTTCCAATCCTTTCCCCAGTTGGGACTCTTGCCTTGCTTATCCTTTGATCAATCCTATAAGGGGTTGATCCCCTTATTTTTTCTTCTTCTTCGGTTCCGATAATTTTTATTCTCCCCTGCGTTCTTCTTCTTTCTTCTTCTTTCCCCTTCTTCTGCTGTCTTCTCCGTATTCTCCTTCTTCTTCTTCTTCTTCTTCCTCCCTTTCTTCTTCTTCTTTCCCCTTCTTCTGCTGTCTTCTCCGTATTCTCCTTCTTCTTCTTCTTCTTCTGCCTCCTTCTTCTTCTTCTTATTCTTCTTCTTCTGCTTCTTCTCTTTTTCTTCTGTTGTTTTCTTTTCTTTTTACAGGAACCGAAGGTAGGGTGGCATTGGCTAAGGAGAGGCTTCTTCACGGTTCAAGTCTTCATCCCTTTTGAAGCCTTTCTCCCATCGAGCATTCAAGCCAAAAGAGCCACCAAACAAGATTTTTCTATCTTATCTCCCCCTTATTTGTATTTTTTTCATTAGTTCATGCATGCATCATGTTTCATTATTATATTAATTTTTCTCAACTATCATTGAGATCTCCCCTTTAGTGCATCTCTTGCACTCTTTCCCCATTGTATTTTTACATGCATTCATACCTCCCACACCCTCTTTGCATAGGGGTTTAAGGGCAATCCCCTTAAGGTGTGTTCTTGCACATGCTTTCATGCTCATATATTTTTATTGAATTTGATGCTACACTCACATATTCTAATCCATATTTTTTATTGGTGTTTGTCTTTTTTTGCAAGGGTAATTAATTGAAGAACTCTCTTCGTCGGCCGGCCGATCTTGAAGAGAAAGGAGCACTCACATCCCCGCGTTTCAAGAGGTATTTTTGCGATCATCTCCCCATATCAATCTCCTCTTTGAGACCCTCGTGTCTCTGGCGATCACACAAACCTCCTTTTAGCACCTCGTGCTATTTTTATTGCTTTCATCATATCTATTGCTTTTTATATTTAAGTGGATTTTAAATAGATCTACACTAGTATGCCTAGCATTCGATTGATGTAATGATTTTTCCAATCTAGTGATCAATAAAATACCCCCCTATGTGTGAGTTGGCATGTGATTTCGCATTGGATTCACACTCTTACTCACCCCTAGGTAGGGCTTTATATCAAAAAAAATAGCCTAGACCTGCTCGTTGATTTGAATTCCCTCAGTAACTGGGCCCGGGGACTTTTTGGTGGTCTTGGATTTCTGGGCCTCAAAAAGGGAATGAATAGGGGAGTCTTTGAACTGGGTCTGGATGAACTGGGCCCGACTGTACAACTGGTGCATGTTCGATATATCGTTCATCACCAAGATGTTCCGGAACGTAGGCGTTGCATTTGAAATTAACAACTTTACTTTTTCTTCTTCCGAGATCTGCCTGGGCACACGGGAGGCCATCTGCCTCCATCTGTCTGCATATGCTGCGAAGTCCTCATCTGGCTTCATCTTTTCTGCTACTAAGTCGGTGAAGGAATACTCCGGGCCCACCCAGTCTTGGAATCTCTGAATGAATTTCTCTTTCACCGTCTTGAAACTCTCTGCCTCCTCCAAAGGCAAAGTATAGAACCATTCAAGTGCCACCCCGTCCAAAGATCGAGAAAAGGTACGCCATAAGGCGATCATCATGTTGAAACTGCGCCGATTCATAAAGGAACTCCCTGACGTGGATGAACGGGTTGCCATTCCTGTCATATTTACGGTATATGGGGAGCTCAGACTGGGAAGGAAAACGAATGTCCCGGAAGTTAGGAATGGGGACATCGGCAAGGGATTGTGGGCGACCCTTTTATGAAGGAGATCGATTTGCTGCTGCATGGCAGCCCACTTTTCAAGAATCTCCCATTCCCGGGATGGAGGAGACGGAGCAGGAAGAGCAGAACCTGAACACGAATAGATGGATAGACCAATGGAGGGGGAAGCCTATAGGAAGGATAATGGACCAAGGAAGGGCCCATGTCTGAGAAAGCAAGCTGGGCAGCCCCTGGCTGGAAGCGAACAAAATCAGCCGGGGCCATAAGGGCCTGCGATGCTGGGGAGATGGTTGTGTAGGGATCAGAATAGGAGGGTAAGGGGACCTGGTCTTCCCCTTGTCAAGAGGCTGATGGGCCGAGGTAGAAGCCTGGCCCGCTTCCATGTTGGAGAATCGAAGAACCTGAGGACGAATCAGAGTAAGGTCGATGGGGGCCGCAGAGGTGGCCCCTAATCCAGCAATCGGAGATGTGGTGGCAACAGTCACGCCAGAAGAGAGCACTGAAGGCGGGGCATCTGCCCCTTGCAAAGCTTGTTTCAGGAGATGGAGTTGAGTAGGGTCCAACTGGGCCATCATGTGGAGAACCTGACTGGCCGAGTTGTGAGTGGATGAATCAGAGAGGGAGGGTTGGGCACCCTCAACAATAATGATCGGGAGAGGAGGGGCAGTCCCCTCTCCCCCCTGCACATGAGCGACCCTAGGTGGGTCCTCCAGAAGTCCCCGAGGGAGAGAATCCTCATGGGAATGGGAGAAGTTGTAGGATGACATAGTGGGTGAGGAGTCGAACAATGGATTGAAATAAGAAAAAAGTGGGAATCACCCCTAAGAGATGATCTCGTGGGGACGAAGCAACTCCACATGCACTAAAAACGCTATGAAAAGGAAAACAATCGGCCCTAACCAAGATCTAAACAATCAACTAACAAAATGACACAAAAGAGGGGGAGATGAGAAGCGAGACAACCAATTAGTCACCCAAGTTATGAATGATGCGCGGAGAATTTTACGAATTTCCCTTTTTAGGACTGTGGACGCACTTTTTGCTTAAATCGTTGGCGCATTCGTTTATTGGTTTATTAAGTGCGTGGGCGTGCTAGTCACGAAGTGACAATTTATTCGGGCTCCGAAGAGCCCACGGTGCGCTCGATCTGACTCGGGTCAGACGATTGTGTGGTTCGTGTCGGGACCCAAAACCCGCCGCGCCATAAAGGTCCACCGACGTCAGTTACATCTCCCATCAAGGAACACCCTTGATTAATCGCCGAGAGAATCAGGGCCCTCATGGCCAGGAAATTAACTTGCATAGAAGGCATATTAGGAAGCATTAAGAATCCCCGTATGAGGGTGGAGAAGAAAACATCTGCGGTCATGTGCGGTCTGTGTACTGACCATTTAATAGTTCGACGAATGGTCCGGCTCGAGAAAAGCTGCGATCGTCACAGGAAACCAGAAGCTATGTATGCCGAGGGTACTGGCAAATTTATTGTCCAGAAGACGGAAACGTTCGGCTAAACTCTCGTTTAAGCGGTCAGAAACCAGTAAGTCTGTTGGCCCGTTCGCAAGAGTCAAGATCGCGACCATACTGCGGTGGGCCCCCCGCGGTCGAAGTCAGGCTCGCATGAGCGTCATTAATGTTTCCGGATGCCAAGGGCAACGGGGGGATATCCCTTGAATCAGCTGGAAAGCCCCGCAGTCTAGGGAAGCGAGCGTTCGAAACGTGTCGGTCGTTCGGGAGACCGTTAATATTCGGACATGTGGTCCGGCTTGAGAATATCGCAATCGTCGCGGGAAGACCAGGAACATATGTATGCCGGGATACGGAAATATATTATTCCGAGGTACTGAAAACATTCGGTTAAATCTCGGCTAGTATGGAAGGAAACTAGTGAATTTATCAGCCCGGTGCGAGATCGAGTCAGGACCATACCGGGGGAGCCTCCGCAGGTCCAAACGGGGCTTGCCGTGCATCATTAATATTTCCGGTGCCGGGGGGGCAACGGGGAATAGTCCGGGACTAGATTCCAAAACCAAAACGTGTTCGAGGGAGCGGGCTATAGGCCGAGGATATGGGTCATACAATGACCATAATCGGGACGGACCCGAGGTCTAGCGTGGCCCACGGAGGCCTTGTTGACATTCCCATGCAAAGGGTCCAGGGATGACGGGAGCCATCTCGTTCTATTCCGATTTTTGTCGGTCACTCACGGACCTTTTCATGTTCGGACGCAGGTCGTATTGAAGGTACGACGTAGGTAGAAACAACCCCGTACAAATGTATGCCGAGTTTGCGGCAATTTCAATGAAAGAGCGGGAACGAATCCAATAGAATAAATCCGATTTGACGAACCATCGGCCCAGAGCGATGCCGGGTTACGACCATGTCGGGACGGGGGCCGTCGGCCATATCGGTCACTCACAGGACCTTTTCATGTTCGGACGCAGGTCCGTAATAGAAACGCAGTGGGAATCGAGGTGAACCCGTTCAAATGTATGCCGAACGTGCGGCAATTTTAGTAGCGGCTCGGAAGGGATCCGGCCTGAGAAATGAGTCCGGCTTAATCGGAATGTCGGCCCGAGGCGGGGTCGGGTCATGGTCATTTCGGGATAATTCCCAAGACTCAGGCCCAACCTGGAAGGGCGGCATTGTTGTTCCTTCAGCACCAGGTCGCGGGGAGACGGGGGCTGCGATATAGATTTTACCATATTTTTTCTATATTTCAAATATATATATACATATATACATATATATATATATATACATATATATATATATATATATATATATATATATATGTGTGTGTGTGTGTGTGTGTGTGTGTGTGTGTGTGTGTGTGTGTATTTTCGGTTATTTCCCTTTTATGTATTTGTTCTGAATGATTTCTCCATTTTCGTTCATTATTATTATATTTTTTTCTCTTTTCTTACTATTGTTATTACTATTTCACACCCTTTTTGTTTATTTCATATATATATTTAGATTTATTTATCCATCATAATTTGTATTAATTTATTATTATTGTTATTATTATTATGTATTATATATATATATATATTCGGAGAGAGTGGGCCGCTAGAGCGCTAGGAAGGGGCTAAAGGGGTGCCGGCGAAGAGCGGCCAGGCTGTACCGCGAAGGTGCTGGGTTTGCCGCGTGAGGGTTCAGGATGGGCGGCCGGCGAAGGAGCTGGAAGCGCGTATCGGCGAAGGCCATGGGAGTGTGCTGGGATGGAAGAGGAGGCGTGGCCGGTGAAGGGTGTTTGCAGGGTGTACCGGCGAAGGGCGTGGGCGAGTGTGCCGCCGAGAGGTTCCAAGGGTGTAGTGGGGAAGGACGCGTGCCGGGGAAACTGGGCTGGGGGCGCGCGTGGTGGAAGAGCGATTGCAGGGAGTACCGGCTGAGGGCCTGACAAGGGTGGTGCCAGTCTAGGAGCGTGACGAGGAAGGCCAAGGCAAGCAAGCGTATCGGATGAGGGTGGGACTGGGGCCCCACTCCGCTCCCACTCTTATATCGTTACTTTTCTCTCTCCCGCCTTGATTTTTATTCGGTTTGCATGGGTTTCTTCTCTCTTTCTCTTGTTTATCTTCCATTCGTTCTCCATGAGGATCGAATGTTTAAGTTGCTTAGTGTCGTTCGATTAGGCTCTCTTTGTGTTGATTGCGGTTCCCTTGTCTTGGTTAAAGTGTTTTATCATTGTTCTTTTCGTTTGTTTATTGTTTTTTTTTAACCTTTTAATATGTTATCACTTCTAACAAAAAATCGACAGCATCTCCCCTTGACCCCGAGGTAAGGGAGACACAGGAACGCGTCCACATGGAGTGGCGGAACCGACAACTGGACGTGGGCGCCTGAGAGCGGCAACACCTTAACAAAACCTCGGAAAACTCGGAGGCAACGGTGGAAAAAAGGGGGGGAGCCTCTCTAGAATCGGTCAGGGGCGCGCCGGGCTAGGGAGACCAAGGGTGTGCCGGTAAAGGCCATTAGGACCGTGCCGGAAAAAAAGGGGTGCGTGCCGGCGAAGGCCATCACAGGGCGTGTCCGCGAAGAGTTGCTGGGTGTGCCGCTGAAGGCCCATAGGGGCGTGCCGACGAAGGGCGATCAAAGGGTGTACCGGCGAAGGGTTCAAGGAAAGGGTGCACCGGCGAAGGGTGTTGTAAGGTGCACCGGTGAGGGCCCAATGGACTGTGCCATTGGAGGGCTGGTTGGGTGTGCCGCAGAAGGCACAGCCGGATGTGAACAAAGGTGAAAATGCCGGGAGGAGGCAAAACCCAAAAAGAAGGGATGAAAAGAAAAGGGGAGGGGACAAAGAAAGAAGGAAAGAAGATGCCGGGGGGGACGGAGCACGGACTCCTCCCTCCCAGGACCTCACTCCCTCTCTCCACCCACTCTATCTATCTCTTCTCCTTCTTCTCTTTCCTCTTTGGCGGACGACGGTGGACGGAGCAGCAGGAAGGGAGAGGCGGAGCCTCCCCTCCTCTTCTTCTTCTCTCTCTTCTTCCTTCTTCTCTCCGCATGGACGGCGGTGGACAGAGCAGCAGGAGGGGGAGGCGAGCCTCCCCTCCCTCTTCTTCTCTTCTCTCTTCTGTCTTCTTTCTTCTTCTCGCACGGACGGCAGGTGGACGGAGCAGCAGGAGGTGGAGAGGCGGAGCCTCCCCTCCTCTTCTTCTCTTCTTATCTTCTCTGTCTTCTATTCTTCTTCTTCTCTCCGCACGGATGGCGGTGGACGGAGCAGCAGGAGGGGGAGGCAGAGCCTCCCCTCCTCTTCTTCTTCTCTTCTCTCTCTTCTTCGCACAGACGGCGGTGGAGGGAGCAGCAGGAGGGGGAGGCAGAGTCTCCCCTCCTCTTCTTCTTCTCTTCTTCTCTTCTCTGTCTGTGTGTGTGTGTGTCTGCCTCTTCCCCCCTTTTGTTCGCAGCGAAGAAGAGGGGTTTTATACCCCGGGTGGCGGGAGCGTCCGAAGGCGGGAAGCATCCGGCGGGCATTTAATAGGAGTTGACTCCCTTGTCCTGGTGGCAGGAGGAGTAGGCAGCGTGGCCCTCTCCCCGGGCGACACCTTAGCAACCCCCTTGCGCGCCAAGAATCTATAGGGGATGGCGTTAAGATTGCTTGCCGCCGAAGTGTGCTGTTGAACGGGCGAAAACCCATGCCGTGGCAGACTGTAAAAGCGTGCCGCTGGAAGCCTACAAAAGTGTGCCGCTAGAAGAGCTCGCAGGCGTGCCGCTGAGGAGCCCAAAGGGCGTGCCGTGAGGAGCCCAAAGGGCGTGCCGCTGGAAGGGCAGGATGGGTGTGCCGCTGAAGAGCCCAGAGGGCGTGCCGTTGAAGAGCCCAAGGGCGTGCCGCTGAAGGGCTGGCAAGTGTGCCGCTGAAGAGGGCAAAGGGTGTGCCGCTGAAGGGCTGCCATGGCGTGCCGCTGAGGGGCTGCTAGGGCGTGCCGCTGAACGGGCTTGAGGGCGTACCGCTGAAGGGGCGTGCCACTGAAGGGGCCTGAGGGGCGTGCTGCTGAAGGGCCCGAAGGGCGTGCCGCTGAAGGGGCGTGCCGTTGAAGGGGCCTGAGGGGGCGTGCCGCTGAAGGGCGCCAGGGGCATGCCGCTGAAAGGGCGAAGTGGGGTAGTTCTGAGCCCGTTGAGAGTGCGGGTTGTGGCCCATTCAATTTTCTTCGAGGCCCACAGGTTGGAGTGTATTCTGGTAGTTGATCTCTCTTCGCTGTCGTGACTCCGGAGACGACTTCACTGCAGCGTGTGCGTTTGTTTGGAGAGTCCGGACGGCCCATCTCCTCCGTAGTTTCTCTAGTTGGAGTCATTGTTGATGCTAGACTAGTTGGGACGTATGGGCGTGCAATTTTGCATGTCCACAAGGACCTTAGTGGATTAATTAAGATATGAATTCACTCAACCACAAGGTACCTAACCAGGGTAGGAAAGGAAAACTGGTTGACTCTAAGGGACTCTCTCTCTCTCTTGCGGATGCAAACCCTAGACTGGGGTGGTACGGTACAACCTGCCCGGCGTCTATGTGGGAATCCACAGCTCACGGGGACTTATGGAGGTCCTCGGTAAGGTCACCTAGTCGGCTCCAAGGAGTATGGAGACGAGATGATCCCCTACCTCGGTAGGAATGCAACTAATGTGAAAAGAATGTGTATATGGCCCTATGTGCATCGGAGTGCATGCAAGAATCTAGCCTAGGTCTAACAATCAATGATCAATCAAATATGAGAAGTATGAAATCAATCATCCAAAAGCCCAATGATAGTAAAAGGGAGATCAACAGCACCAAGTTAGCATGAAATGATAATCAAAGTGAAGGGCTCAGGTGCTGTAGCACAAATAGACGGTCTATGACAGACCGCTCAGGGAGGGCGACAGTCCTGGGCGGACCGCTCAATGGCAGGGAGTAATGACAGAAACTAACAAAAATCACATAATACTGAAATAAACTGAGGCTGGGAAACGGGGGCATACCTAGATGAACGGTCTTTCGACAGACCGTTCGATATCCTAGACGGCCCTGCAAAGACCGCAGAATACCAACAAAAATCACCAACAAAACATAGAGACATACCTAAGCCAGCAGAATGGATGGCCTATATCAGACCGCGCGGGCATTGAACGGGCGAAATAAGACCACTGAAGGCGGCAGGCTCCCAGAATAATCAGCACTGTAAGCAGTTCAGAACGGCCGCTTCTAAGCCGCGCTGGCGCATGGACGGCTCTGAGGAGACTGTGCAAACTCCAGAGGATAGAAATGAGATGGACCGATAGCAACCTGAAATAACTCAAAAAAAGGAAACTAACCAAGCACAAGAACAGGTCAGCAAATCACGAACACGACGGGCACTAGTCGTCCCACCGTGATCGCCAAAAAATGGGGTGTTGACATGTTTTTCCTTCTCTTCTAATAAATCAATGTGGAAGTAAGTGAATTGAAGTGAGAAGGATATGAAGGAGTGATCGTGATCGCCACCAAGGTTCCGAAATGTAAAAGAGTTACACCCGTACCTTGGAAAAGGGAGACACTCGCCTGAAGATAGCACTGTGAAATACACAGTTCTGGAAGGACCGCCCTATTAGTTAGACGGCCGCTTGATAGACCGCCAAGCAATGCTGGGAAGGACGCGGGACGAAGGACGATGGACAGCCGGACGGTTTGTAGGCATCCGTTTAAAGGTTCAGAGCGATTCGTGGGGATCCGCCTTCTTCGTCAAACGGACGTAATTAAGTCGTGTTGTTCCGTCATCCACCAAGTTGTAGGATCTAAACCTCCACCCCTTCCGGCCAGCCAGAGGGGATGGGCCTCATGCTAGGATGATTGTAATGTCTCAGATTTTTCGGATCCTTCTTCTCGGTCCGGGATCTACGTTTCTGGTGAATCTGGCTCCGTTGTGTCAGAAGTGATGTTTCGGACATCTTTCATGTTCGGATCGGCGCGATCCGGAGCTGTTTCGGAGGCCGGAGTGCGTTCCGCGGCTTTTTTTCGCGTGTTTTTCCAATTTTCGCATGCGAGTTTTCGATAAATATTGTGGAACTCCATTGCGGGTGAACCGGGTCGTTCACCTGGGCACGGGTGATACCGTCGCGATCGGTGCATTCCGAGGATCGCGAGAATGTGATTTTCTATTTTTGGAATTTTTGGAATTTTTGGATTTCCTATATATAAACCCCCTTTTTCTCTCACCCTCTCTCATTTCTCACACACTCTCCCTCTCTCTTCTCTCACAGCCCTCCTTCTCCCCTCTCTTCTCCAGCGGCCAACGAGCGAGGCAGGGGGCGAGGTGGAGGCGGCGCGGGTGAGGATGCGGGCAAGGAGGGGTAAGGATCGAGGCGGTAGCAGGCGCGATCCCTCGGTGGATTCCAAGATGGCGTCGTTCGTGTTCCGGGCAGTTTTCGGCGTGGATTAGTCGCTTCGACGCGCGGTTTCTTTGGTGGAGGTAGGGTGACGAACACTATTGCGTCCTACTCATTTTCCCTGCCATTGCACGTCGTTTGGTGCAGAAACGGGTGCGTTTGGAGTCATTTTAGGCTAAATGGTAGTTTTCGTGGAGTTCGTGAGGTCCGTCAGAAAACGGCGACGGTTTCTAGATCGGTTACTGTCAACGAATTCCTTGGGGCGAGAGCGTTCTTTCCCCTCTGATTCGTCTCGATTGGTGGTCCCGTTGGACCGGTAGGGCTCCGAGAAGCTCGGAAAACCCTTTTTGGGCGACCGTGGTAGGATCGTCTGTTTCTCGAGATTCGTGCGTCGTTTTGACTCCGGTCAGAGTCCATGTGATTGCCAGGGTGGTTGTGGTTGTATCCCCTTCGTTTCGGCAAGAACGGGGCGTGGAAAGGCCGCGATCGGGCGACCCCCTGGGTTTGCTCGCGTGACAGGTTGGGCGGTCGAACCAGGGCCCGCCCATCGTATGGGCGGCTGGTTCTGGACCGCATGTCCCGTCTGGTTTTGGGGGTTGTGCGTCGAAGATAGACCGCACATGTGATGTGTGGCCAGGTGAGGTCCGCATGTCCCCTCTTGGGCGGCTGGTCCCCAGCCGCATGTTTTTTTCCGTGGGCTTGCGCGGCCAGGCGCTGACCGCATGTCCCCGTTGACCTTTGGTCAACAGTTGGGTGTCGGTAAGTGGTGTGGCTCGGTCAAAACCGTTTTTGACCGACACTGTAGTAGGCGGTTGGGTTTGTGCGGGTGACCCTTAGCCGCACATCCCTTTAGGCGGCTCAGCCCTAACCGCCTATCCTCTCTTTGGGGTTAGTCCGATTAGTGCACTTGTGCGGCTCCTTCCTAGCCGCATATCTCTCAGAGCGGCTTGTCCCCAGCCGCACTTCCCTTGAGCGGCCCAGGATGAACCGCCCATGTGCCAGTCTAACCCGGTGTTTCCGTTTTGACCAATTCGAGTCCCGGGTGTGTGGTTCTCGATCCACTTGCCGACCCGTGGCCTGACGGATGTTGTGCACTTCATCGAGGCCAGGTGTCGTGGTACGGTGTGGTCCCGGGGTGTAGCGTTCTTGACTCGTGTCACCGTGTGTCAGTGTGCGTGCGGTGAGAGTTCCTCGTGCGTCGTCGATTTCTCCGGAAAGTGATTTCCGAGTGGGTCTTGTGTGAGGCCTTGGGCTGCGAGCCCAGTTATCCAGTCTGGGGCTGGAGGTTTCCCGCTTCTCCTTGAGTTGGGATGCAACTTGGCGGTGTGCGAGCTACCTTGGGAATTGTGCTTCTGTGCTTTCCAGGTGGGCCATGTGTGTGGGCCTTAGTCCCTTGAGTTCCCTTTTGAGGGGATGGTCTTGGCGGCTCGTGAGCTACCTCGTATTGGTGCTACAGTGGTTTTAGGCATAGGGATTAGACTAGATTGACGGCCTTGTGTCGTTGCTTATGACGTCTTGACCCCGCGCGTCTTGTGACTCAAGGACCGTTGGGTGTAGTGCGTCTAGAGGACTGTCCAGACTCCAATGGCTTAGCGTCACTTGGGTTTCTCTCGACTCTCACGCAGGGTGTGTGCGTGGCCATGGACTGTGAGTCCCGTTTCTTCTCCGACCGTGGTCACCGTGCGACGGTGCTGGTACGTGGGACGGTCCCCGTACTTCGTCGGGTTCGAACGTTGTTTTTCGTTGACTTGAGAGTCTACTCCTTCAGTGACCCTCCACTAGTCGTAACCCGCTTACACGTTTAGTGGTCCCACTAGGGAGTGGTGGAGATGCTACCTTGAGGATGGTTTTAGACTGGTTTCCGTCGGGCCCCGCGTCTAGCAGCCAGAGTCCGACTGAGGGAAAAACCGGTCAGAGGGCCAGACCAGGGACGGACGGTCCTGTGTGTGCACACGTGGTTGGGGGCGGTTGGACCCACTCTGACGGGCGTGACCCCAGCTAGCCACTTGTTTGTGGTTACTTGTACGGTGTCCTTGCCTCCGCCGGGGGCTGCTGTGCCAGGCTGTCGTGCTAGGCGGACACCTGCAGTGCGGTGTAAGACATCAGGAGACGCTACTGACTGTGCTTCTAGTGGGAGGTACTCCTGTCGAGTCGGGAGTGACAGACTGTCAGTCTCTGTGACTTCGACCCTCGGGTTTTGGTCGTGTTGACCGTTGAGTTCCGGTTGTTTCGCCGTGGCGGCGTGTGTCGGTCTTCGCGCCGTGAGACTGGTGCTAGTAGCTTTACCGAGGTTGCGTCTAGTTCGTGCGATGTCCGCAACCGGTGGTCGGGGTTACACCTTGGACAGCATGCCCAGGTTGGCCATGTCCTGAGAGATAGGCCTCTACGGTGGGGTTGTCGTGGGTTTTTACTTCGGTAAGTGGTACTAGTGTGGTTAGGTAGCCCCGACCGTGAGATCGGGGTGTGTTTTCTGGTACAGTAGGAGTAGCTGTAGTGCCGAGTTTTGACCGGCCACCGGTTCGCTTGGGGTTCCGTGGGATCTCTACTGAGTCTCTGTTTGGAGACTCATCCTACTTTTCAAGTGTGGTGGTTCTTCCTCGAGGTTTGAGGGTGCTGCGTGGAGGTTCTAGTTGCCAGCTCGCCGGGCCGAGTGTTCACTCGGCATGTGGTACTTTTTACTGCTTTAGACTGTACTTTCTGTTGGACTAGACTCTGTTGTTATAGTAGTTGTTTATTTTATTTTTGTTAATTGTTGAATTATCCTGCTTTATTTCCTATTTCTTTGTGCCTCTACACTCCTTTTATCCCTTCCAAGCCCTCCTGGCTCGTGGGCGGCGGGTCAGGATTCGAATGGTATCGGGCCTTCCGGTATCCTGATCTTGGGTCGTTATAGCTTGTATCAGAGCGGTGGTTGTGGACGTACATGGGAATTCGAAATATTACAGTGATCAGAGTCCATAAGGTCCAGTACAGTCGGCAGCTGGCTTAGGGTTTTGTGTTCACTTTCCGCCTAGTTTCTCGCTTGAGAGCTTGAGTGCACTGTGCGGCGCTGTGAAGGTGGTTACTGTTCGTGGCTTTCATGCTGGCATGGGGTCTAAGGATCGAGGTCGAGAGCCTTCTCCCTCATCGATGGTGGCCCTGGTTGTGCTGCGTTGGGCAGAGGTTGCTGGCAGGCGTGAACTCACGGTGCTGCATTCGAGGAATCTGCAACGTGGTTAGGTGGCTGGAGAGGATTGTTCATGGTTAAGTGGCCGTAAGCGTGCTCTGAGGGAGCTACTGTCAGTTTTGGCCACTCCAGCTTGAGGATTATCCAGCCCCTGAGGTGTTAAGGTCATGGTTTGAGGTGGCAGAGCGGGTGCTCTGATCGAGAAGTGTGCTCAGGTGAGCAAAAGATCTTCTCGGTGAGCTACTGTTTCGTCGAGCCTGGTGTTCTTGTCGTGCTCTGTGGCGTCAGAAATGACGTGTCGGTCTCGGTTATTCTGCAGATTTTGAGGCAGGATTGGGCTGTCGTGTCCCAGTAAGTTCTTGCTCCTGCGCTCTTGTGTGCGAATGGGTTGTGTTCACCCTAGAGTTGGCTTGAGATCTGAAGGTTCCGCGGTGAGTTTCGGGACTCGAGGATGAGCATAGGCAGTTATCGTTATGGCTCGTGTAGCAGCTCTTGGCGCGGTGCGCTACAGTTCGAGGAATTGCAGTGGTGGTGCACCGAGAGATGTTGTGATTGTGGTCTGACGTGACACACGCCGAGTGTGTCGGAGGCGCTGACCTGATGGAAGTGATGTTCTTCTTGATGCTGGATGGTGCTGTTTCTAGCGTGCGCAAGGTTTGAGGTCAGGTCGAGCGTGGAGTTTTCCGTTGGTCCGAAGTGCGATTGGTTTCTCCTTTGGTTGGAGAGTATTGTGTTGGCCTAAGGTTCATCATCTTGTATTACGTGTTCGGATTGGTTGGCCTTGTGTGCCATGAAGTAGACTCGTTTTGGCAAGGTGGTTGCCTGTAAGAGTTGTGCCCATTTCCTGGTTGAGTAAGGGTGTTGGCACTTTTCCGGAAGGACGAGTGCCTGTTGGGCAATGTTTCCAAGAATTTGGGGCTGTGTGCGTGGATCAGAGTGCGCAGCGGAAGCTTGGTGGGCCTGTGACCCACTGGTTCAGGATCGTAGCGAGTGTTGCTACGGGCGGATTCCTGAGTTTGCGTTGAGCATTGGAGGATTGGTTCCTTGGTGTAAGACGTGTTGTTGTTGTGCCGTTGCTCGAGATATCGTGGTTCTTGGCACTTGCAGGATGGAGTGTCGGGGAAATATGTCGGCTAGTGCGCCGCATGAGTACCCTGTTCGTGTGATGGAAGCCGTGTCAGGCATCGATGTTAGACCCGGATGGGGTTGTTGAGGATGTCGCCTGACGGAGATGGAGAGATGTGATGAGACTAGACGGAAGGGTGACGCCTGTGGGCGGAGGCCTTTTAGTGAGATTGGCGTCGGAAGGGTGGTCCTTGACGGGACGTTGGTGTCGCAATGGTTATCCCTAGTTTGGTGACCAGCGTGGGATGGTTCCCCTGTAAGTCTGAGTCAAGTGAGGTGATGACCAAAGATGTCAGGATCTTGTCATTTGGTTTCATCTTGCTCTCCCTGTAAGGGTAGTGTTGGCGTGGTAATAGGTCTGGTTATGGTGTTGGTCTGCGCGTGAGTCAACGGATGGCTTGCCGAGGTTTGGAATGTTCCCTTCGGATCTGGTGGAGGACCAGGAAAGAAGGAAGAACCTGAGCAAGCGGAGGTTTCCCGTTGACGTGTACTTGGCGACCAGTGGATGGTCTTTTCATAGACAGAAGATGCTGATGGTTGTGCATCGTGAACGGTGAGGGACGTGTGCAGGTGAGACCTTTGGTGGTCGTTTCTGTGATGTGCCTTTTCGGACAAGATCTGGGCTTTGTCAAAGTTTATCTCCTGACAGAGTTGGCACAGTGATATGTCTGGCTTTCAGTTTGCCATGTGTGAGGTGATTCATGGTGTTGAGCTGATGGTCTGGTTGTGGTTTGTCGAGATGACTGCGCGAGCTGTTGGAGGCTCTGTATTGGTCATTCCCTTAAGAAGGGTGTGCGACTAGGTCAGCTAGTTGTGAAGCTGATGTGCGATTTTTCTGCTGACCATTGGATGGATCGGTAGCTGTTTCTCGTGACGAGGGTTGTGTCTCCTCGGTGAGCGAGATGGTGGCAGTGGTGCCATGTTTGGTTCTCGCATTGTCTGAGGTGACGCTGGACTGTGTTCTTTGTGTGTGCCTGCTCTGATGGCCAGTGTGCTCGGCGCGTAGAGCGAGGTGTTGTTTGTGTTTATAGTCTGGCTGTGTCCCTCAGGTCTAGATCTTTCGTGTGAATCGTGGTTTTCTACGTTAGGGTTCTGACGGTGTTGTTAGTGGGTTACAGCGTTTTTCGCCTATTCCCGTGCTCGTCCTGAATTTCGAGGATGAAATTCCTTTAATGGGGGAGGGTTGTAATGCCCCTGATTTTTTGGATCCTTCTTCTCAGGTCTCGGATCTACGTTTCTGGTGAATCTGGCTCCGTTGTGTCTGAAGTGATGTTTCGGACATCTTTCGTGTTCGGATCGGCGCGATCCGGAGCTGTTTCGGAGGCCGGAGTGCGTTCCGCAGCTTTTTCGGCGTGTTTTCTGATTTTCACGTGTGAGTTTCGGCAAATCCTGCAGAACTCCATTGCGGGTGAATCGAGTCGTTCACCTGGCCACGGGTGGTACCGTCGCGATCGGTGCATTCCGAGGATCGCGTGAATGTGATTTTCTATGTTTTGGTATTTTTTAGAATTTCTGGATTTTTCTATATATAAACCCCTTTTTCTCTCACCTGTTGACACCCGTTTTATACCGATAAGTTGAGTCGTTTCTCTTACTCCTATTAATTGATGCCCTAAGTTATCCATCATTTGTTGGGCCATTTTTGTGGCACGTCCTGGGCCCACTTTATGGGTAGCCTCCCTCCTTGGTAAAGATCGTATCAATTCAGGGCTTATCGGACCTTGGCTTTGATTAATTGAATTGTTTTATAAAAGTCAAGTACCCAAGGTCATGAACGGTCCCACATCAGCCGTTCAAGACTAGGGCGGTTGACCCCAGACCGTTCATACATTTTGGTTATTTTCTGAGGATTTTCTAAATATTCACCGACAGGCTTTTGTGCGGTGTGATTAGGGCCGTTCAAGCTTATGGACGGGCCTATTCCAACCGCCTATATCTCAGAGTCCTACGCGCGCCCATTTTCTCAGATAATTATCCAAATGATTCGAATTATCACCGACAGGGTGAAACGGTCGGTTTAGCGCCGCCCTAAACCAAAACGGTCTCGATACAACCGTTCATATGTTCAGGGTCCAGCGGCGGACGTTTCGGTCTGTTCGAGCGATAATTGGGCTAATTATCTGATTTAATTCCATTTCCACCGACAGGTTAAACGGTCTGAACATAACCGTTCAAAGTTGTGCGCGGTCTATCGTTAGACCGTTCATCCCTTCGATGGAGGGTTCTTAACAGTTTTTTATCCTTTTATGTATGGTTTTATCCCTGATTTGTTTTAACGATTTCTCCGTGGATAATCAGCCATTTTTGATGCCGTTTCGACTGGATAAGAGATCATGATATTATCTATGAATTATCTTTTGCCAATTCGACTCGAAAATGTCTCTAAACCCCAATTTCGAGATTGGCTTTCTAGGCTCTATAAATAGACCCTATTGGCCGGACGTCGAAAGGGGGGGGAGAAATTTTGATCGACGGCGAAGCCCTGCCGCGTTTTTGAACGAGCTAGCACCAGGGAGGGAGGCTCTCTACGTCCATATGAGCCTCCGGTCAAGGGAGTAGCCCAGTCCTCATAGTCTTTCGCTCCGTAGTTTTTGCCGTTGTCTTTCATTGCATGCATTGCTCTTCGTTCGCGTGCTCCCTCATTCTCATCATCATGCACACAATCATCCCATTTTTTGTCACCCTAGGGGTTTAAAACCCTCCAGGTATTCCCCTTTCCATTTGTTCATGCTCAGTTCTTCTCGTTTGGACATGTACCGCATCATTAAGGTCTAATTTGGGTATCTTTTTTTGTGTCTATACGTTGTTTCGCAGGTCAGTATCTAATCAGCGCGAGGCCCATCCCCTCTGGCCGGCCGGAGAGGGTGGAGGTCGAACCCTTCTCAACTTGCTGAGTGAAGATCTTGAGCGGTCATCCTCCAGCCGTTCAACGTTTCGTGCGGTGCCTAAACAACCGTCCTTCACTGGAGTGAGGTCCCTAAAGCACCGTCCATCTCACTGCAGCAGTTACTCCCGCGTACCTCGCAGCGTCCTGGGGCGGTCTATCGTAAGACCGCTCATCCCAGAGCGGTCCTAATCAAGCCGTTCATACCCAACGCTGCACTAAGGCGAGTGTCTCCCCATTTTCCAAGGTACGGCGTGCCCGTCGCGTACGGCATCTTGGTGGCGATCACGGTATTTGCTTCATTTCCTCTTTCCTCTTCTTTCTCTCATTCGTTTCATGCGTTTTGGCGTACTTTTGATCCCCCTCTTAGTGGAGAGAGAGAGAGAGAAGAGTGGAAACTTATATCTACACCCCCTTTTGTGGCGATCACGGTGGGACGCCTAGTGCCCATCGTGCTTTTGAGTTGCTGACCCCCCCTTTTTCGTGGTGTTAGTCCTCTTGTTGGAGTGATTGCAGGTTTGGTGCGTTTTCTGCCTTCTGGAGTGTGAACGGTTCTCCCAGAGCCGTTCAACATTTGTGCGGTTATACGTCCACCGCCCATTTCTGCTAACAGTGCCCATTGTCCTGCAAGCGTCCTGTCATAGACGGCCTCCAGTCGGCCGTCCACATCTTGAAACGGCTCATACTTAACCGTTCATATTGCTGGCAAGGTACACTTCTGGGTGTTTTGGTTGTAGCGGAACGGTCGCGGGAGATCCGTCCCAGTGTTTACGCGGCCGTCCACAGACCGCGCTTCCTGGTGCGTTTCTTATCTCTACCGTCATTCATCTCCAGCATCCTGTGGTTTTCTTTTACAGTTATTCTGCTCACTGGATTATGCGGTTCTGTACAGACCGTTTGTCCATTTGAGCGGTCTCATATAAACCGTCCTTGTGGTGCTGCAGTGCATGCATGATTCATGTTTGATTGTCATGTTCCATGATATTCATGATATTTTGTGCTGCTTATTGATCTCCCCCTCGTTATATATTGTTGGGCATACTTGTTCTCATCTTTGCATGTTTATTTTGATCATTGGTTGCTAGTTTATTAGGCCAGATTTGCATGCACTCCGGTGCACATAGGACTTATGCATTTCATTTACATCTAGCTGCATTCCTACCGAGGTAGGGTTTCCTCTCGCCTCCATACTCCTTGGAGCCGACTAGGGGACCTTGCTGAGGACCTCCGTAAGCCCCCGTGAGCCGTAGATTCCCACATGGACGCCGGGCAGGTTGTACCATACCACCCCCCAATCTAGGGTCTGCATTCGTGCGAGGGAGAGTCATTTAGAATCTGCCAGTTCTCCATTCTCACCCTATTTGGGTACCTTGTGGTTGAGTGAACTCACATTTTAATTAATCCATTAAGGTCCTAAGAGAACTTATAAAAATCTGCGCGCATCATTTGGAATTTGTTTGGCTAATTGGATGATTCTTTTCTCATCTCTCTTCTCCATTGCATGTTGCATAGTGTCGTCATTCGCATCTTTTGTTCGGATTAGGCTCATTAGGTCTAGTTCATCTTTGTGTGTCTCCATTTAGCTACATGTATCTTAGGTTCATTCCCGTCCTTGTATTCATTTGAAATTCACTGTATAAAGTCTCCACTCTCCCCCATGGAGCATTTTTCCCCTGTACCTTATTCCTTTACTTCTCCCTCTTCTTATCCCTTCGTGAATTCCTCTTCCCAGGCGGGCCCATCTCCTTACTCCTCCATTGGACCCTATTCTGTTAACGGGCCTTCTTATCCCGCCCGTGCTGCTGCTAGCCCAATTAATGCTCATTCCCACATACACGATTCTTCCAGGCCCATGCATTCCTCCATTCCCAGAACGGGTTTTCCTTCTTCTCAGGCTGGATCCCCTTGTTCGGCCCATCATCATCCTCCTGGTCTCAATCCATCATCCCTTGCTCAAGCTGGCCCATATCCTTCTCGGACTCTTCCTACCGAGGAGATGATCGCTCAGGCCCAACGCCAGCTTGATGAATTGCAACGCCGAATTAATCCTCAAACTTCTTTGGATATTCCATTTGCATTTCAAGGTCTTCAGCTTCCACCACGTTCACAGATTCCTGCATATCGCAGCTATGGTGGAGTTGGTGATCCCTACACCCATTTGAAGGAGTTCTTATATGAGTCGGCCCAGTTCCAGCATGATCCACGCCTGATGGCCTATTTGTTTGGCCTATCTTTAGAGGGCTCGGCCAAGGATTGGTTCTTCACATTACCGCAGGAGCCGATGATGAATTTTCAAGCCGTCCAAGCAATGTTTATTCAGCAGTACCGAGACCAGGTGGGGCCCAGATATTCTATGGTTGATCTGGCCCAAGAGAAGATGAATCCCGGCGAAGAATTTTCCGTGTTTGCCGACCGCTGGCGTCGCCTAGCCGTGCAAGTCCCGGGACATATTCCGGAGGGCGAACAGATCAAGATGGTTATTTCTAACGCAACGCCCGAGCTTAGATGTATCTTAGCCTTGAACGATATCACATCCTGGCAACAGCTTTATAATCGAGCCCGCTTCGTTAGCCAACAACTCCTAGTTTCCTTTGACCATGAGTCTCCTCCACCGTCACCTTCTGCATACACTTTCCCTCCGCCCTTCACCGTAAGTCAGCCCTCCACCTTATATCCCTCCATGAGTCGACCGTCCACTCCCACACACCCCTATACCTCCATGTGCTCCACCGCATACCAACCATCCACGAGTCGGCCCTCCTCTATTTTATCTCCTCACACCCCTCCACCTCCGGTCAAGGAAACACCACACCGCGAGTGGGTAGATGCCATCCATTACAATCCCACTCCCCCCACGCCGCCACATCATTCCAACCCTCCGCCTTCGCCTACGCAATCCCCCTTACCTACGCAACCTCTGCTACCATCCCCACTACCTTCTCACACCCCTCGGCATCCGCCTTGCCCGAAGCGGGCTTCTCACTCTCCATTGTCGGAATCTCTTACAGACGTTTTCAGGGCTTTGATGGCCACCCATGCATTGCAGCTCCCTCCGGTTGTGCCTTGCCGACCCGTAGTCGGGAATTTGCTCCAGTTCTGTGAATTCCACCGTCAGCAGGGGCATTTGATTGAGGACTGTCCCGAGTTCCGGGAGTTTATTTACAGCTTGGAAGACAAGAGGATGATTGATTGGGCTGTCATACGCCAAGTTATTTTGGATCTCAGCAGCAAGCAGCAGCAGCAGCAGCAAGCCGTGCTGCCTAGGCAACCGTCCCCACTTCAAGACCAGGGGCACCCTGGTGTTTCTTTAGTTAATAAGATACCTGCTCCATTACCTACTTCTTCCTCCATCCCATCTCCTCCACAACCTTTACCTACCCCAGCCTCCACTCGGGCAACCTCTCTTTCACCCTCCGTTTCCACCACCACACCTATCCCCAACGCCCCTCGACGAGTCGTGAAGATACATCGAAGAGCACCACCACCTGCCTCTTCCCCCACTATGCCACTACCTTCCTCTCCTCCTTCTTCCCCACCCTTACCTTCACCTCCATCCCCTTCACCTTCACCGTCTTCATCAACCACATCACTCCCTTTGCCACCCTCATCACCTTTGCCACCGCCGCTACCACTTCCTTCACTCCCCCTTTCGCCATCATCCTCTGAGCCCGAGCAGGCCGAGCCCAAACCCACACCTCCACTTTTGCCTTTACCTCCACCCATGCCCGTCATCATCATTATTCCCCCATCACTTGCACCATCGCCACCCGCGCCCTTCAAACCTCCTCCTTCTAACCTTCCTCTGCCACTTCCCACTTCGCAGAGCAGGTACACGCTACCTTTGGTGCCCCTTGGGTCTGGTCCCCAGGGAGATAATGAGCCGAGCCAGGTTTCGATTGTGCATTTCAAGATTCAAGTTGTCATTTACCGCCTGCCAATCTGGGTCTTGGTCCCTGGCTATTTTTGGGATAATGAGCCTGCATTTTCAGAAATTGTTGCAAAGAAGAGTTCACTCGCACTAGTGCCAGTTTCTTCACGAGCGAGGCTGGTGGCAATCTATCGCTCGCCGGGGGATTCACTATCGATGTTGTTATTTCTCCTCGCTCGATTGATGTTCAGTTCACTGGCCGAGAGGGGTTCTCTACTCGGATTATGCTAACCCATACGGCCGCCCGGAGCCTGATGGATTCCTTATTCAAGGGGCAATTGGCTGCATCTTCTGCACTTTCCAAGGACATTCTGCACTTGCTGTGCAACCTCCCTCAATTTATTAGCATGCCGGCCACGTCAACGCCGCGTATTGATCTCTCTCAGCTTTGTCCTGCTCTTCTAGTACGAGAGTTATGCTTCGAGCCTGATTGCCGAGTGGAGTTGCCGAACCTCTATGTTCTAGTGCCAAGAGACAAAACTTTGTGGCTTCATGATATTCATTCAGTTGAGAAGCTGTTTGCCCAAGAATGTCTGCATCTTGTTAGCACTGGGGGTCTAGGGGCAGCCGCCCCAATGAAGCTGCATATTCATGACCGGGCCAGGCCATCTGCTAGGTGGGCCCGCTATTTGAGAAGACATTACAGATTGAGGAGCCCGGGAAGCCGAGCCCGCGCCAGGCGGCGTTGTTTCAAGAAGATTGCGACTAAGAAGAGGCGGCGACGTAAGTTCAAGGGCCGTCAGTTGTGCACTCAGGGGTCCACTGCCTCATCTCCTTCTTCCGTCCATCCATCTTTTCTGTTGCTCAGTTCTTATCCGTGGGTGGTGTACCTTCCACCACCTGACCATATTTCCACCATCTTTTCCTATCCTCACCATTGTAGGCCTCGGCCTATGTCTTCCTCTTCCCCTGAGCCAGGGGCATCTTCTAGTTTTTCTTCCTGGACATGTCTGGATTTCACTGCTCGTCTCTTTCCCCCGACCTTCTTAGGAATCCCTTGCGCTCATTCCCCGACCTTGTCGGGTGATTTTTCTAATCCTTCCCCGATTTTGTCGGGTGGTTTCCATTTCTTTTCCCCGACCTTGTCGGGTGTTCATACATTCTCTTCCCCGCCTCTGTCGGGTGATCGCTATTCCTCTTCTCCGACCACGTCGGATGATCATTATCCTTCTTTCTTGTCTTCACAGTTATCTTTTCGACGTCTTTCTGTTCTTTCTGTCTCACCCTTTCAGGGTCACCACCCTTTTTCTTGCTGTTTTCGAGGCTTTAGCCCGCCTTGATCTCAGTTTATCCTTGTTTATTATGTATCTAGTTCCTTGTTATCAGGGCCTCAGTGCCTTAACGAGGGAGTTCTAGCCCTCGTCTCTCTTCATTTTTATCCCTTCTTCGTCCAGTATGATGTCTGCTACTCCTCTATGTCGAGGAATCCAATCCTTTACTATCCTTTCATCCTTTATCCTGACAAGCAAGGAAAACAAAGTTCACGCTCCTCAAAGCTCGATGATCGAGATCGCTTCAGGAGGCCGGTTCCCACGCCATGGATTTGCAAAGGTATCTTTAATTTTGTGCCGAAACATGTTATCATTGCTATTACTGTGTTATTTCTGCACATGGTTATAATGTTAATTCCTTAACCTGATTGAGTGGCTTTAAAAGTCTTTGTGTCAAATAAAAAAGGTTATTTTCTGCAGCATCCTTAGGCTGCTAATAGCTCCGCGCTGGGAGTCTAGTTTCTTTCCCCAATTGTTGAGGGTGACCTTTAGGCATGGGTTTTTCACACACTACACGGCAAGCCATAGCCGATCTCTCTGACGCGCACCGTTGCTGCTTTGGCCATACTTTGGGTATGCACAAAGGTCTTTTCTTTTCTCTGCTCGGCCAAGTGCATGGGCAAGAGATGGATGGATAAGATGACCAACCTAGACACTCCCCAATACGAGAGAGGTCTCAAATAGGGGCAGTCTTGACCCTCAAAAGTGAGCGTTCATACTATATCTGGCCAATAAGGGCTACCAAAATGAGAAAATGAATCAATGCAAAATTATGAATCAAAGGCATGGCAAGAGTGGCAGTATAGTTCCCCGCAGGATGTCATGAGCCCGTCGCATGCGTGCCTGATAAATATGGGTCTAAAAATTAAAGACACAAGTCCCGGCGCAACAGGACCTACTCTTTGAGGGTAGTGCCCTTGGAAGGAATTCGAGCCTTGATGTCTCCCATCTTGCACGAACCTTGTCTCCAATTTATCTTCTGCTTCTCCCTCTTAGGCTGGGTTGTATCCCGGGTATGGCCTTAGTAGGGGCACCGTTCTTAGAAGCAGATGGTTGTGGTAAGCCACCCTCACATGCACACCCTGCTTAAGGGAAGCCTTTAGTGAAAGGGATAGGAACGTCGATCCCTGGCTAGTAGTTTGAGCCCGTCTTTAGGTGCTGCAGATTGCTATGTCAAAATCTAAAAAAATCAAATATTACCAAAAGTCTAAAAAAAATCAAATATTTTTAAAAAAAATTTAAAAAATAATTATTGTCAAAAATCCAAAAAAATCAAATATTTCAAAACCTAAAAAATCAAATATTTCAAAAAAATCAAAAAAAGAAATATTGTTGAAAATCTAAAAAAAATCAAAACCATTACAAAAATTTTAAAAATGTGTCTTTTTTCATTTGCATTTGTTTTAAGGACGGATACGTAATCTGTTTGCTAAGTGTGCAGGTTGTAAGTACTCAGACGTTCCTTGCTATATCTTTGTGCTCTGCCTCCTGTCCACATCTTTGATCTGTTCTTTCCTTCTCGATCCCTCTCTCGATATGTTCTGAAGCTCATGTCCTTCTTAAACTCTCGCTTCTTCTGATCATATCTTTATGAGGGGGCTTTGCCTCATGATCATGAACCTGGCAGTTTTGCTTCATTCTGATCTTAGGTTTTGATTGAAGGGCGTATCTGTTTATGTCTTTTATCCCGCCGTATCCTTGTCTCATGTCTATGTCCCTCCGTGATTTTCCACGCTCGTTGTTTTGTTCCTCCCCCACATGGTGTTAGTTGTCTTGCACATGTTGTTAGTCACCCCTTTATGTCCCATGCGCTGTCCCGACCGTGGTCATCTGTCATGTCCTTATCCCAACCATGTGTTGTCCCGCCAATGGTTATCTTGTCACACCATGTTCATGCATACGGATTGTCTATTTATGTTTTGCCTTTGTGCTTGCTCATCTTACTCGTCATGACATGTCATGTTGTTTGTCATTTTGTTAATTGCTATACGTATCTTGTTCGTCTTATACATGAAAATTCATAAAAATCTGAAAAATGAAAATCCAAAAAACTTGCCGTTTCGCCTACACAGGTAAGTCAGGTATGGCCCTTCTATCCCTAAATCCCTTATTGCATTAATTATATGGTAGTATGTTATATTATTTCGGGAGCCGGCAGGTTTCTTAGGTGTCCCAGGATCTGATGTTCCCCTTCAATAAAATGATGATGATCCAGGCTCATGTACCTAACCTTCGGATAGGTCGTTAAGTTGGGATGTCACGAGGAGGACAGTTCTACCCGCACGCTGTGGTTGCGGACGGTATCTTGACTCTGATGTTCCCAGCTTAGCAATACTACTCTCGAATATCTTATATTTTAATCTTTCTTGGCATTTGTTTTGATGATTTCCTTTTGTTTTAGCCCAGCATGCATCATACGCATCCTTTTGAGCTTTCATGCCCCATGGTTTGCTTAAGAAATGTCCCGTCAGTGATGGTCAGCTGTGCGTTTGAATGCTTGAGTAAGAGGAAACTAATTCCACTCCGAGTTGGAAGGTTTTCTCTGGTCGATTTGCTTGGTTCGGTTTGATTGAAAGGTCCTTGTCTGGAGCTTTAGCCTGTTTTCTTTTGTGGCCCCCTCATTGGACCGCGGGATTGTGTCCCCCATGAGGTTGGTCTTGTCGATTTGTTTCATTTAGTTTAGTTACCTCCAGACTGGCGTCACTTTTGGTTTAATCGTTCCTTACGTCTGATTCAGAGTTTTCTGAAAGATTCCCATCGCTTGTTGGTAGAAACGGGTGTCGTTTTACCTTAACGTCCGCTTTTCCGGTCCACTCCGCTGCATTTTCGCTCCACCTCCATGTTCCATGTCGCTTCCGTTTCACTTCCGCTCACTCCCCTGCAAAGAGGACGTTAAGGAGGGGCATCTGTTGACACCCGTTTTATACCGATAAGTTGAGTCGTTTTCCTCTTACTCCTATTAATTGATGCCCTAAGTTGTCCATCATTTGTTGGGGCCATTTTTGTGGCACGTCCTGGGCCCACTTTATGGGTAGCCTCCCTCCTTGGTAAAGATCATATCAATTCAGGGCTTATCAGACCTTGGCTTTGATTAATTGAATTGTTTTATAAAAGTCAAGTACCCAAGGTCATGAACGGTCCCACATCAGCCGTTCAAGACTAGGGCGGTTGACCCCAGACCGTTCATACATTTTAGTTATTTTCTGAGGATTTTCTGAATATTCACCGACAGGCTTTTGTGCGGTGTGATTAGGGCCGTTCAAGCTTATGGACGGGCCTATTCCAACCGCCTATATCTCAGAGTCCTACGCGCGCCCATTTTCTCAGATAATTATCCAAATGATTCGAATTATCACCGACAGGGGTGAAACGGTCGGTTAGCGCCGCCCTAAACCAAAACGGTCTCGATACAACCGTTCATATGTTCAGGGTCCAGCGGCGGACGTTTCGGTCTGTTCGAGCGATAATTTGGCTAATTATCTGATTTAATTCCATTTCCACCGACAGGTTAAACGGTCTGAAACATAACCGTTCAAAGTTGTGCGCGGTCTATCGCTAGACCGTTCATCCCTTTGATGGAGGGTTCTTAACAGTTTTTTATCCTTTTATGTATGGTTTTTATCCCTGATTTGTTTTAACGATTCTCCGTGGGATAATCAGCCATTTTTGATGCGTTTTTGACTGGATAAGAGATCATGATATTATCTATGAATTATCTTTTGCCAATTCGACTGGAAAATGGCTCTAAACCCCAATTTCGAGATGGCTTTCTAGGCTCTATAAATAGACCCTATTGGCCGGACGTCGAAAGGGGGGGAGATTTTGATCGACGGCGAAGCCCTGCCGCATTTTGAGCGACCCAGCACCAAGGAGGGAGGCTCTCTACGTCCGCATGAGCCTCCGGTCAAGGGAGTAGCCCAGTCCGCAGTTTTTCGTTCATAGTTTTGCCGTGTTCTTTCATTGCATGCTTTTCGTCGCGTACCCCTCCTTCTCATAACATGCACACAATCATCCCGTTTTTTGTCACCCTAGGGGTTTAAAACCCCCCAGGTATTCCCCTTTTCATTTGTTCATGCTTAATTCTTCTCGTTTGACATGTACCGCATCATTAAGGTCTAATTTGGGTGTCTTTTTTTGTGTCTCTACGTTGTTTCGCAGGTCAGCATCTAATCAGCACGAGGCCCATCCCCTCTGGCCGGCCGGAGAGGGTGGAGGTCGAACCCTTCTCAACTTGCTGAGTGAAGGTCTTGAGCGGTCATCCTCCAGCCGTTCAACATTTCGAGCGGTGCGTAAACAACCGTCCTTCACTGGAGTGCGGTCCCTAAAGCGCCGTCCATCTCACTGCAGCAGTTACTCCCGCGTACCCTCGCAGCGTCCTGGGGCGGTCTATCGTAAGACCGCTCATCCACAGAGCGTCCTAATCAAGCCGTTCATACCCAACGCTGCACTAAGGCGAGTGTCCCTCCCCATTTTCCAAGGTACGGCGTGCCCGTCGCGTACGGCATCTTGGTGGCGATCACGGTATTTGCTTCATTTCCTCTTTCCTCTTCTTTCTCTCATTCGTTTCATGCGTTTTGGCGTACTTTTGATCCCCCTCTTAGTGGAGAGAGAAGAGAGAAGAGTGGAAACTTATATCTACATCACCCCCTCTCATTTCTCACTCACTCTCCCTCTCTTCTCTCACACCCCCTTCTCCCCTCTCTTCTCCGACGGCCGACGGAGCGAGGCGGGGGCGAGGTGGAGGCGTCGCGGCGAGGATGCGGGCAACGATGGGCGAGGATCGAGGCGGTAGCGGGCGCGATCACCTCGGTGGATTCCAAGATGGCGTCGTTCGTGTTCCGGGCGATTTTCGGCGTGGAAATTAGTCGCTTCGACGTGCGATTTCTTCGGGGAGGTAGGGTGACGGAACACTACTGCGTCCTACTCGTTTTCCCTGCCATTGCACGTCGTTCGGTGCGGAAACGGGTGCGTTTGGAGTCGTTTAGGCTAAATTGTAGTTTTCGTGGAGTTCTTAGGGTCCGTCAAAAAAATGGCGATAGTTTCCAGATCGGTTACTGTCAACGGATTCCTTGGGCGAGAGCGTTCTTTCCCCCCTGATTTCATCTCGATTGGTGCTCCCGTTAGACCGTAGGGCTCCGGGAAGCTCGAAAACCCCTTTTGGGCGACCGTGGTAGGATTGTCTGTTTCTCGCGATTGTGCGTCGTTTTGACTCCGGTTGGAGTCCATGTGATTGCCAGGGTGGTTGTGTTGTATCCCCTTCGTTTCGGCACGAACGGGGCGTGGAAAGGCCGTGATGCCTGACGGATGCTATGCACTTCATCGAGGCCAGGTGTCGTGGTACGGTGTGGTCCCAGGGTTAGCGTTCTCGATGCGTGTCACTATGTATCGGTGTGCGTGCGGTGAGAGTTCCTCGTGCGTTGTCGATTTCTCTGGAAAGTGATTGTCGAGTGGGTCTTGTGTGAGGCCTTGGGCTGCGAGCCCATTGTCCAGTCTGGGGTTTGGAGGTTTACCGCTTCTCCCTGAGTTGGGATGCAGCTTGGCGGTGTGTGAGCTGCCTTGGAATTATGCTTCTGTGATTTCCGTGTGGGCCATGTGTGTGGCCTTAGTCTCTTGAGTTCCCTTTTGAGAGGATGGTCTTGGCGCTCGTGAGTTGCCTCGGTATTGGTGCTACAGTGGTTTTAGGCCTAGGGATTAGACGAGATTGATGGCCTTGTGTCGTTGCATACGACAGTCTTGACCTCCGAGTCTTGTGACTTAAGGACCGTTGGGTATAGTGCGTCTAGAGGACTATCTAGAGTCCAGTGGCTTAGCGTCACTGGGTTTTCTCGACTCTCGTGCAGGGTGTGTGCGTGGCCGTGGACTGTGAGTCCCGTTTCTTCTCCGACCGTGGTCACCTGCGACGGTGCTGGTACGTGGATGGTCCCCGTACTTCGTCGGGTTCGGACGTTGTTTTCTATTGACTTGAGAGTCTACTCCTTCAGTGACCATCCACTAGTCGTAGCCTGCTAACACGTTTAGTGGTCCCACCAGGGAGTGAGGGAGAGGCTACCCTGAGGACAGTTTTAGACTGGTTTCCGTCGGGCCCCGCGTCTAGCAGCCAGAGTCCGGCTGAGGGGAAAACCGATTAGAGGGCCAGACTAGGGACGGACGGTATGTGTGTGTACACATGGTTGGGGGGTTTGGACCCACGCTGACGGTGTGACCCCAGCTAGTCACTTGTTTGTGGTTACTTGTACGGTGTCCTTGCCTCCGCCGGGGGCTACTGTGCCAGGCTATCGTGCCAGACAGACACCTGCAGTGCGGTGTAAGACGTCAGGGGACGCTACTGACTGTGCTTCTAGTGGGAGGTACTCCTGTCGAGTCAAGAGTGACAGACTGTCAGTCTCTGTGACTTCGACCCTCGGGTTTTGGTCGTGTTGACAGTTGAGTTCCTGTTGTTTCAACCGTGGCACGTGTGTTGGTCTTCGCGCCGTGAGACTGGTGCTAGTAGCTTTACCGAGATTGTGTCTTGTTGGTGCGATGTCCGAAACCGGGTGGTCGGGTTGCACCTTGGATAGCGTGTCCAGGTTGGCCGTGTCTTGGGTGACAGGCCTCTACGGTGGGGTTGCCGTGGGTTTTTACTTCGGTAAGTGGTATTAGTGTGGTTAGGTAGCCCCGATCGTGAGATCGGGTGTGTTTTCTGGTACAGTAGGAGTAGCTGTAGTGCCGAGTTTTGACCGGCCACCAGTTCGATGTTCCTCTGCTCGTTGTAGCTTTCCTTTCCGCTACCACTGTTGTTTCCGGTTGGGGTTCCGTGGGATCCCTACTGAGTCTCTATTTTGGAGACTCATCCCTACTTTTCAAGTGTGGCATTTCTTCCTCGAGGTTCGAGAGTGCTGCGTGGAGGTTCTAGTTGCCAACTCGCCGGGCCGAGTGTTTACTCGACATGTGGTACATTTTACTGCTTTAGACTGTACTTTCTGTTGGACTGGACTCTGTTGTTGTAGTAGTTGTTTATTATTTCTGTTAATTGTTGAATTGTCTTGCTTTATTTCCTATTTCTTTGTGCCTCCACACTCCTTTAAGCCCTTCCGAGTCCTCCCGGCTCGTGGGCGGCGGGTCACGATTCGAATGGTATCGGGCCTTCCCGGTATCCGATCTTGGACGTTACAATGATGCTGACCTGCGAAACAATGTGAAGACCACAAAAGAAAACCCAAATCAAACTGGAAGGTGTAGTAACTGGATAAGAACATGAAAATGAACAAACTAACATGGACTGGGGATACCTGGGAGGTTTTTAAACCCCTTTGGGGTGTGAGAAAACAGTAGAGGGTGTGTGAATGAGGTGCAAGCAGTGAAAACGTGTGAAAAGAGCAAAGAAATAAAGCATGCAATGAGTGAAGAGGATGGCGGGACTATCAAATGAAGACTAAAAAAACATGATTACTCTTTGAACCGAAGGCTTATGTGAACGTAGAAAGCCTCCCTCCCTGATTGTAGGTCGCTCAAAAGTTCGGCAAGGCTTCGCCGTGACCTTAAAATCTCCCCCCCTTTCAAAGCTTGGATTAAGGGTCCTATTTATAGAGCCCTCAAAGTCCAATCTCGAAATTGGATTTTTCAATGAAAATTAATCTGAGATGATAAAACAAAGTTTGTAGATAAACCTTTTATCTTCCACCAGGATCAAATGACATCCCATTTGGTTGAGAATCGCGGAGAAAATGGTGGAGGGAGGTGGAGGTTCAACCACGAGTAGAGAGAGAAAATCCACATAATCAACAGGTTTCGAGCATGTAACGGTCGCGCGATAGACCGCCTAGACCATTACACGGTCAAATGCTAGACCGTCCAAGGCCGTCGGTGATAAATAAATAAAAATGGAAATTATCCACTTATCCATCAAACTACCGGCTATCACGACGTTGGACTCTTTAGGATAAAACGGTCTAAGGCTAGACCACTCAGCGAATAGAACGGTCCAATACTTGGCCGTGTACACATGTCGGTGATAAATCCATAAAAATAGATAAATAGATAATTATCTAAAAAATCAACCGGCTGAGGACTCTGAGAGATGAACGTCTCAGACAAGCCGTTCAATGTAGTAAACGGCTGAACATGGACCGTGCAAAGGCTTGTCGGTGGAAATTCAGAAAATCAAACAAATATCCAATAAATCATATAAATGGTTCCCACCATGCCGCTCAATAGCTGAACAGTCCATAAATAGACCGTCCGCATTAAGGAGAGACGCTAGTTAAGACGCTGTTATGATAAACATGGTCCTTCATTAGACCGTCCCGTTCAAGATGAGACGCTAGTTAAAAACGCTGTTATGATAAACACGGTCCTTCACTGGACCGTCCCACTCAAGATGAGACGCTAGTTAAGACGCTAGCCTTTCCTACCTTTAAACGGTCCTTTAATAGGCCGTTCAATTAGTAGCGTTCACTTGGGACCGTTTAATGAAAATAAGGTCGGTGCAGGAAAACTCAAGTCAGTGCAGGTTCAGAGCAAGGTCGGTGCAAGCGACGGTCCTAAACAGACCGCTTACAGACTAAACGGTCAATCGATAGGCCATTTTTAAGCAAAAAGCATGTCGGTGCAAAGACAACTCAGGTCGACGCTAGTTTCAAAGCACGGTCCTTTAAAGGACCGTGTACTTAATTGAACGGTCAATTGAAAGGCCGCGTAAAGGCTGGACATTTAAAATCAATAAAATGGGATAAATGAACATATTCAACCCAAAGATCAATCAAAATCAAGACCCAATAAGCATGTATTTGAGAACAAACCAAGCCAGGGAGGAAGGTACCCATAGAATAAGCCCAAAGGCGTGCCTGAAAATGGCCCAGTGAGTAATGGACAACTCGAGGAATCAACAAATGGTGATAAGAGGAATGACCCAACTCATAGGCAAAAATGGGTGTCAACAGACAACCTTCCTACTCAAGGCATCGGCAACGACATTCATCCTGCCCGTTGATAAGACAGGGTGAAGTCATAATCCTTCATATACTCCATCCATCGCCTCTGTCTGAGGTTAAGGTCCTTCTGATGAACACATACCTCAAACTCTAATAGTCTGTGAACACCTCGAACTTCTCACCGTACAGATAATGCCTCCAAATCTTCAATGCAAAGATAACAGTCGCCAGCTCAAGGTCATGGGTAGGGTAGTTCTTCCTCATGTGGCTTCAGCTGCCGAGATGCATAAGCTACAACTCTAACCGTGCTGCATCAGCACAGTACCCAACCCACCCCGGAAGCATCTGTACACACCACAAAACCTCCCGATCCAGAAGGCAACACCAACACCGGGTGCTGAGGTGAGCAACCTCCTAAGCTCCATAAAGCTCTGCTCACACTCACAAGTCCAGACAAATGACACATCCTTCCGTGTAAGCCTGGTCATTGGGGCTACAACACGTGCGAAATCCTGAATGAATCTCCTGTAATAGCCTGCAAGCCCCAAGAAACTCCGAATCTCCATCACGGATCTTGACCTCGGCCACTGCATCACTACATCGACCTTGGCTGGATCCACGGAAATACCATCATCAGAAATCACGTGCCCCAAAAAAGTGCATCTCTGAAGCCAAAACTCACACTTGCTGAGCTTAGCATACAACTGGTGATCTCGCAAAGTCTGCAACACAACCCTCAAATGATACGCATGCTCATCTGCAGACTGCGAAAAAATAAGGATTTCATCCACAAACACGACCGTGAACTGGTCCAAGTAGGGACGGAACAACCCTCTGCATCAAATCCATAAACGTTGCGGGGGTGTTGGTGAGCCCAAACGCCATCCACCAAAAACTCATAATGCCCATATCTCGAGCTGAGCGCAGTCTTCTCCACGTCAGACTCTGAATCCTCAAATGATAATAACGGATCGCAAATCAATCCCCGAGAACACTCGAGCAGACTGAAGCTGGTCGAACAAGTCATCAATCCGCAAACGGATACTTGTTCTTAACGGTCACCTCATTCAGCTGCCGTAGTCCAATACACAGTCCTCAAACTATCGTCCTTCTTCTTCACAAATAACACTAGCGCACCCCAAGGGAAAAAGCTAGGACGAAATTTCCCTTGGCGAGCAACTCCTGCAACTGCGCCCTCAACTCTCTCAACTCAGCGGGAGCCATGCGGTAAGGAGCCTTCGACAAAGGTCCCGTACCAGGCACAATCTCGATCACAAATCAATCTCCCGTTGGGGAGTAATCTAGGTAGGTCCTCGGGAAAAATAATCGGAAAACTCGCACACCACCGGAATGTTTCTCCACATCCGGCTCCGATTGGTCCACCGCGACCACAGAAGCTAGAAAACCCTGACAACCCGCATCAAGCAACCGACGAGCCCTAATAGCCGAAATAAGGAAGCGGGAAGAGGAGGACCTAATACCTTGGAAATAGAAGGTGGGTCCACGAAGTCGCCAGAAAATAAACCCTCTTCGAGCCACAATCCCACCAAAGCATGATGTGTCTCGAGCCAATCCATGCCAAAATCACATCAAAATCTTGAAGTGGCAATGCATAAAGCCTGTCCAGCAAACTCCCCCTTCCACCCCACACAGAACCCCTCAAAATAATACGGATGTGATCATAAAATCACCAGAAGCCAACTACACTACCAAATCACAAGGACAATTGGGTCACCGGATCCACAATACTCAGCGCGAAATCCTTCGAAATAAACGAATGAGACGCGTCAGAATCAAACAAAACTCGAGCCGCACAAACCCAAAATCCTAACGGTACCTTCCACGAGTGCGGTGCCGCTGCTCTGCCTGCCCTGGTCATGTGTGTAATCTGACCTCGGGACTTCTGCCTGCCCCCCACACTCGCTGACTCTAATTTATTTTTTATTATCTTATATTCGATTTATCGTCAATATACCATATACACATCCAATATATCACATATCTTCTCAATATATCGTTAATATATCGCATATCTCCTCGATATTTTCAATATATCACCTATCTTCTCAATATCATATTTGTCCTATGTTTCACCTTTCCTTCCGCTTTAGTTAGATGCTTTGCCTTCCGCCTTGTTGCCCTTTCACCTTGTTACTCTTCCACCTTGTTCCCCTTCCTTCTTTCTTCCATTATATTTTATATTTAATATTTTACCTCATTAAATGATATAATCTCAAATAGTGTTTAACATAAAAATAGTAGATAATTGGTTATCTTCCAATGAGTCTAATTCCATCTTATTTAGATATTCTTACACCGAGTTATGTTATAAATAATAGATATACCCTCTTGAAGTCACAAATTTTCTCCTAATGAGTTCAAATCCACTAAATGGGCCAACTAACAAGTCTCTAATCATTGTAATAAAATCCAACACACTATAAGGTTCCCTAAAATTGGGGTGTTGCACTTCCACCTTCTTATGTGTCGGTGTGGCTCAAATTTGTGGACAACTTCCAATCAGAGAGGGATTGACTAGAGTTGGAGTCTATCTAGGACTCAGAGAGTCTAAAATGTCTACTAGGAGATGTCTTAATAGCTAGGGTTAGGAATAACTTGGGTGTTTCTCCTATAAATGTTGTGGAAACTTAGGGCCCGTTTGGTATGGGGTTAGAGAGGGGATATCCCCGCTCTAACCCCATTCTATGTTTGGTATGTTCAAAATGGGTGGGGATAAGCGGGTTAAATGAAATAATGTTAACCCCGATTTTGGGGTTGGAAACGGGGATAAGTCATTCCAGTCATTCAACCTTTTGTTGGAATGACTTATCCCCATTTTTCTAACCCCATTTCACCTTGTGACCAAACGTACACATGAGAATAAGACTAGACATAAATTATCTTAGAATGACTTACACATATTCTTCTAAAAATTTATTCCGAAACCAAACAGCACCTAGGGGGTGACTCACCATCGAGGGGATCGGGTGTAACGGGAGCCACTAGAGAAGATGGTATAAACTCTTTAACTGAATGAAAAGTGTTCCTCTATGATCTCTCTTTATCTTGTTCTATCGTGTAGTGTGTATATGTGTTGTCATCTCCATGAGTTCGAAATTCTCAACAAGTGATATTAAAGCCAGATTCCGATAGAACGACATTCACAAGGCACACAAAGGAGAACACAGGAAGGTAGTGCTCGAAACATCCCAGTAGAGCTCGGGGCTCGATGTGGTGGACTTGAGGGTGACGTGGATTGGGTCGTGGTCGAGCAGACGTGCTCAATGACGATGGTCACGGGGATGTGATTAGTGGTTAGAGGGGCTGGGAGCTGCAGCTCAACACAGATAGCTTCAATGATGACAAAGAGAATGCCAAATGTCAGACGAGTCACATAGCAGCTGTTGTAGGCTACTATGGGTTTAGGGCTACTTGTTGTAGCGTTCATGGTAGTGTGCTGTGGGTATAGACGTCGGTGGGGTGGATAGTGCAATGAACTCGGTGCTATATGGTGGTGTCCAAATGACAACATTGGGTAGTGGTCACCGGCGGGACTTGCATGACAACTACGGAGAAGGGTGCGCATGATGGTTGCGATGGCAAGTCTGGTGGTAGTGTTGCGTAGACGGGTGGCTATAGAGAAGGATGGAATGACAAGGATGGCAGTGGTGCTTGTAAAGGTTGATAACCACTATTAGCAACTGTAGCAACTGACGACACTACAGGAGGAAGTAGGAGCCAATGAGACCACATGCATGTAGTAGAGGCCATGACGACGATGCATAGCCCTGCGATAGTTGATACGTAGGTGGCAACTGTACAGGCTTGGGAGTGGACGGCAGTGGTGGCAATGGTTGCTGGAGGCACTGTGGCAATGGCAGAGGTGAATCCAACAATGGCAGCTGACTAGGTTCTTTGACAGGTAAGGTTTCTCCTCCTTTGCCACCATGAAGGGAGGAGAAAAACAAAAAGGGAAAAAAGGAGCCCAACGGTCGACAACCAAGGAGGTTTCTTGAGACGAAAGGGTGGCAAATGCCAGTAGTATGTCACAACTAGTGTATGTCACTAGTTGAGAGGTTGGTGGCTTGTGTCC